>BCIL01000002.1:1188460-1305259 GCA_001599955.1 Cystobasidium pallidum
AACTGTCCTGGTGCCGAAGGTGGCGCTGGTTGCTGTTTCTGTGCTGGCTGTCCCGGTGCCGGTGCCGGACGTGACGATTGTTGCTGTTGTTGTGCTGACTGTCCTGGTGCCGGAGGTGGTGCTTCTTGTTGTTGTTGCGGCGTTAGCGACCGCCGCCGTCGCTGACTTGGCTGACTTGGCAGAGGCTCCGTTTCCTGTTGTCCTGACCGTACCTGCATTGGAGGTCTGGGGCCCGGCTGTTGTTCACCGACCCGTGGCGACGGTATTCTTGCAAAAACCGGAGGTCCTGGTGTGACAAAGTGTGGCATACGTTTGGGACGGGATCGGCGAGAACGCGAGCCAGGCCACCCTCTAGTAGTGTACGGTTCATGTGTTTCATAATGTCTCCGTATCCGCCTACAATCGCAGGTCAGTGAGCAGTATCTATCTTGCACTTGGCGGCGGACCTCAGGGGCCAAGGGTCGGATGGTAACGTGATAGTGAGTAGAACGTCCATAAGGGTTAGCTACAGATCGTATAATCCTGCCAAAGAGGCCCGAGCCACGCATCGAAAAGAGCATTTGGTTGTACTCTATCCGAGAGCTGCTCAAGTCTATATGTTCCGGCTTAGCCTGGATAAAGAATAGATGGTGGTGCAGCCGACGCTACCCATGTAAATAAGACTGGGCAGCCACGAACGTGAAAGATCCAGCCCAGCTGAGGTATTGTGTCAACCTGGCTGTGGGAGGATCCTATGCAGCGGAAAGGAGAGGAGTGTGCGGTTTATGTGCCAACACCCAGCACAGTACGTGGTTGCGCCTGTAGCGCAAGCTGTGAAGTGCCTTGCTTTGCGGTGCTCAAACTCGGCTCTGTCACGTGGATCGCGGCTGCCGGCTTGCATACCTGGCGGAAAGACGTAACGCCAGTTTAGCATGTAGTATGTTTCGAGACGTGAGGATATGTCGGCCATAGTCAGCGCCAGCGAAGCAGAGGAGACCGTCCGTCTGTCGTGTAGGAAGGCGACTAAAGCTGGATCGGGATTCGAAATCTAGTAAGCCCGCTGTGGCAAAACTTCCGGATCCGCACCATGCATATGTTCTTGAAGAAGAGCTTTGTAGCCATCAGATCTGGCCTTTCCCAACGTGGTTATGATTCTACTTTGTGTCCCCGATAAACCTGCAGCAAGCTCGTTCAAGCAGCAATAGGTATATTCGGTAGATCGGCGCAGACGGTTAGATGCTTGTGGATTTACTGTACTTGAACATATATCACAAGCTTAGGAGAGGGGATTTATGGTGCAGCGGATATTAGGGCTTCACGGTGAAAGGCTACACAATGATTACAGTGAAACGCAAAACAGGTGGATAAAAGTAGCGAAAATTACCTGGTGGTTTGCCAGTAGGGAAGGATAAGTCTAGACAAGCGCCTCGCTTCGGGTGGTGCTGTCTCAACATACTCCCACGCTCACGGCGAATCCCCCTCCCCATCGAGAGGAGCGTCCTGACAATGTGAAGTAAGAGTTCTGGCCAGCTCGCAACCATCGTAATATTTTTCAGCTTTGGCAGTCTTGGTTCTCGTAAGGTTCTGTGCCACTGGCGTTACTGGGAGCTTTTTAGCGCCTTCGCTGGACAAGAGCCAGGGGTGCTTCAGGGCTTGAGAGGCACTTGGTCGCTTGTCCGGATTCTTCTCTGTCAGACAGGTAACGAAATCTTTGGCTGGCGGCGTGTATCATTGTTTGGCATCAGACGTCTGCTCGGAAGGCAAGTGTGCAAACGCTATCTCACCTAGATCTGAAATGCCTTGCCAATGCGAAGGGTAGAACTTGACCTGATTGACCAACCCGGGTTAGCTCCATTTCTATCTGTGAGGACAACGCCGCAAGGATTCAGATCTTACAGGTGCGGTCATTGTTTCCAGCATGAGTTCCTTAGGATCGGTAGAGTTCCATGGAGACCAACTTGAGAGAACAATGTATGCCAATACGCCACAGCCAAATATATCCGATTTCTTCCCATATCCCGTTCTTCTATAGATTTCCGGGGCTGCGTAACCTGGCGTTCCAGCGATTTCGTAAAATCGCTCACTAAAAAAATGGAGGATTCGGTTCAGTAACCAAATCCATGAGTTTGCGTAGGCCAACAGCAAAAGGGAAGCCGGCAGTTTGAAGTGTACCCAACCACTTACGTGTCGCCTGGCCCGCGCTCCTCGAGGACTAATGCTAGACCGAAATCCGCCATCCCGAAATCCAGGGGGTCATCAATATTGCGATAGAAGAAGTTCTCGGGCTGCAGGCAAGTGAAGCCGGGAGAAAAGTGATTAGATTGCGTATGCCAGACGACCGCTGAATGCTTGTCCGAAGAACTGCAAGGAAGGCGGCTTACCTTGATATCGCGGTGGATCAGGCCAAAGTCTTGCACCCAGTCAAGCGCAGTCTGTGGAATGCACAGCCATAATTCAGGCCATTGATGGATCTACATGGAATATGATGCTGACATACGAGAACTTTGGTCATCACACCTTTGCTTTCGACTTCGGAAAAGCGACCCCCGTTACTGATTCGGTCAAACAGATCGCCTCCAGCCGCCAGCTGGGACATTCGAAAACAAAGTTAGATCTGTATAGAGAATATTCTGTGCCACAACTGTGCAAGCTCACCTCGAAGGCAATATAATAGCGATCAATGCTTTCGAACCTGTTGTAGGGTAAGACGTCAGCTGACATACTTTCGCCGCTCCGCCGCGTGCTAATCGAGTGAAGAAAATCAAACTACCATTCGTAACATCGTACTACATGGCGATGGTAGCAAGTCGTTGCATGAGCTGATGATCCTGGCCGAGATGCAGCGAGAACGCTACACATACTGATATTATCGCTATTCAGTTCGACGTACATTTCGTGAAGTCTCGCGAGTAGCTTCATGTACGCCTTTCTATCCGAGATGACTTGTTTGGGCACAATTTCTGTAAAGTTAAATGCAGGGTAGACAGATGTCGTTGGGAAGATCAGTATAGGGACAGGCGGGGAAAGCAGCGTCAATGACAATACCTACTCATGGCTACATATTCGTTGCGCTTCAAGCTCTTGACCCGCTCTACGCCTGCGAGTCATTGGTTGCAGCAGAATGGTTGCGTTAGAGGGTGTTATGTGCTAGCCTTTGTGACCGCTTTATGTCGTCTTCATCGTCTCTGCCCTGCTCACGTGAATATCCTCCGGTTCCGAGTATGTCGGTATGCTGGTTGCTGCATATGGGACACAGTCAGCGACATAGCGAAGACGCATCAAGGCCGTGTCCCTAGACTCACCTGAAGATGTACTCTGCAAGGATTTCCGGAGCATCGTTCCATCATCATCATCAGTTTCTTCTCGATCACCGTCATGCCAGCCAGCAAATCTCTCGCTCCTCCGACTCACCTCGCTTGACCTTGTGCGAGCTCGGCTGTCCCCTGATGGCATCCGTGAGGTTGGCGAAGACCGTCATGGTGTATCTCTGAAATCTAGCGGCATGCGCGTGAATCGTCTGTGTGTGCGTGTGCGGATTGAGGTGGAAAGAAGCTTCAACTGAGATGGATCGATGGAGATGAAATTGATTAGAGCAGCCACGCCACTTGCTGTTTAATAACTGGATATTACTGAAAGCTATTGCCCACGGTGAGCTGGCTATCGCCAGTACTGACAAAGCACTGCACTGGATGTCACATGCAGCTGTGTGACTCTGCACCAGCTGAGACGGCTTCCTCAGCACCAGCTCGGACCCTGACTGAAATGCCGACGTTTTCCCGGGCCGAACGAAGAATTGGTTATCAAGCAGACGGGTCGCGCAATCCGCTTATCGCGCCCTGACACATCGTGCAACAGGCTACACACACAGTCGCAGCGAACATGAGAACAAGACCGGTTGACGGGGACCTCATACTTGCTACATTCCGATTTCAGTCTTTCTTTATACTCTGTCTAATCGCGGTTTGAGATTGTAACACGTGGACCGCAGTGCTGGCCCTATTGGTCGCAGCACCACGTCCTGCTCGAGACTCATCTACCTGTGGCATACTCTAACTCGGAGCTTGGTATGCGGACAGAGCCTCATCAGAATAGTTGACAAATTGACCTGACAGACTCTTTTCCGCTTTGACAGCAAGAGCGGCGAGCACGTGTCCGCTATATGCAGGCGGGACGAGCTTCTTCTGGGCGTGGATGTCGACAAAGCGTTGGCTGGAAAGAAGACCAGCCGTCAGACGACTTTTACTGACCGTTTTGTACTGACTATGATGCTCACTAATCCTTATCCGACATCTGTCCCTTGGCTGTGACGTATTATTCAGTTACCAAAAGCCAGGTCCGCTATCGCACAAAAGCAGAAGACATTTGTACTCACCATCAGCAATGAGCTCCGCTTGCATTGGCGTGTCGACAACTCCAGGCCGAAGAGCCACCGCCGTGATCTCTGGTTCCTCCGCGGCCAAGGTTCGGCATAGTGAGTTGAGTGCAGCTCTGTGTGAAGAGTAGAAGGAAATTGATCTAAGGGTCATCTCCTGAATGAACTTGTGCAAAGCTTACTTTGATCCGTTGTAAGCTGCCCAAGAAGTCGTGTTACCAGTAGCTGCTCCGGAAGACGTAAAAATGACGGTTCCTTTGGATCTCCGTAAATGCGGGATAGCAGCTTGCACTATTGTTACGAGCGAGAAGAAGTTGACCTCGAAGCAGTTCTGTACATGTACACGGGCTTGAGTCAGGAAACATGGAAAGAAGAGGAGACGTGTATATAATGATCTCTGCCTCACCTTCATGCGCTTCATGTCCATGTTCTCGATACGCATTTGAGGGTCAACAATGCCGCTTCAAATTGTTTTACAATTAGCAAAGCAGTTCTACAGATCTGTAAATTGTATGTCATCTTACGCATTAAGAATTAAGCCATCGAGTCCGCCGAATCCTTCGACTGCCTTGCTCACTGCTGTCTGTAAGGATGATCGCATCAAGTTACGTGTCAGCTCTGCCATTTTCTTCTCGTAGAGCTGGCTTTGCCTGAACACCTTTTGATCTCCTTCGTTAGTCACATCGCCTTGTACTACCTCCAACCGCTCCTTGTATTCGCTTTGTAGCTGTTCCAGTTCTTTGGATAGCGACCTGGACAAAGTGACAACATTACAGTTGAACTTTTCGACCAAGATGCGCGCACAGGCAAGGCCTATGCCTCGAGATGCACCAGTGACAAGAATAGTCTTGCTCATATTAACCACCTTTTATAATGGTAAACTGTATAACCTGTAGTCACACTGAGGCGGCTGCTATTTCGCCCTGAGGTACAATCACCTGATCGAGAAGTGTGAAGCTTGCTGGTGTAAACGAACGAAAGACAATATTCATACAACGAGTGCATGCAACGTATTCATGATGTTTGTCTTGAAACAGCTATACAATAAGGCCATCTCCACCTGGTACTGCTATGTGACTGACTGAACTTGCTGAGACATTATAATGAGCGCTTCTTCACGTGCCTGTACCGCGCGGTAACGAAGACGCCGTAAACGAACGAAGGAGGTCCCTGGCCGAGCTGTGAGGCATACTTGCGCCAGAAGCAGAAGCTCGTCTTGCATGATGACCTTCTTCAGAGGTCTGGTTTCTGCTGTTCCTGCCAGTGTACCGCCCTACCGTCTGCGTGTATCGACTAGTCCGCTCTGAGACTGTGCTCGTTGCCGTTGGAGGAGAAGTCGAAGAGCTACTCCTCCGCATATATGACGAGGTCCCACCAGGGCTCGCAGCCACAGTAGCAAGTGCTTTTGAAGGTGTGAAAAAGCTGCTCGAGCTCAGCCTCTTTCGAAGTCCGGACGAGCCGCCCGATCCATTCGAAGAGCCGAAGGAGCGTGAAAAGGCATTGGGTTGCTGTCTCCCTGCTGTCAGTGACGTGCGTGGTATCACTTGAGGAGAAGCAGCAGAAGACGACAAAGGTATTGCTCTAGCGGCTGGCGACACTGGCGGCAAGAAAGCAGGTTCTTCGTCTGCCGTATCTAGCGTATCTATTTGTGCAATCGCTGAAACGTCTGCGTCAACCGGAGGCGCAGATTGGCCCTGCCAGTCAGGAGGTATCGGTAGGTCCTTCGGTCTTGATGACGACAAAGACGAGGCTACCGGGAGAGGCGCCGGCTTAAGTAATGCTTTAGTCGCCGTTTCTTGTACATCCCGACTGACATCTACTGCCGACCTGTCTGTTGTATTTGTGGACAGGTCATCGAAAGGCCGCTCCTTCCTACCCCAGACCTCATCATTGAGGGTCGACGAAGTAGCAACATCCTTCTGCGCCCGGGTCACCGGACTGCTGTTTAGATCCGCCGGAGCCGCTACAAAAGCACCTTCAGGCGATATACCTGCGTTATCTGCATTCTTGACTTCAACCTCGGTAGCAGCGGGATCGGGCGAAGTGATCTTTCTCTCCGATGACCTTGTCCTCGGTGCATGCCTGCTAGAGCTAGTAGGCCAGGCTTCGGCTTCGAGCATGCAATACTTGCTACCCGGTCTTAGGAGGTACGGATTATTCTCGATGCCCGTAGATACGTCCGCTACTCCTTCGGTTATGGAGGTGATCCTAGCAACAATCCATTCTTTACTTTCCACGTCTTCAATCAACCTTCCCGTTGGCTTGAGGAAATGATTCGGTTTACCAAAATTGAACGCGGCGAAAACTCGTTCAGTCGCATTTTTAGTGGGCAAGAATAGTGCCAGATCGTTTGTGTGGAAACTACGGAATGCGATCTTGTCCTTTGAAGTGGCTAATGCTTTGTCCATTCTCTCTTTGTATCTTTTGCACTGCTTTTGCCAATTCTTGGTTTCAAAGATACAATAATCACATTGTTGCTTCGCGAGCTCCCATAATTGCCCAGACTGTCCACCTTCCAGGTACTCAATAGCCCGATCAAGAGAGGTGCCATCGAATGCTTTGTAGTCGCTTGGACTGAAGGTTGCAGCCGGTGCTTTGGCGCGGGGCAGTGTAGTCGATGTCCCCGATGCAGGTGCTTTGGGTACTTCATGCTTAACGAATTGTACCAGGAAGCCTTCACATTGACTGTAGAAGGACTGGCACAGCCGGAGCAAGGTCAGAACCTTCAGGTCGGTCGCCTGAGAATCAGACATCATTTTCGCTATGCTACGGTCTCGCTCATCACACATGTTCTGCAACTCCGCGGTATCGCTCTGTTGTACTGAAAGATTTGCCTTGATCCTCTCAATGTCTTGCTGAAGAATAGCAAGTTGGGCTGAGCTGTCTCGCTCAAGAGCATCGAGCTTCTCTCTTGCCTCTGCTAACTCTTTCTCCAGTGTTGCCCTGTCCAGCTCTGCCTCACTTCGATGGTCACGAAGAAGGCGGTCTCTCTCATTGAGTGTTTGCAGAAGATCCTGTTTGCGCTTTTCGAGATGATCAGATCGCACCTCCTCTTCTTCGAGCCGTTTTCGCATCTCCTGGGTGTCTTCCTGTGCATCCTGAAGCTGCTGACGCAACTGAGTCGCTTCGCTCGCTTGCATGGTCATCTCGCCCGACAGGTGTGCAACCCTTCCGGAGAGACGGTCAATTTCAGCTTGTAAATCATCAGTCTTCGATTTGTGGTCTTCAGCCATGCAACTCTGCTCATGTTTATGCCTGGCAGCCAAATTCGCCTTGCTTTCGATATATTCAGCGAGCTGTCGTTCAAGTTCGCTGTTCTTCGCATTGAGAGCTATGACCTCGGCTTCCCTTGCACTGCGTTCGGTCTGAAGATCCCTTTCTAGCTGCATCCGTCTTTCTTCAAGGGTTCGTAAAGCTTCGTTGTGGTGGGTAGAAACGCTGACGGAAGTAGCGGGACTCGGTTCCAGATCCTCAAGCCCTTTGAGTAAGGTCAGTATCAGTAGCACTTTCGGAGTCGTGAACAGCTGTACTTACTGCGCTTGAGCTTGTCGAAACTCAGCGTCAGCTTCTCAATATTCTGCTTCAGCTTTCTGATCAAGGTCGTGCTTTCCCGGACCGGATGTGGTAGATTGGTGCCAGGAATATCTTCGGACGGGAGTTTCTCTTCCATGTCTAGCAGGATGCGCTCGAGAGCTTCCAGATCCTCCATGTTCACTTGCGTCTCAGTCTGTCGGGCAGAGTTCACAGAGGAGTGAGAAGACCGCATTTCAACCTCAATGATGGCAAGACCCTCATCGAGCCCGGGTAATTCCCATGGCAGCTTCCCTGCCCACTCCGCTTGATAAATACCGCGACGCCGTCGCTCCTCATTCGAGAAGTGGGTAAATATCTCTGCATAGGCCGAGGAGGCTGTTCCAAGATTCTTGGCTAGGTCGCACATCAGCTTGGGAGCCTGGCATCCTTGAATAGTTAAGTAAAAACTCACAAAACAGTCGCCTACGGATCGACTCAGCCAAAGAAGCGGCATAGGCTGGGACCAGTAGCTGGAGCCGTTCCAGATGTCTGAAGGTTTCACACTTCGTCCTGAAGGGGGGTCGCGGAATAAGTCAAATCTTCTTTGCGTGTGCCATCCGAGTCGCTTACTTGAGATCAGAATTCAGCGAGTTGATCATGCCTGGAGCAGCCGCGATTTGACTTTGAAGTCTCGCAATCTCCTGAAGTGAGTGGAGAAGTTGTCTAGTCTGTACGTTCTGCATGAACAAACAGAGTCAGCATGATGAGCGACGGATCATAAGTCAGACAAAGAAAAGAACGAACTCGTCTGTCAACCAGGTAGCGTAATCTCCCTACACATTCGTCAAACAAGCTATCAAGCTCATCTTCCTCCTCTTCAGATCGCTGTCCCGGCCTTTCGGATATTTCCTTCAATCGCGCCCGAGCTTCGTTCGCATCTTTTTCGCAGTCTATTAGGTCATCAACGTTGTACGCCTGGTCAACGTCAACCTTCAGGTTTTCGGTACTAATGGCCACGTTTTGAAGCAGGGTTTCCAAACTATCGTTCTGCCTCATTATTTCATCGAATATGCGCTTGCACCCATCGCGGACATTTTCCATTTTCTCCCTTGAAACGAAGTCGCTCAACAGGCGATCTTTAGCTGGTGCGCTCGAGGAGGAAATTTGCATCTTTGCTGAGACTCGCACCTTGCCCACGAGGGACATGCATGCAGGGTAAACGGCCAACACGTTGGCATACTTTGTTAAAAGTGGGGATGCGAAGTGTTGATACGCCGTAATAAGGTCTTGACGCCCGCCTCTGTGGCGCTCAAGGTTGGAAATTGCGGCTGAGAGAGCCCGATGCTGATGTCGTATACACCGAATAAGGTCAATAGCTGCGTCGTATTGCTTATCGGCTAAGATGGTCAAATACAGATAAGGGTAAATGCTAGTCAAGCGGCCCCGCATGTGTCGAGCTCACTTACGGTCATGGCCAACATCGTCAAGAAGATGGTCGCTGTCCAGATCCAAGGCTTCCATGAACAGTCTTCCTTCTTCGCTCTCGAGGTCTGTGACTAGGACTTCGCGGTCAAACAGGTATACCAGGCCATCGTCGGAATCATCGGCGTCCTCGCGCACTAGCGCGCTAACAGAGGTTCTATCTGCTTGTCGGCCATTTGGATGCATGACGATGAGGGCGCTTAGAGGTATGGCAGCATACTCGCTAAGCACGCTGTGCAATGCTTCAACGGTCGGTGGGTTCGGCAGGTCGGCTTTCGAGATATGGTATATGCAGCCATCTTGCGCCCGGACGGCTCGCATGGCGGAGTCGGTATGAGGGCGAGACTCTCAAAGCGTTTTTTTCGTTGAACGTTTCAATCAAGCGGTACTATACCGCTCTGCTTGGTGCAACTTCGCCTAACTATAGCCATTCCACGCCAGCGCCGCCGAGTCGCCACTCGCAAACAGGCTATCCACCGGCTAGCCGCGTGAACCTGTACAGCGGGCTGCCGAGGTAGAGTCTGGCAGGCTAGTCCGCAGCTGTCCTGTTTGTGAACTGGGATATAATATGTGGAAACACTTGATGGATGCCCAAGAGACAGCTGCGAAGCCGCTGTCGATCACCTATGTCTTTCTTCTGTTGCCCTACCAGGCAAGTCTAAGTGTATACCGACTCGGTTTCAGCACAAAAGCAAGGCTCCAAGCATACTTCAAATACCACAGGCGGATCAATCGATAGCCTATTCCAGAGCTCCCAGCTCAGCGAGCCAATTCAAACGAAGCTCGCTATCGAAATTCCTGCTGGTAGCACCCCGATCACGCTTTTTTCAGATATCAGCTAGCCTGCTCGAAGGCTTCGGAGGTGATGGTGAAAAGCAACTTCGCGCTCGCCAACCTTTGCGGAACTGTCTATCGGCGTGTGAGTCGGACTGGCTGCCGTTGATTGGGCATCATCGTGGGCATACTGATCTGAAACATCCGAACGTCCAAACTGTCAACTCTTGATGGATATCAAAATCAGGGCAACCTCCTCTTCACCAGTGATGGAGGATCTATCATCTCTCCCTTAGGCAACAGAGTCGGAGTGTTTGATCTTGTAAAGTGTGTTGCATGCGTCTCAGCTGCTTCGCCACTTCGGGGCTAATTTTTGTGATTCTTGTAAATGTCCAGCAATAAGAGCCGGACGCTGCCATTTGAGAACAGGAAGAATATCTCAAGAATCGCACTTTCTCCTGACGCTCATATCCTGGTTAGTGTTGATGAAGGTGAGGCGCCTTATACAGTATCTTGGTGGAACAGGGGTCTTACTGAAGGACAAACAATTTCTAGACGGTCGTGCATTACTAGTCAACTTCAAGCGAGGTACGGTGCTCTCCCACTTCAACTTCAAAAAGCCAGTCCGGGATTTGAAGTTCTCACCTGATGGAAGGTGAAGCCGACCACATTTAGCCTGTCCCGTAAGGAGAGTTGGCTGACTACGGAGGGACTTGCAGATATTTGGCCGCTACCCATGGATCGCATATCCAAGTTTGGCAAACACCCTCCCATTTGGTACGAGAATTTGCGCCCTTCAACCTCCATCGAGTTTATACGGGTCATTACGACGACGCCATTTCCATCACATGGTCCCCTGATTCAAGGTAATCCAGTGTTTCCGAACACTTAGAACAGGATTCTGCTAATCATGTACGTTTCTCTCCGGTTTCAGATGTTTCCTCACGACGTCCAAAGATATGACTGCAAAGCTATATACACTCCACCCGGTAGAAGGTTTCCGTCCCAAGACCTTCGCCGGTCATAAAGACCAAGTCATGAATGCATATTTCGCCAAAGATGGTCAAACTGTGAGTCATCACAGCTAATGTCATGGGTATATCCGCTATATCGTTCTCACGCGCTTCTCCTTTCAGATCTATACAGTTAGCAAGGACGGAGCCTTGTTTGTATGGCAAAGGAAAGAGGACGCAGATATGGAGGATGAAGATGACGAGGATGGCACACTCGGCCCCCGCGCATCGACTTCTGCTGGAGACCCAGATGCCATTGCCAATACCCGGTGGGGCATCGCAGCTAGACACTACTTCATGCAAGCCGGGACCAAAGTCACTTCAACCGCTTTCCATCCTGAATCATCCATTCTCATTGTCGGCTTTTCCTCTGGTATCTTTGGCCTGTACGCCCTTCCAGCGTTCGAGAACATTCATACTCTCTCTATATCGCAGGAGAAGATCACAAGCGTCACGGTGAATGCTTCGGGAGAGTGGCTAGCTTTTGGATGCGCAAAAATGGGTCAACTGTTGGTTTGGGAGTGGCAGAGTGAATCATATATTCTTAAACAGCAAGGTCATTACTTCGACATGAACAGCTTGGGCTTCTCAGCAGATGGCCAAACAATCTGTACAGGAGGAGAAGACGGGAAAGTCAAAGTTTGGAATGCAACATCTGGCTTCTGCCATGTGACTTTCGAAGAACATTCAAGCGCTATTTCTGCTATCGAAGTTTCGAAACAAGGACAAATATTGTTCTCCGCCTCCCTAGATGGTACTGTTCGAGCTTTCGATCTCATCAGGTATAGGAATTTCAGAACTTTCACTAGTCCGGAACCGGTACAGTTCACCTGCCTGGCAGTTGACCCCTCTGGAGAAATTGTTTGCGCAGGAGGCTCGGGAGAAGCGTTCCAAATCTACGTCTGGAGTGTCCAGACAGGAAAGCTGGTGGATATCATGCCAGGGCACGAGGCACCGATCGCGGGATTGGCTTTCTCACCGAACGGTGAGCGAGTAGCATCGGTGTCGTGGGACGGAACGAGCAGGGTTTGGGACCTCTATGGCAGGAGCGGAGCAGTGGAACCTTTCAATCTAGCTTCCGATGGATTGGCTGTAGCCTACAAGCCCGACGGGACGGAAGTTGCCTGTACAACATTAAACGGTCAAATTATCGTCTGGAATATCCGGGATTCGAAGCAAGTCGGGCTTATCGAAGGCAGGAACGACATCTCCGGTGGACGCAAATCACACGATAGAACGACGGCTCAGAATGCCATGGGCGGCAAATACTTCACTTCGCTAGCGTACACTGCCGATGGGAGCTGCCTTATCGCTGGTGGAAACAGCAACCACATCTGTCTGTACGATATTCGTGAAGGTATCTTGCTGAAGAGATGGGAAGTCAGCCAAAATCTATCGCTTGAAGGTACGCAAGACTTTCTGGATAGCAGAAAATTGACAGAAGCTGGACCTGTCGAGGCTTACGACGAGACGGGAGACCAAGAAGACTTGCAAGACAGGATAGCTACTTCATTACCGGGTGCACGTTCTGGCGATATGTCGAAACGCAAGCACAGACCAGAAGTACGGACTAAGTGCGTACGGTTCTCGCCAACTGGTCGTAGCTGGGCTGCAGCTACGACCGAGGGTCTTCTCATCTACTCGCTAGATAACAATATCGCCTTTGATCCTTTCGACTTGGACATTGATATCACGCCAGAAACTACACTTGAAATGCTGCAAGAAAAGGAATATCTCACTGCCCTCGTTATGGCGTTTAGACTGAACGAGCCGGCGGTGTTGGACACTGTATGGAAAGGCATCAAGGCCGAAGACGTAACGCTCATCGTGCGCGACATACCTCAAGTCTACTTGGAGAGACTCGCACGCTTCGTATCGCGGGTTATGATCAATACGCCTCACGCTGAACTAGGTCTGCGATGGATAAGCACGCTGCTTATTCAGCACGGCAAATACTTCAAGGATAACAGTCAGGAGTGTGCTAGCGCTTTGCGCGAGGCCCAGAGGTCACTCCAAGATGCAGAGAAGCAGATATCGAAGCTGTAAGTAGCATGTATTGCTATCTGCATTCCGATAGTCAATGGTTGACGGTTTTTCCCCGGTTCCACTACCAGATGCGACGACAATACCTTCACATTGCGGTATCTTCTAGATCAGCGGGCTCTGCAGGCATGATTGGATGAATGTGAGGAGACGAAGTCTAGAATAACCTGGTTAGCATGGCTAGAAGGCATATGCGTATGAGCTTGAATGTGTTATTGTATATTCGAATATATTCGGGGATTGATCGCCCTGGCCGAAATCCCGTAGACGACCGCTTGCTTCGACTCTCCTCAGCTCAGCTACATGCACTGGGTTAGCATTGCACGGAGCACTTCATCCTGGCTGCTCATACTCGAGTCACTGCTATCTTTGTATCTCTGCGCAATCCAAGTAACTCAAGGTTCCGGTGTCGATAGTCCGCCTGCTCCGAATTCGGCCTTGCCTTCCAAATCCGGAAAGTGCAATTTACAACAGTGCAGCACACTTCGGAGCAATTTGAGAGACGTATATGAACAGAGCTGAGTTGGCTGATCGTCGGTGCAGCGCAGGGGATCCACGTGTGCATTATGCCTGCTGTGTTGGCTTTCCGTTGCGGCTTTCTGGGAGTCCGTACAGAAGCTGGTCGGGAGAAGAATGCAGCAGTCCCAGGCAATCTCGACCTCGAGCGACAGGTAGCGGAAGACTCCTACAGAACTGTGCTTCTTCTCGTCCTGACATCTCGAGAAGCCTGACGGTGCATGCACTATTCTGGAAAATGCATCACTAACTGGACTTATCGGAATCGTGCTTGATCACCTGTCGGAGTTCAAGGACAGGTACATCGCTATCGCTGGAAAGCGTGCGCCACAGGCCGCAGCAACTCCGCAATAGGTTACATTATTACCATGGAAGTCTACAACTCTCGAACTCAACTCGTTGGCGCACCTCCCGGTTGTAGTGGGAGGAAGATGTCCGGTCTCGGTATAGACTTCTCCGATGCATGTCAACCGGACTCCCCACTGTATCGCTGGAAAGCGGTAAGTCATCGAAACTTCTACCTTTTATTCTCTGATGGGTGCTAATGACTTGTGCAATGCCGACACCAGGATCTACCCAGTCATCCTAGTTTTACAATTGGTGACATATCACCTCGTCCATCACGCTGGTCAGCTAGCACCCAGCAAACTACAAGAGCTGCAAAGTGTACCTCGGCCGGCGACCTTTCTACTTCAAAGTCGCAATCTCAGGTCTCCTCGCACCGCAGGCACTCCTCGACGATATCTCAAGTAATTCCCCCACCGTCAACCATCATCAGAAGCAAAAGGCCTAGTGAAGCAGAAGTGCAAGCATTTCTCGACGGCAGAGTTTCCCAGAGGTCTGCACGGGAATCGGATGGTTCACATAATAGCATCGGTCCCCTGACACCTCAAGATGATGTCAGTCCTTGTGCGGGCTTGATTACAATTGCCGGTATTCCAAACTTCGGGGAATCGCCTCGTAAAGCTCCCGAACCGCCCACACAGACAGGTCAATGTGTCGCAGGTGTTACTTCCAAGCTTTCCAGGCAACCTTCACTTACTCAGTCGATGTTACGCACCTTAAATGGCCGCAAGAAAGACACAAAGCCCCCGCCTTCCTCAGATGTAGGTTGCCAAACACCTGTCTTCGTGATACGTGCTAATCAATGCCACGTTGCAGCTCATTCCTGTATCAACACTAGCTGCCAGATACGAGCTTGCTCCCATCGTTCACCGCCTGGACAGACCGGTTGCTCGAAGGGGCAGCTGCACAGCTGTTTCGCCAACAATTGCAACTGCAGGTGAATCTCCTCCTCGCGTACAGTGTAGTGACGAAAGAACATCTTCACGAAAAGGTATAGGTACGCTTTTGCGCTCCGTGCGCAAGTCAATTTCACGCAGGGCGTCAAAGGCATCACCATCACTAGAGTCACGGAGCAAGATGCCAGTCCTGTATTCACCAGCTGGATCGGCAAAATCCAATGCACCTTCATTCGTGAATGTGAAAGTTGAGACATCCTCGGAGACTGGGTCTACATCTGCATTTTCTGCTATAGACCGGAAAGGAGCATTGCACGTGATCAATCCGGCCAGCCAAGCAGCCGCGATCGCGTGTCGCCCTCGAACTGCGCCAGTAGAGGCAGGGAAAGAGAAACTCTTCAGGCTGCAAATGCTGCCTCTCAGTCAACAAGCTACATCATCCTCGTCTGGCAATTCGTCGCCCATTGCTGGTCAAGACACGCGATTGGGCGGCTTTAAAATACAGTATGCGGATCCTTGGAAGAAAGGCAGTGCATTTGAGCCTGCTTCTGCATACTCGGCGTTGCCACTAGCTCCACCATCACCCATCTCATCGCCTCTCACTCATCAACAAGAGGCGTCCCGGCCACCAAAGCGATACGGCCAGGATAGTATGGATGACCAGCGTGTTGATAGTCCCAAGAAGAACAGTCAAAGCACATTCATTCCAAGCGCTGCGTACTCTTCCTGCAGTAATGCTTCAGCATCGCCCACTTCTGTTCCTTCCTGGACACCGATGGTGGCATTACCATCTCCAAACGTTTCCATACTCGCTGAAACTCCACCACCAGTTTCTTTCCTGGACCTTGGAACTAGCCATCCTCCATTCTCCAAGGCTACAACGAGCAGATCCGATACCGCGATAGTATATCGAAAGCAGAGACCCCTTGGAGCGCAAGCAACGCCGTTTCTGCTGACTCCAGGCAAAGTATCGATGCGTGATCCCTGGGCAAAAGCACCTCGGCCCTGCGGGAGCTCGAAAGACGTGAAAGACGCGAACGAAGATAAAAAGGGTTTTCAGCTTTCCCAAGCGATCCCCTCTTTAGAGGTCACCGAGCAAGGTCACCTCATCGGCCTTCCACCAAGTCCCATTACGGCAAGCCCTGGCCTGCGGCGACTCTCGCGGAAATCAGTCCCCAAGATTGACGAAGAAACAGTCCACATTGCTTTTATAGAAGATAAGGAACATGATGAAGCAAACAGGATTTATACTGGGTGCAGGCCTTTCCACCGCCAATCTGTAGATCAACAGCTCTCAGACGCTACTATCAAGAAAGGCATGTTCAAAGCGCGAGCTTCCCTTGGTGACGTGAGGCAGGGGTTGGTGGACGACAGTGTCCAAACATTACCTAGGTCACAGAGCCTCGCTGGTCGAGGTGAAGCAGCGTACCCTTCCGTCACTTCAGACGATGGTGAAGCTTGGTACGACCGCGTTGGAAGACCGTCTTACCCCACTTTCGAAAACACCTACTCTTTCAGAAGAGTGAGCTATGCCAGTGAAAGCTCGAGTCAAAGCTTTCCTAGTCAGCCTACTAAAGTGGAATTCAGAAGGCCTAGCGCTCTAGCCCAAGGCGGCGGCATGCGAGTCAGCTTCGATACCGACCGCCGCCCTATGGCTTTCTCCGAGCTGACTTGACCCATGAGTCAAAAGAGTATACCATGATGACTAGCTCCTTAGTTCCACCTGCTCATACACTCAGTCTGTCGTTGTACAATTTGTCATGATTACTATTCATGCTATGTCATTATTTCCATCTGTGGAAACATTCCACCCACGCCTTATGATGATGATCCACAATCTTGCTATCTGTTTTATCGCCTTCTTCCTTTTGCATGCTTGCTTCAAACCGGGTTGCTCTTTTCTGCTATCGCCAGTCTACATTCACACTCGAAGCAAGAAGAAGGCTCTCTACTGCTGCATTCAATCTTGCCCGTCCCTCGGCAGCTGCACCTCGTATACCGCTTGCAACAAGGCAGATCCACCCAGCACCCGCGATGGCCAATTCACAGGTGAGGAAACACACGCAGAAGACAACAAAGACACACCAGATGCTGATCCGTGCTGTCGCAGAGCAACATCACCTCGTGGTCCGACAAGTCCAAGGACGGTACGTGGATTCGCTCTCACTCGCTATGCGGGTCTCCACAGCCAACGAGAAGCTGATTGTGCCTACAACGTCGCGATGTGTGCAACAGGCGGCCAGTTCAAGCGCCAAGTCAGCTCATTCAGAGACACTATCGATAAGGATGGCAAATTCCCACCCGAGGCTGGTCGTTACCATCTCGTCGTATCGCTCGCTTGTCCGTGGGCCCATCGAACGTTGATCGTCAGTCAGCTCAAGGGTCTGGACAAGCTTATAGGTGAGATGGGAATTGTGGGTCATTGAAATTGTGAAGGAATGCTAATGACCCTTTGTCGAAACCAGATGTATCAACCGTTCACCCTCACATGGGAAGCCAAGGATGGTCTTTCTCCGGTACGTACTGCACGTCACCCGGTATGGTCAGCATATGCTCATTTAGCGCCCTTGCCGTATTCAGGCGAAGGTTACGAAGGACAAGGCAAGCCAGCAAATGACTTCAACTACACCAAGCCTTCCCAAGCTCCGTATCAGTTTGAAAAGCTCAGACAGCTATACTTTAAAGCGGATGAGAACTACGACGCTAGATTCACAGTGCCTGTACTGTGGGACAAGAAGACTGAAACCATCGTCAACAACGAGAGCAGTGAGATTATTAGAATGTTCTACCATGCTTTCGATTCTATTTTGGACGCCAAGTACCAGGGCGTTACTTACTATCCAGAAGACTTGAGGAAGGAGATCGATGAGCTAAATGATTGGTACGCAAGGATTCTTACTGCTCTCTTACCGAGCTAACTCCATGTCTGTAGGGTGTACGACACCGTCAACAATGGAGTCTATAAATGGTGAGCATTTCTTCCTGGGTCGCCTAGTGCGGCTGCCGAACGATGATATTGACCATGCTTTTTGTTTCTCCCATAGCGGCTTCGCATCGACACAAGAAGCATACGAGTCCAATTATGGCCCACTGCACAAGTCTCTAGCTCGTTTGGACAACATGTTGAAAGGAAAAGACTACTTGATCGGCGATAGACTCACAGAAGCCGACATCCGGCTCTACACTACAATCGTACGGTACGATCCAGTCTATACTGGCCATTTCAAGTGCGCAGGAAGCATCAGACACGACTACCCTGAACTCAATAGGTGGATGAAGAACTTGTATTGGAAGGAAGCTGCTTTCAAGGATACTACCGATTTTGACCATATCAAGGTGGGTTTGGAGGTATGCAAGATAGTGAGGCCTGAGACTTACTTACCTTCTCAACAGGTACACTATTACTCCAGTCATCCACAGATCAATCCCACTAGAATTGTTCCTGTACGTCATTTCTCCGAGGATTAGGATGAAAGCCGACTGATGCCTCTCCATGACAGGTCGGCCCCGAGGAGCCTATTGAAAAGCTTTAAAGGAACGAAGCGACCGGGTCGAAACGTAAGCGTCTGCACTGAGGAACAAACAACTTGCTCACCGCTGATCCGACACCGCTGTTGTAGCAGTCATGTGTAGCGTAAGCGGTGAAATAGCAAATAAAAACGAGAGCACGCACATGTATCCCTTGGATCGTTCCATTGATCTATAATACCACACGCAAAGACGCGCATGTATGCCTTGGGCAAAACTGGAAGGACATTTCTTTCGCGAGAGTGGAAGTTGCCACCCATTTCTCAGGGCGATCGGAGGGCGCGCAGAGTGGCCCAGCTTGCGGGCGACCTGCTTCGTCCTCACTGCTGGCCGTGTGCGAGAATGCACTGATGTACCAGACCCTCGTCCCACTTGGATCCGATGACCATCACTTACTCGTCCTGCTGTCGCTGAGCTTGCTGAGCTTCTGCCACATTGATTCCAGCTTCTCCCGTCACTTCCGTTGCAAGCTACAGCCGCCACCGTTTCGCGTGTACACAAACGCCTGCACGTCAAAATACACGATAAGCTAACATGCACATCTTCATAAAGCCTCTACTTCCTGTATCCTCCAAGGAGATAGACCTTGGCAAGGTCGAGTTCCCGAAACAATGGCTTCAGATCCCTCTTCCAAAGAAACCCAGGAGCCAGACGGATCACACGTGCGCCGTGCTGGGAAAGAAATGGTGCGATACGAATGGCATTGATACAAACGCGGGATCTATGTATAGATTCGACAGGTGCGCTAGATTTAGGAACTCACTCCTCAAGTTGTTCATGTCGGGTTCCTAATGTCGCTTTTCCTGGGCAGAGCTGTTTGGGCAGTTACCATCATCAATTCGCTTCTCTTCGACTGCGAGAGTGGAAACGTTGTCGTGCACTTTGTACATGAGACACCCGAAGAAGAGTATGCTATCGTATCGATGAGCTCTAAACTCCTTGTCGAGTGCGTCTGTATCTTGCACTCTATGATCAAGGATCAGCTTGACTAATGCCGTTTGTATGCGGCCTCGTTAAGCCTTCGGGGTCTCGTCAAACATTACCAGAACAACTCAGAGAACCCAGACACACTTCTAGCGCTTGATAAGATGCTGCTGTCCTTCTGCATCGATGCGTATTCCACTTGTATTCTTCGCAAGCTCAAATTGATCGGCTGCATACCTGCGAATTACTTCATCTGGATAGCTCGAATGAAACGCAAGGAAATGCTCAACGAAACTTGCTTGAGAACGAAAGAGATGGCAGATGTGCTCGAAACTCACTTCGGGGTAAGGATGGATCCTGAGGTAAGGACTCGATCTTCGCCCCTGCAAACTATCCGAACAGGCTTGGGCCTGACATCTCTCCTTTCTTGCACTATCTGTAGCTTGCAGACTGGGTTAGGCATCACATCGACGAATCTTCAAGGGACCTGCTGGAGTATGTTCTGGCTCACAGCTGCCGGATCCCAAGAAAGGTCGGATCTTCCTCAGACACAATACGCGAGTCTTCGAGTCCTGAACCGCCCGGTACACCGAATGGCAGGCTCAGCGATAGCAGCAGCATCTCTAGTGATGACTCTCCTACTCCAGTGGAAGAGATTGATCTCTACATGCATTACAGAAATGATTTCGATCTGACCAATGACCTACTCCGTTACCTCGACCCGAAACGCATGGCTAGGCTGCTTCCGCCTAAACTGTCAAGAAGGGGTTTGAATATGGATGAACCGGTAAAAGGGCAGCTCGAAGAACTGGAAGCTATGATCTGCTTTTACATGAATGCGACCCGGTAAGTGGGATGTTATGTTTCACGCAACTGGCTTTGACAAAGAATCTCCAACGACATTACCTGGCCTGTTTAGAAAACTCGAAAAACTCATCGCAGATGAGGAAAGGAAGGAGAAGGAACTACTGAGTACCTATCTACCTGTCAACGAGCGGGAAGATCTGGCCCGATCAGACAAAGAGGAAGGCATAACATCTGAGAAGACTTATAATCTCAGAGCAGAGAGATCAAATACTCTCTTCTTCGACTCTCATGGCAAGAGGAAGAAGGGAAAAAAGTCCCGCAAGTCTTCGCGCCGATCTTTTGCGAAATACAACACGAAGAGAGTTAAAACGCCTGAAGAGTATGAGGAGGAATGGAAAAGACGGCAAGATTCTCCTTACCCGCGTCTTCATGCCGAGAGCATTAACGGCAAATCTGCATGTCAGATGGTTTTCCCTAATCATAGACCGTCTGATAGCATGGACCTTGATTACGATGTTGCCGACCTCAGGAGGAGATATACCTCCAAGGAGACAAAGAAATGAAAACTGGACACCATCTGTGAAGACAGCGAAATGCCCATAAGGAAGAAGCTAAAATTGATGCGCAAGGTAGCTGAAATGACCCTCGGACCGAGAGACGATAAGCAAACGCTCGAAGAGGATGACCATACCGAAGCTGAGGATCTCGCAATGTCTGAATCAGTTTCGAGGGCGAAAAAAAAGAGTAAACGTGCCGGAAAAGATCTGGGACATCGCGGTAATCGCAAGGAAGAGCTTGACGATAGTGTTCCGCCTTCTACTGCTGAGTATCTTGCATCACTACGGGCAACCTATTCACCTGCTGTAGGAAGTGAAGAAATAAGTCACAGGGAGTCACAGGCTCTCTCCTTGGTCGCTACGACAGCCGCCTCGCAGCCCAATCCCCTTCAAGTAGCAGTGCCCTGTGCTTCTTCTTCAGCTTCTAGGGTAGACGACTCGAGCGAGGATCTAGAACCTGGTTGGGAAATCAAAATTCGTAGCCCTCTCTCCTCGAAGACTTTATCACATGCTTCATCTACCTCCAATACTACAGCTCGGTCGCAGACTTCCACCTCTGGCTTGCCGGGTCGCACCAGACCTCCTCTACGACGGGAAAACACACGATCCCATCCCAACGCCTTCTTCGTTGGTATAGGAGCGAGCCGCGCTGTCTCTCCACCTTCTGCAGATGCCAATTCAACCCAGGAAGATATACCGGTACCAGCTTCCGATCACCCGGCGAGCGCTGCGGGGTGCCATGGCGTTGCACCAGTGACTTCTACCGAGCAGGAACTTAACGATGATGATGACGACTTTGTTTTGGGAATCCTGAGTCCAGAAAGGCATTTTTCACCTCTTGAAGAAGAAGAAGAACGATCGTCCATCTTCGACGAGACTTGTTCGGAGATCGACGAGCTAGCTAGTAGTCCTGAAGATTCGGAGAATCCTCCCAGTCTCTCGCAGATCGTGCCCTCAGCCATTTCAGGGATGGTGGAAGGGGCGACCAAACATTGCGAGCCAAGTAAATCCAGAGAAATAGGCCAAAGGACGTATGAAAGAATTGATTATCAGACGCCTGAAGAGGAAGATAGCCCATCAAGCGGGGATGAGGCAAGAGCTGGAGAAGTCGCTATAGGAGATCATGTCCTACTCCAAGGTGATAATGACCATAAATCTGTCGAAAGAGCCATCGCGATACGGGATGACCTCCGCAACGAAGAGGTCGAGGCTGTATCACAAAAACCATCTGCCCTGGATAAGCAGGTAGCTACGCAGGAAAAAATGGAGGATGAAGTTCACTTCGTAAAAGGATTGATGGAGCGTTGTGGTATGGTGGTTCATAAATCTGGGTCACCGGCTTCGAGGGAGCTGGTGACCCCTCCCGTCAGCACAGATCACTTTAATCGAAATAGCATGCATCGCAAACAACGAAAGCTCAAGCAGAGGAATAAGAAATCCATAAAGTCGGAGTGAGTCTGAATGTTTACCCTTTCCGAGAACGCGATGATTGATTAGAGAAGTGTTATATCTGATGGAATCGACATTGCTCGTGTGCAGTCAAAAAGCCGAAAACTATGTCAAGTCTCGTTGCTGATGTTACTGCTGACTTGACGAGATCTACGAGCATCTCGATTCTACCTTCGGCGACAATAATGACTACGGAAGTCACCAGCAGCGGGGAGAGGCCTGCCTCCACACCAGCATCTACTTGCGCAGACACTCGGGCTACTCGGGTGTCGTCAGAGGAAGCTGTGCGTCAGACATCCATCACGAAAGTATACCCTAGCAAGCGAGGGGCCAGGCAGAAAATTCACAGTCCAGCTCCTAACTGGAGTAGCATGAGCATGGCTTGTAGTGGTGGTATATCTGTGTCTCGACCTGGATCGCCACATAAGGCCTCGGCTGATGGATGCGAAGGAAGCGCACCACTAGGAGTGCATCAATTCCTGAACAGTCTTTTGAGAGAGAGTGGGGTGGAAGACTTTCAAGTCACGTGCCCCATTCCGAACGAAGCGATTGGAACCAGCAACTGTTGCAAGGAGACGATGGGTCAGTCGCAAGAACAAAGCAAGATCTCGACTCGGACAGGTGAACATGACGGCCAACTTGAATCAACCAGGGTCCCGTTGTCGCCCGGAGGTGGAGGAAAGCAGAAACGCTATCCCGGAATGCTCGCTTTCAGTGAGTCAAGTGGGAAACCGGCTGCTGTCGATAATCAGCCGACTTGCGTGGAAGACGGGTTACTACAGGTATGGATGCGCATGGGTACAGTGTGCGACAGGATGGTGACGCTGAAAATGTCGGCAAGGTTACCCGCGGGCCATTAGAACCAGCCCCACTTATAGCCTCGACCGTCAATTCCGACTAGCATCAAGGGTATGGTAGATCATCGCAGTATAGGTTAGTTGAGGTGTCGAAGCGATCATAGCTTGCATGGTTTACCGCAAACATTGTGTGTACAGGCTGCTTCCTAGCCTTCCTACCCGACACACGTGATCAATCGCGCGCCATGTTTTTGCGTGTCAGAGGAGTTTCGAGGCAGGCGAGGGCACACCATGTTCTTAGCATGTCACGCTGCACAGACAAGGGATGGATCGGGCAATGTACATGCTTTGAATGCTCTCTCTGCTAAACCTCCATAAGTGCATAGAATGTGCGCTGCGCTTGCCAGCATCTTCCGCATGGATCCTGCCCTCTGTGTCATCGACGTCACTGTTGTCATCACCTGTCGCAGCCCAGGCTGCGTTTGTTTGATGAGAGCGATCGAGAGTTTGAACCTTGCGCCACCAGGCATGCGAAAAGCTTCGAAAAGCTGCAGACTGGCTGGCTGGATCTCTTGGTCCCGAGCAAGCTAGCAGGAAGGGCACTCGCCATGAGCACCGCTACTACCGACGCAGCTGCGTCCTCGAACAAGTCCACCCAGGTCAGTCCTGATCTTTCCTTCCTAATGCGCTCGTCGCAGCCACAGCGACGGACCGACAGCTGACAGGTGTCTTCGGTTCGCTCGTGACGCCCGCAGACCTTCATCACTGCACTCGTCCTCAATGCCGCCATCGGAGGCGCCGAGTTTGCAGCCTTCCTCATCCTCCGCAAGTATTTCCCCAGGATCTACTCGTCAAGGAGCGAGCTCGTCCCCAAGGAGGACGAGGAGCTCCGCGCCAGGCCTCTGCCCAGCAACAGCCTGTTTGGCGTGATCCCCGCGATCATCCATGCAGACGACAGAGCTATCATCACGTGAGCTTGCTCGTTGGGATTCTTATTCCTGTCACGCTGACACGGTGCCCCGTCCTCGCTGCAGCTACAATGGCCTCGACGCCTACCTCTTCGTCCGGTTCATCAAGCTCATGATGTGGATCTTTGCGCCTGTTGCATTCATCACCTGGGCGGTTGTACGTGCACCTTTCGTCCTCATCTCTAAATTCTCCTAACATTGGCTTCCTTCCTTATCCTTACCTGCTCTAATCTCCTCTCCGCACATTGGGTGACGTCCACTACACTTTCTTGCCGCGGAACACTTGGCAAATACGCCCACCACTTACCTAACGCGCGATCGATACAGCTGCTGCCAGTATACGGAACGGGATCGACTGGAAACACTCAGCTGGATCAATTCACGTTTGGTAACAGTGAGTCTTGCTTTCCACTTCCCACAGCCTTTCGCCCCCTTGGAACGCCACCGAAGGGCCCCTCCATCCCCATAAGCTAACCATAGTATCTGGAATTAACAGTCGGAAGAGATCAAAAGGTTCGATATGCTGCCCCTCTCATCCTCGTCTATCTCTCCACGTGTACGTCATCCCCTTCTTTAGCATTTCCTCGTGCTTCTATCAAACCCTGACCGGCTCTGCCCTGTACAGTCTGGATCTTGTTCATCATCCACCGAGAATGGAAGAGTTACATACAGCTACGAAGGGAGTTCCTTACCTCGAAGAGATGGCGCGCAACACCTCAAGCAAATACAGTCCTCGTCACCGGCATCCCTTCCGAATCGCTGAACCTCGAAGCTCTTCATGCGTTTGCAGACCCATATCCAGGCGGTGTGGCCCACATCTGGCTGGCTCGCGATCCCGATGACCTAGAGGATGTGTATGAACGCCGTCAGAAGGCCGGCAAGAAGCTCGAGAAGGCCGCTAACAAGGTTATCAAGGCTGCCGTCAAGCTTGTCAAGAAGAACAAGGTCCCAGCTGAGGGCAGACCAGATCAAGAAAAGAATGGTTCCAAATTGTCACGCTATTTGCCAGAGAAGAAGAGACCTACTCATAAATTAGGAAAAGTTCCTTGCATAGGCCAAAAAGTGGATACCCTCACATATTCAGCTGAGGAAATCGAGGAGACGAACAGACTACTTCAAGAGGGTCGGGACAAAGGCCAAGATCATTACGAAGCCAAAGCATCGGCATTCATCATGTTCAACGATCAAGTCTCAGCTCATGAATTCGCGCAGAATTTGAATCACAATCTGCCTTTGAAGATGAAAATGACTGGAAGATTCATCAATGCAGCACCAAATGATGTCATCTGGAACAACCTCAATGTTAAACCTGCCGACAACAAGATTCGAAAGCTGATTTCCTGGGCTATCACAGCTGTCACTATCATTTTCTGGTAAGTTTGGCATTTGCTGCAATTTTGCATTGTATGCATGCTCTCCTGCATGTAGAAGCTTCAGTCTGATCATGTTCTTACGTTACATCCTCACAGGGCCGTTCCTGTCGCTTTCGTTTCTTCTATCTCGAACGTCTCCAACCTTTGCGCAACTGTTCCATGGTTGAACTGGCTCTGCACTCTGCCAACTCCTGTTAACGTGAGTTTGTGACCCGTTTGCAGCTTCTGTGTTCAGGTCGTATTTGTTCAGACGCTTACATTCGCTTTGACTAGGGTATTATTCAAGGTGCTCTGCCACCTGTAGCCTTTGCTTTGTTGTTCATGCTTCTACCAATCTTTTTGAGAAGTGAGCCGATTTCTCCCTATAGACACCTGAGCTACAGCTGAAGCCCCGTTCTCCAGAATTGTCTCAATTCGAGGGTACGCCATTACACTCGCTCATCGAGAGATCACTACAAAAGCGATAGTGAGCAGCTACTGAATCTTGAGGTGGAGACCTTCTGGACCTGACTTTGGTATCCCGCGTAGCTTTGCCTTCCTCTTCATCCACGGTTTCATTATTTCAACCTTGGCTGCCGGTATCATGGCAGGCATCTCGGAGATTACCGAAGATCCCAGCTCTGCTGTTTCTCTGTTGGCTACGAACCTCCCCAGCTCTTCGGTCTTCTTCCTGACCCTTATCGTAACAAATGGTCTCTCTGGTGCGGCCGGTGGTATCCTTCAGATTGCACGCCTCGCAATCTACTATATCAAAGCCTTCTTGCTTGGAGGATCCCCTCGTGCTCTTTACAAGGTACAATATACTATGCCTGCCGTTCGATTTGGACAGCTATATCCTGCTCAGATGCTCATTGTTGGTAGGTACCGGGTAACGGCTGCAAGTCTGCTAAAGCTAACAAGCTATCTTTGCTTCCTCCCTTTTAGTTATTGCACTGGCCTACTCCACTATCGCACCTTTAGTGTGCGGCTTTGCGCTCGTTACCTTTACCCTCTGGTGGTTCTGCTACAAATATCTCTTCATCTGGGTGCACGATCAACCTGCAGCTATGGAAACAGGCGGTCTTTTCTTCAAGACCGCTCTCAATCAAATGTTTGCTGGTCTCTACATTGAACATCTATGCTTGATTGGACTGTTCTTCCTCGCAAGAGACGAAAGTGATGGATTTGCAGCGCTTCCGGAAGCTATTCTGATGATTGTACTCTTGATTTCGTGCATTGCTGCTCAAATCTGGCTGAATTGTGAGTGGGAACCTCCTTCAAGGGTATTAGTATTCTTTTAGTGCCCGACTAACTGACTGAATCGCAATTGTTCTTTTGCATTTCTCGTCAATCAGGGAAATATAAGAAGGACAACGTCTATCTACCTCCATCGAGCCGGGCCGAAGTTGGTGCACACGGTGCTGAGGGAATGGGCAACAATCGTTACAATGACTCTGCACCACTAGGACAATCCGATAGGCTGGACACTGCCGAACAAGGTGTCCCTCTCGATTCGAGTGTTTCGAATAACACAACCGTCGTTAACGATGGAAGGACTTCTGGGGAAGCTGGTAGAATGCATTTTGTGGGAGGATATCAGGATAAAGTCGGAGGACAAACCGGCTTGATCAACAAGCTGTCACAGGAGGTCAGCGGCAAAGAGCATCAACGCACCCTACGTGGAAGTGAATTCGACCCTGCTCCTCGGAACGGTGGCCAAGTTGGCGCTGAAGACAGAACTGGCAATCCCTTGTTGGATCGAACAATGGACGATGGAACGCCTATCAATCAAGCATACCTCAACCCCGCCTTTTATAGAGAGCAGCCTGCACTTTGGATCCCGAGAGACCAGCTTGGTCTATCGGCAGAGCAGGTTCAAAAGGCACGCTCGCGCGGTGTCGATATTACAGATGAAGGTGCTACTATCGACCAAAAGGCCAAGCTCGAGCTTCAGCGAGATACTCTACCCGGGCAGGATTTCGATGCCTAGACGGCGCATAACTGCGCAAGTCGAGAACCTTTTGATCAGACCAACTGCTATCATGCTATGCTTCATTCCCAGTTCTGTACCCATACGACAGCAAATATACGAGCTATATCATAAAGTTCCCTTAATAGCTGGCTATGCGCCACATTTTCGCACATCAGTATTCGTTTCTAGCAATTTTTTGTGGCAAATCCATCCATTCCGCTGTCATACACGCTGCGACACAATGGTTTTTACATATCTAAACATTTCTCTCGTGATACATGGATCGAATTCAAGCAATTGGTAGTACCCGTAGCTGTACACGAATACAATGAGTTTGCTAGCAATACATGGCTGAAGTCTGTTAAACCGGTAGAAGGTGAAAGAAGGCTGGAAGAGGTCGAATGCCGACTAACGACTGATGCTGACAACAAGCCCCTTGTACACCATCCAGCTGTCAAGCATGTATGCGATGGTCCCTTTGCAGGATGACTGTCGTGTGACGCGTGCACAGGGGTCGTGCGGAAGGGGCTTGTGTGACAACATTGACGACATTTCGGATTGGAGTGAATGCATATTCAGCCTCTTCTCTCTTCTCACCTTTCACCTTTCTCTCTCCCTCCCTCTCTCTCGCAGCACTCCTCCCCTGTCTGCGATGAGCACCATCCAGGCAGACGAGACTACGAACAAGTCCACCCAGGTGAGAGAGTCGCGACAGCCCTGTCTGTGCGGGCGGAGCTGGTCGAGGGAGAGATGTGGCTGACTAGAATGGCACTTGCGACTAACTGTTCATCGGTGGTTGTCATCGCCAGACCTTTCTCACTGCATTCATACTCAATGCAGCCATCGGGGCAGCTGAAATAACTGCCTTCCTCGTTCTCCGGCGATACTTTCCCAAGATCTACTCGTCAAGAAGCGAACTCGTTCCCAAGCAGTACACCGACCTGCGAGCTGACCCTCTGCCTGCAAAGTCGTTTCTGTCGGTGATACCTGCGATCATCCGCGCCGATGAGCTGTCCATTATCAAGTGGGCTTGAGCCGAGTCATTTGATTGATCTGACAAGATCTTGTTTGACTGGACCTATCGCGAATTTTGTTGGGTATGACGCTTACTATTTCACCCTCTTCCCCACTCAGATACAATGGCCTGGACGCTTACCTATTCGTCCGGTTCATCAAGCTTATGCTGTGGATCTTCGCACCCATCGCTTTCGTCACCTGGGCTGTAGTGAGTGTCGCCAAACCGAGTATCGAAGTCGACCTATACTACAGCGTATCCATCGGCTGACGGTAGCTGTCCTCTCATCTGTATACGTCTTTCGTCAACCCTGATACATCAATTATGCCTGAACGTCGGACGTATCCATAGCTTCTACCCGTATACGGAACAGGCAATGGACCCAATCAGCAACTCAATCGCTTCACATTTGGCAACAGTAGGTTTCGCTATCCTCGCCATCTTAGTCTTGGGTGCATACATGGTCGAAAGAGCTAATCCCCGTCGTGTGTTTGATTCTGTTGTTTGCCAGTCGGAGCGGATCAAAGGCCCCGCTACGCTGCTCCCTTGATTCTGGCATGGCTATCCACTCGTAGGTCGCCATCCACAATCCTTAATCCGCCCTTGACGTGAGCTGTGCCTAACGTTGAAGGGATCTGATTTTTTAGTCTGGATTCTCTATATTATACATCGCGAGTGGCGCAGGTACATTCAACTCCGCCGTGACTTTCTTACTTCGCCCGGTTGGCAAGCTCTACCTCAAGCAAACACCGTCCTTGTCGCTGGAATACCCGCGGATTCCCTGAATCTGGAAGTACTACATAGCTATGCCGACACCTATCCAGGTGGTGTTGCTCGAATCTGGCTCGCTAGAGACCCAGGCCGTGAACTCAAGCATGCATATGATGGTCGGCAGTCCGCAAGCAAGAAATTGGAAAAGTCTTCCATCAAGGTTATCAAAATGGCCGTAAAGCTAGTAAAGAAGAAGAAAGTACCTGCCACTGGTTTAAAGGATGCGGAGCAGAATTCATCCATCCTTTCTCGTTACTTGCCCGACAAGAAACGACCTACACACAGGATTGGAAAGTTACCTTGCACAGGTCAAAAAGTAGATACAATCAATCATACCACTGAGGAAATCGAAGCTTGCAATAACATCTTGACTGAAGGCAGAAACAAAGGAGAAGGTTCATATGAAGCAAAAGCAACTGCTTTTATCATGTTTAATGATCAAATATCAGCTCACGAATTCGCTCAAAATTTGAACAAGAATTTACCTTTTAAGATGAAATTAACTGGCAGATTCATAAATTCTGCTCCTGGTGACATAATTTGGAAAAATTTAAATGTTAAACCTGCTAGCAATAGAATCAGAAAATTGATGTCTTGGTTCATCACGTTGATTACTATTATTTTTTGGTGAGTTCCAGACAGAATAGAAAGGAAGACATTATGTTCCTTTATTGGTATGCGACAAAGGGAATGAAGAGTATGCTGATGATTCTCCTAATTCGTCCGTCTTCTTATTCTATTAGGGCAATTCCGGTCGCCTTTGTCACCTCTATTTCGAATGTCTCCAATCTATGTACGAAGGTATCATGGCTCGCCTGGTTATGCGATCTACCCACCCCTATTAATGTAAGTCTACCTTGGGGAATATGTAATCTTCATCGAAAAAGGAGGGCTTCGTCTAAGTTCTTATAGCTAACCTGGGCGTTTCTAGGGTATAATTCAAGGCGCTCTGCCTCCTATTGCTCTGGCAGTCCTCTTCCTCCTTCTTCCCGTCTTCTTGAGGAGTAAGTGCTGGACTGGCTTACATACCAAGGTCATGTAGGATTGACTCTCTCCAACTACCAGAATTATCCGAGCTTGAGGGTACCCCTTTGCATTCCATGGTCGAACGATCATTGCAGAAACGATAGTAGGCAGCATGCCGTTCTCACAAACACTCATTCACAAAGAATCTGAGGTTATGCTTGCTTGCAGTTTCGCCTTCCTGTTCATTCACGGTTTTATCATCTCTACTCTTGCAGCCGGTATCATGTCCGGCATTACGCAAATTGTCGATGATCCGGATTCAATCATCTCGCTCCTAGCAAACCGGTTACCTACTGCTTCAATCTTTTTCCTTACTCTTGTGGTAACGAATGGCCTGGCTGGAGCTGCAGGTGGTCTTCTCCAGATTGGAAGATTGGTAATTTACTACATCAAAGCTTTCTTGCTCGGTAGTACTCCTCGTGCATTACACAATGTCAGATATACCATGCCATCCGTCAAGTTTGGACAACTGTATCCGTCTCAGCTATTGATATTCGGTGAGTCACCAGCAAGCGCTTGTCCTGCTGTGACCAAGGTAGCGATGCTGAAATGGGTGTCCTGACTCTCTTAGTCATCGCTCTTGCATACTCTACCATCGCACCCCTGGTATGCGGATTCGCTCTGGTCACGTTTGGACTCTGGTACATCTGCTACAAGTATCTCTTTATCTGGGTTAACGATCAACCAGACTCTGTGGAAACCGGCGGCCTGTTCTTCAAAACTGCGTTGAATCAGATCTTCGCTGGTCTATATATTGAGCATCTCTGCTTGATTGGCCTGTTCTTCCTGGCCAGGAATGAGAATGATGGTTTCGCTGCTCTACCTGAAGCAATCTGTATGATCGTACTGCTCATATTGACCGTCCTCACTCAGATCTGGCTTAATTGTAAGCAGGTCCACTGTTAAGCAACGTTGTCACGACAATGCTAACGAGTCACTGTTACTCAGGGAAAACACGGAAAGACAATGTCTATCTTACCCGAACTGGACTGGCCGGTGAGACAAGCACCCCATTCAATCCAGCAGCGCCTGGCAAAACCAATTTTATTAAAAGTGTTGGTCAAGTACTCCACACCGGTGGAAAGCACACTCAAGATGGCGATGCATCCTCTTCAGCCAACGGTATCTTGAGCCGCTTGATGCCCGATGGTACTCCAATGGACAAAGCCTACCTCAATCCTATTTTCTACCGGGATCAACCTACTCTTTGGCTACCGCATGATGAGCTTAGTATTTCTAACGAGCAGGTGATGAATGCAAGGATGCGAGGAGTTGACATGACGGATGGAGATGCTACGATCAATCAGAAAGGCAAGGTTGACATACAGAGGGATACCTTGCCAGGGCAGCCTTTCGATCCTTAATTAGCAAGGTTGCCTGTAATCTTGAGCAGGATATAGATAAGTTCCCGATATTAGATTGCTTCTGTTACAAATCCCCTGTCACCCTGCTATCATGCAATAATGCCGAAAGGATACCGGTAGTATACAGAAGATCCATTTGACTAAGTAATGCGAGTCCATTCAGAATACACAGGGGGGCAGCCAAGCCAAAAGGACACCTGCACGTGACCTAAGTTGGTTCATGGTGGCGTCCAAGATCTGTTTTTACGTCAGAGCTAGCGATTGCGGAAATAGGAGTAGTCACCTGTTTGTGGCTGCAATAATGCCAGCTAACAAAACTTGTTCCGGTAACTTAGATTGCTTCGTTGCTGTCGAGGCACGCATTCCTTGCAACAATAGGGCAGAGTGTACTCCAGGAAACCACCCTTGTTGGGTGTCGTCCGGCACAGTTATCGAACCTGCCTTGCAGTTGGGAGAGACTCTTCATCCATTCGTGGATTCATTCGTTCTTCGGCTGTTCGCACGTCAAAGACGGTTCGCTGAGCGGCGCTGTAAACTGGTCGGCAGCATCAGCGTCGAAGCTGCGAGGAAGCTATGTCAGTGAGACCGAGTACCTTGGACCATCAGTCATAGGGCTGAAGGTTCGCCTCGGACTGTTTCCCCTCCGCCTGTCTTCACCTTCTATGGCTCGCTCATCCCTATGGCTGGATGTACGCCTCGCTGGATCACATTGTATTGCAATTCCCTCAATATTCGCATCATAAAGGTCGGAGACCGTCGTCACCAACCCAGATGATGTTACCTCCAAGTCGACGCAGACTTTCCTGTCTGCCTTGTTCTTGAACTTGGCTATCGCTGGAGGAGAATTCGCTGGTGCGTTCCCTCGATCGTGCTTGTATCCATAGGCTGCCCGGACTCTTGCTAACATGTCTTGCCGCGACAGCGTTCTTGATTGTTAGATACAAGTTCAAGAGAATTTATCAACCTAGAGTTGATCTTCCTCCGCCTGGGAAGCGCATGAAACCTCTGCCGCATGGTATCTTGAGTATCATTCCTGCGATTATATGGGCAGACGACGAGCAAATTATAGGGTACGTTTGAGTTGATTAAAGCTCGTGATGGCTAGTTAGCGCAATGCTCACGGCTACCGGTAGTTTCAATGGACTCGATGCCTACCTCTTCGTGCGGTTCCTCAAGCTTATGCAATGGATCTTCGGACCTATCGCGCTTCTCACCTGGATCATTGTACGTCAGGTTTGCTGTCGATGACTACACCAGCTTACGCCTCCAACTCAGCTGCTGCCAGTATACGGCACCTCGTCAGCGTGAGTACACGTGCATAATTTGTTTGCCAAATACAAGCTAAGCAACAACGCGATATCAGAGGCAACGATGGACTCAACATGTTCACCTTCGGCAATGTCGGCCGTGACGAACAAGCTAGACTTGCTGCGCCTCTGGTCATGGTTTACGTCTCAACATGTGTGTTGCTCTAGCAAAGGATGACAAATGATCGACTGACCGTAGTCTACTTGCAGTCTATGTCCTATACATGATTAAAAGGGAATGGGCAAACTACGTCGACAGACGACAGGAGTTTCTCACGTCTAGATACTGGGCAACGAAAGCGCAATCTCGGACCGTCTTAGTGACAGGGATACCGGATGACTACATGAATCAAGAAGCATTGCATTCGATGACAGACTTTCTACCTGGAGGAGTACGCAAGATATGGCTTGCAAAGCATCCCAAAGAGTTGGCAGAAATTTATGACCGTAATATCAAAGCCACAAAGAAGCTTGAATCAGCCAGCGTTGCCCAGATCAAGCTCGCCAATAAGCTCGTCAGAAAAAAGAAGGTCGATCCATCTGGCAACGAGGATTTCGTTCAACAGAATAAAGAAAGATTGGCTACGAAATCACAGCAAAATCAGGAAGATCACATTGTCGAAATCGAGTTCGAGCGTGCAGCAAGGTATATACCACCTAAGAAAGTACCTACGCACCGGCTCGGACCGATCCCATTCTATGGCAAGAAGGCGGATACCATACCTTGGGCTATGAAGGAGATTCAGGAGACAAACATGCTTCTAGCTCAAAAAAGGCAGGATCTGTCAAAGTATCAACCTAAAAGTGCCGCATTCATTCTGTTCAACGACCAAATCGGCGCACATGTTTTTGCTCAATGTTTGGCTCACGATTTACCGTTGCGAATGTCAAATCGGTACATCAATGTGTCACCCAAGGACATTATCTGGTTCAACCTCAACATCAATCCTTACTCAGCTAGAGTCAGATTCGCTATAGGTTGGGCTGCAACAGTTGCTATCTGTATATTCTGGAGTTTCCCAACTGCATTTGTGACTAGTATCTCCAATGTCACTGCCATCTGTGATGCTGTACCTTGGTTGAACTGGCTTTGCAGTCTCAAGGCGCCTTTGAATGTGAGTGGCTACAAGGGTGGCTTCTTACCTTGATATGCTGATTGCTCGCTACCGTCTATAGGGTATCATTCAAGGTATCCTACCACCTGTTGCCCTGGCTTTGCTTTTCATGCTTCTACCACCCATCTTGCGATGTAAGACTGGCACTTTCCTCGATTGGTATATATGATATTCATTGACGTTTTTGTTTATTTTTATTCTTCGCTGTTGGCAGTCCTTGCTGTCTTCGAAGGGATCCCAATGCGCACATTAGTCGAACACTCCCTTCAACGACGATACTTTATATTCCTCTTCATACAAGGTTTCATAGTGGCTACCCTAGGATCCGGCATAATGGCCTCAATCAATCAGATCGTCAACAGTCCAACATCATCAGTACAACTTCTAGCTCAAAACCTACCTAAGGCCTCCATATTCTTCTTGACTTTGGTCGTCACCTCGGGTTTATCTGGTGCGGCTGGCGGTATCCTCCAGATTGTGAGGTTGCTACTAGTGTATGTCAAGATCATATTGCTTGGTGGGTCGCCTAGAAGCGTCTGGAACGTCACCTACTCCATGCCCACTACTTTTTGGGGTCAGACCTATCCTGCTGTGAGTACAAAAGTATGGCGCCATTTGCAGAGTTCTGGCTAAGACCAGTGTCTACTCCTCAGCAATCTCTTCTTGTTGGTTAGTCTGGCGTAGTCGCTTGAGCGTTGAGGCCTTATCTGATGAACCGGTGTTTGTATCGCAGTTATTGCTCTGGCATACTCAACCATTGCCCCACTTGTGTGTGGCTTTGCTGCAATGAGTTTCAGTGAGTCTAGTGCTGAATTGCTGGATGTGGAGAGTTAAGCCACTGTCCGCTAACTAAGTATTTGATGAAACGACAGCTCTCTGGTGGTTCTGCTGGAAATACCTCTTCCTGTGGGTGTACAATCAACCACCGGAAACAGAAACAGGAGGACTCTTCTTCAAGACAGCCATTAATCAGATTTTCGCCGGTCTGTACATTGAGCATCTTTGTCTCATTGGCCTCTTTTTCTTGGCTCGAAATACCGAAGACAAAGTCTCCGCTTTACCGGAAGCGATTCTCATGATCATTCTACTGGTAGCTACCATCTTCGTTCAGTTAACCCTCAATAGCGGATTCAGTCCTTTGTCGGAATATCTACCACTGAGTATGGCGGAGGAAATGGGGGCTAATGAAACTAGATATGCTAGAGAAATGGCCGAAGAGAAACATCAGAATCGATACCGAGATAGGAACGGGGACGGAAATGCGGAGCAGGTCAATCCAGATAGTTCAAGCGATACTGTTGGCCTCACACAGGGAGCTAACGATATGGCGAGACAAGAAAGCAATGCTACCGCGTTCCAAGCTAATACGCCTTCTGAATACTACGACGCTCGTGGTGAGACAAACTCAGGTCCTTGGCACAGGGGGACGTTTCTTTGCTGAGATTGTACTGGCATGCAGGCTACGTGCACACCCCTCAGATCTTAGGAACAAACGAAAAGCCAATCACATACCCGCCCACGATGCCGGAGAAGTCAAAAGCAGAGAATCAGAATGAAGCAGATACTGATGCGAACGATCTGGAAAGCGGAGAAACACGGCAAGATGCGGAAGATGATGATGCAATGGACGAGCTCGAAGGGGGTCTGGGAGAGCATGCCTTTCATCATCCGGCCTTGTACAAGCCGCAGGTGAGCTGAACGAGAGCATGCAGAAAGGGCATGTATACTCACGTTTTCCCTTCTGCAGCCCACTATTTGGCTACCGCGCGACGAACTAGGTCTAGCCGACGAAGCGGTACGGATTGCCCGGGAGAGGGGCATAGAAATAACCGCCGAAGACAGCATCATCAGTCCAGATAAAGGAAAGATTACAATAAGTAGAGATACGATACCGGGTAACGACTTTGACGAGAATTGATGGACTCCAGGGAGTCCCGATGAACAGATGAGGACCGAGTGAGGGACGGTAGTTTCGAGCAATCCTCGCATCAAGGACATTATACGCTGTCGTAGAAGTAAACATTATGACCACCTGCATGTTTCCCAGTCACCTCTGTAGCTAAATAGAGCATGAACTAGCCCTGTTAATCAGACCTTGTATGCCCTTACAGCCTCTGTGGCTAAGCAAATGCTGGCTTTGTCTGAGTTAGTTGCCGCAAGTGCAGGCTTAGATCTCATGAAGATCAGAACTTCTCCTGTATACCAGAGGTACGCTGTCGTCACGAACAACCGCGTCTCTCTGCAAGCGGTTAGGCTGTCTGCTATTCTAACGCCACCAGACAGCTCGCACAATGCAATTGGGTGCAGACTCGCCCGGCTGTCTGCACTTCAGTGAGCTGTGTCATTGCTGTTGATAACCAGCATCTGGTTTCCCTCCCGCTGGCCAGTCCCGCGTGCTTTCGTGGTTCGTCTGATGCAGAATGCAAGTCCTCATTGACCTTTTTCTACTTGGACGTTGCTCCTCTTCCAACTGCACTGGGGTTGACGAATCCGACTTCCTCAAGCAGGGCAACACGCAGCGCACGACGGCATCTACAATACTCGCAACCAGTCAGCAATCTCCTTCCACGGCAGAGGCATTCGCTTGTCTTCCTGCCGTCGCCAGCCAGTCCATCATGGCAATCGACCCCGAGATCCTCAAGCTCGTCCAGGTGACAACGCGCATGTTCTACTCGCCCAGATATGTCATCACGATGGACCAGTTGATCCGCAAAGAGGCGTAGGTATAGCCTCACACCGCTGGCGTTGACCTGACGGTGACCTGTGGATGTATCCACCTGCCTCATCAGCATGCGCGACGAGGAACTCGCTGCAAGAGTCGGCATCGCGCCCAAGGACGTTGCAAAGATTGCAAACAAGCTCGCAGAGGATGGCCTCCTAGCCGCGTAAGCCTGGTTTCGATACATCCTCTTTGCCTGCATTACCGTCCCTGTCCAGAGTCCTGCTCTTTACCGTTGTCGGCAGGGCAGCAGCAGCCAAGCTCCTCCATAGAGAGGCAGGGTGATTCCTGCTTGAGCCGAAGAGTTTCTGCGGCTGCCCACGACATCTTAAGCGGCGGCGAGCGTGTGCTGTGCATGCAAGTGTCGGCGCATGTCCCCTCGTTACAAAAACTCGCCGACCTCATCGCTTCAGTACATACCTGCCATTCCGGTTTATGGACAGGTTTATTGATTGATTTGGGCTCTCGATATGTTTACATACACGGCGGCTATGCGATTACAAACATGCGGAAACTATTTCGCTCCTCGTGGTATGTCTGCATCTGCAAACAGTCACCGACGTAATGAGCTTCGTCCGGGTGCAATGAAGGCGAGTCCAAGAACTTGGTACTATATCGATTTCCAGAGGACCATCGACAACATCAAGTGGAAGATGTTCAAGATACGCAAACAGATCGATGACAAGCTGCGGAATGTGAGTCGACCGTTGGTAATCCTTCAATCGCTTCGACAGGACGTTCATCGCGCCGTGATGCAGCCATCTTGCACTTAGTAGACTGACCCTCGTATATGATTATCATCAGGAACTTGATTCCCAAGGCTACAATTGCCCACGATGTAAGAAGGTATTCTCAACGCTAGACGCAGGCAGTCTGCTCGATTTCATCACGAATACAATGCGATGTGACGTATGCGGGACCGACGTGGTCGACAATGCGAATACAGAGGAAGTGAAGCAAAGTAAAGATCAGATGAATAGACTCTTAGGTCAAACGAAGCCTGTTATTGATGGGCTGAAGAAAACGGAAACGATACCTCTACCTGCGTGGGTATTCATCATTTCTTTCGACACTTGGGATGTCTTGGCCTGACGTGGGCGCTTCTTTTCGCGGTATTTGCAGCTTTCACGTAGCATCATGGCTGGACAAGCATCATCCGGTGGCTACGGCAGATCTCCCTATTCCGGACGGGTCGGGGCCCGCCAAGGTTACAGTGGAGCTCGTAGAAGGAGGCGAAGACGAAGCGCGGCGGAAGAAAGAGGAGGAGGCCGATGCCAGAAGGTTAGTTACCTCACAATGGGGATGATCATTTATGCCGAGCGATGTAGTGATCTAATGCAACATTCTACAGACAACAGAATGCTCTACCGTCTTGGATCGAAAGGAGTACGCTTACCGGGGAGCTCACCGCTGCAGGTGCAGCGCAGCAAGTCAAGACCGGGACTGGCATTACGATATCGCACGAAGGACAGGATGAGGGAGCGCGATCAAAAAAGTCTGCTGTCTCTGCTACAGAGGATGATGTCGACGAGTATTATGCTTCACTCGCTGCCTCACAGGCTCAGAGCTCAATCGCACCAGTGACATACTCGTCGACCGATGTGAGGATGGAGGATGGCAAACAATTCACGCACCATGGTTCACCTGCATCGAATGGCAAGCTCGTCGACAGCGGGTACGAAGAGTTCGGAGAGGAAGCCGATATGGGAAGAAATGTGTCATATTCGTATTCCCCCACACCAGCCTCCCCGAATACTCCTGCCGACGTGTCAGGATCGTCCAACAACTCTCTGCCGAATATATCGCGATCTCATAGTCGCGTCGATGCACTTCGGCCACCTTCAGCCGCTTCCTTGACCAATTCGCTAGGCAAAAGAAGCAGGGAAGCCAGTGACGAAAGTATAGCAGATGATTTTGGAAAAAAGTTGCGTACTGGTGACAATGCTACAGGGACGGTAGCTTTCGATAATATTACGACGGGCGAAGCAAATCCACAAAACAATGAGCAACCTGTAGGACAGGAGGAAGCGAAGGAAGAGGAAGAGGAAGAAGTTGAGGACCCGATTCTTACCGTGGCTGGCAAGGAGATGAGATTCTCTGCTATCACCGAGGAAATGACATCGGACATGACTGCAGAGGAGTATACGCTGTGGTGGGAGACATTGTCAACGATGGAATGATAATGAGCAACAAACCTTCGCATGGTCTGTTTAACATGTTAGCTCAGCTATTTCACCAATCCAATCGTCATTGTCGAAAATTGTGCGCACCAACAAGTTCGGTCCCCTGTTTTCGCAGGATCGCGGCGATGCATATGGCTACCACAATTCAAGTATACCATGATTTGCCCAAAGATTGGAGGCTCGGCCCACATGTTAGCAGCCCATTTGCTACCCGCGAACCCGCCATAGCGAGGGTCTAGGATCTGCTACATGACATTGTCCACCCTCTTCGCATACGTCATTTGGAGCGGTCCTTGGCCAGCTATAAGCATATTTCCCAAGCCATAATTTCCACTTCCTTGCGATAATGCCTCTTGACATCCTCGCCGCGCACTTGTCGAGTTACATATGATCCGGGCTGTACCACACCGTCGTCCAATTGGTGGAATTTATATTAAACAGGCTCACCCCAGGTGGTACACAACAGATCCTGATCGTCCCAAAACATGTCGTATTTGCAGACCCGTCGCTTCTGGACAGCCGTACCATCGGGTCGGCTGGACCTGAAGGGGCGTACGTAGCTTGAGGGCGGGCAGCCGAGCGCGAGGGACCCGGTCCAGAGACCAAGTGCATCTGCTTTTTCGCCATTTTCGACTGGGTTCTTGGCTATGACAACGTTGGTATCGGTCCATGCTACCGAGCTGCCAGTCCTGTTTAGACTGCAAGCTCTTCTCTGAATATAGTCCCCGCAGAATATTGTTGCAGATGCCTCGGTTCCGGACACGGCTGCGGTTCATCCTCTGAACCCTATGCACTTTTTATTGACTGTGCAGAGGCCTGAGATGGGTTAACTTCAGATCTATACAATCTGACCTTAGTGCTGGGCCTCGTTGATTTGGCCGGGGAATGCCACCAGCCGTGGGAGTTATGATTGGCAAGACTTTGCTGACCGCTGCCTCCAACTATGCGCAACGCGGCAGGATTCGGTGTACTGGAGGTGTTCGGCTGACCAGATACCGGAGAGGGGCCGCATAGGGTCCTTACTATCCGGCGACAATGCTACTGTATACCTTATTTGGCCCAGTCTACGGCGAGGAGATATCGTTCCTGCCGATAGTCCTGGGACGGCCCTGTACCTAGGCCAAATTGGTGTTGCATGTCGTCTACGGTCATTTCATTTAGCTTTGTAAGCAACACAAGTTGTGAGACAGGAGGTGAGCTTGCTGTTCTCGTTGTGCTTTGTATTATCGACTCGGCGCTCCTAACTTGAAGAGATGAAGTGGAACGGAAAGGTAACGATATAGTTCTGCCAGCCAGCGTTGCCGGTAAGGTAAAGACGTGTGCAGCACGTGACGTCCCGGCCTATCCAAGTTGAGCAGTTAGGAAGCTACTATGTTTAGGAATCAACGGTATCGTTCGCTGTATACGCGAGGACGGCCAATGTCCGTGCTGACAGCACAGAGCAGCAAGACTGGGCATCCTCTCCATAGGAATGTGTGAAAAGATTATTTATATTAACACTATAATATCTTGAGAATTTACTCTCAGAAGATTTACATAATTCCTGAGAACCACTTGTCAAAAGGTTAGCCGGCCTGGTTGATAAGAAACAGATTTGAAGCTGTAGATCCAGCATAGGCGTAGTTAGTGGTCGTCGCTTCCATTCTGTTTGTCGCGACACCGTCCGAATGCATATCGATTGTTGACAGTCGGTCCAAGGGTGAGAAGAGGTTAGCTGCAATGCGTGAGGCTGCAGCTTGACCTCTTGCCACTGTAACGCGCACACCAAGACGCCATGCAAGCACAACCACCGCAGAATGCAGAAGAGGTAGAGAATCAGATTGACTCAGGTAGGCAACTGTCTGGTGCTACGAATGCTCGGGGTATACTAGCTGATGGCAAGGCTATTTCTCCAGTCACGGATTTGTATAGGCACATTACAAGCTGCTGTGCTATCAAATGTGCAGAGCCGCCTACGGAAGGTTACTTAAAGATAAGGGAGGCAGTGTGCTTAGATAGAGTGGGTGTACAGGAGTATTCTTGTGCTTCCATCCCAGCTTCTAATGCCGGCATCCCCCAACAGTGCGTGGCCAAATTCTTCGCAACCAACGAAGCTATCGGGAAAGTGCTGCAGCGGTACCAGGAGAATGCGCAGCGGCAGGCAGAAGCTACAGCCTCGATATCGAATACTAGCTTGACTGGAATGCTGGGTTTATAGTCTGGAAGATGCATCAGCAATGCAGAATAGCGTAGAAGAGCGTGATCGGATGTATGGAGAGGTTGCTTGGATGCCAGGGAGAGAACGTTTGTGCAGCAGTGAACGGATGCAAAGTGTTGTTGTAGAAGTACAATCAGGGCAGGGCTATCGTTCTGCTACACCGCTATGCATGCGATATACCGGCATCTGCATGTATTCGCATGAGTGGCGTTATGCATCCGGCGTGCCAGACACAGTAGTCCAGCTTACCTCTACTTGCATCGCATCGACACACAGCATGGCGCGCAATCAAGCATACATGCCAATCTTCGAGTCTTTCAACAGCGCAACCGCAGATGGGCACGATGATTCCGCAGAAGAGAGCGATGGACCAGCAGCAGCGGCAAGAACGGGGACAGGCTTGACTACACCTGCAGCTGGTCCATCGAAAGTCCAGCGGACAAGTAGACCTGCTCTCGAAGAGACTGACGATAAACGCAAACGAGCAAGTGGAAAGGGAAAACGAAAGATCGCTATCGGTATGCTTTTGTTTCTTCACTGGGGTACTTGCTCTGTCACATGCAACATTGGCGAAGTAGTTAAGCGCGATAGGAAAGCTGCTGATAACGTTAGGCGTACGCAGAGTACATCAAAGATAAGAAAAGCCGTGCAGTCACCTTCAGCAAGCGCAAAGCTGGTATATTCGCAAAGGTGAGAAGGGGGAACCCCCATCGGAGATCGAAAGTGGGGTCCCGCAAGAACAGCGGAAAATCCCATCAGGTTTTCCAACTTAGGCAATCCTTCGGGCCGATGCTGATTACTTGGTAGCAATCTGAGGCGAAGCACTGATGGCATTCTCTCTCTGCTTCAGGCGCGCGAGTTGTCTACTCTTACCGGAAGCAGCATTCTACTGCTTGTTGTGTCCGGTGGGTATCGGAACCGTAGGCACATTGATCTGTATGTCTGACCACTAACACGATGCCCTGCTTGCGTACAGAAAGCGGAGTTGTGTACACCTATACGACTGAAAAGTGTAAGCACGAGGATATTGCACATTGGGGCGGTCCTCTTTACCGCTACTAAGCTGGCTTTACTAAAGATGCCTGGCTTTTCTCAGTCCAGCCCATGGTAACGCAAGATGTCGGGAAGAACATGATAGCAGCATGTCTGGTACGTTACGGGAAGGCCCAGTAGCCTCAATATCTGTTGAGTGCGAGACTAACTGACTCAAACGCAGAGCGGCAAGGTCAATCTTGACGACCGTTTCTCATCCCATCTCGGCGCTTCATCCCGAGCTGGGGCAGCTTCATCAGAACTACCGAAAAGAGGCGGAGACATCTTACTTAAAGATGTTTTTACATCACATTCCCCTTCAACCTCAGCCCTGACTACCACCGATAAAAGGCCTGAAGATTCCTCGATATCAGCTTCATCCAGCATCTACCTGCCGAACACAAGCCAGTACCAGCTCGCGGAAACGCCTTTGCCTCCTTTACCTGTATCTTATCTTCCGTCCCTATCTCATACCAGGGAGCACATGCAGCCACCTTCTAATCCTGCGGAACCCAGTCTAGTGAAAGTACCTCGACTTCGCTCAAAGCGGACGAGGGACCACGAGGACAACAGCGGGGGCAACATCGACGAAATCAGCATGTCATCAGATCCATACATGCATCGTATGGATGTACAGGGAACATCAGGTCATGAAGAAAGAGATAACGAGGATGACCTATCAGACGGGGAATGCGAAGCTCGGATGAGGCAGATCAGGCGTAGTCTCTCCATAGAACGAAGATTCGAAAAAGTGGAGGAGGAGGAGAGACCTCGCTTGCTCAGGGCTTCAGACTGTGGTACTGGTACGGACTCGGCGAACGGAATGGATGATTACGGGATGCAAAACGGACATCAGACTGCCTTTGATAGCATTGCGCGGCGGAAAGAGGGTTGGTCTTTTACAGCTGCAGAAGATGCTTGGAGTAGGTAAGTTGTCCAAACACGGAAAGCTTGCCCTTGTCCCTTTAAACAATTCCTGGTGCAGCACTTGACTAGGTCCAGCTAAGCGTCAGGGAAAGCTGACTCTTGCTTGAATCCATGCACTTTCGTGCAGCTTCAAGGACCGCTTTCACTTGCCTGCATCGAATGCATCGACCACATCAGCAGATGCGCACACATCTATAAACCATCTTAACCAATACAACTCTGCAATACCCGTAAGATACGGCACTTCTTACGGCGAACCGTCTGATCAAGGAAATCAACGTGTACAACCCGCTAATAGCAATACAAGAAGTAGGACAGCACAAATGGTCGTCTTGCCTGAATTACCACGTCCTTGACGGTCTGATTTCGGGGAAGTTAGCTCGGAATGGCGGATATACCCAAGATTATTTCTACTTTGGCGTGTCAAGAGCTGCCAGGTGAAGCTCAGATGTGCATGTTAATGATGCGTCTTGGCTATCGTTGTTTGTAGCATACACGCGCTTTGCGAACAAGAAAAACACTCCGGGTGGCGGCTATTCGGCTCATGAATGGATCTATAGCGGCCAGAAGAGGGAGCAAAGAACATTAGCATACGGTTCGGTTCTCCTTATATCCGTACTGTCGGCTTCCCCGCTCGCTAGCGGTGAACGGTACTCATAGGTAGATACCTGCAGCTGTAGCAGCATCTGTCTCATGGGAAGAAAAAGCTTACAATTTCCGCCAAGTGCGTCCATTCAGTCAATGATTTTACATAGCAATCATCACCTTTATCAAGTTCCATATCCGGATTCCAGATTGTAATCTTGTTAAAGGTAGCTATCTGAGAAATCAATCTCTGATGAATCCTTTCACCCTCGTTTCCCTCGCGGACTTGTTCATCTGCCCCTTGCTGCTGATCAGACAGACAGTAAAACGAAGCTCGAGGTGTACGTGGTGTCTGAGGGGAAAGTATGTTGATTGGAAGAACGGCAGAAGCTGTCATTGGAGTAGAGGGCACGGTTGTGTCTACAGCAGACGAAGGAGGAGGAGGGGGAGTCACTTGACGTTCCAGTTTGACTGTAGTGCTTGTAATTGTATCTCCTCCCGCTTGTAGTGTGGTTGTCGTAGATTCAGCTACGAGGGTCATAGTGGTATCGGCATCGGCTTCGGCTTCTTCTTTCGCATCGCTCTCCTGGGCCTCAGCTCGCTCTCCAGCTTCCGCTTCCACTCGCTCTAATTTAGCACGTTTCTTAGCGGGTGAAGTTACGAACACTTCTTCTGAAGATGTCGAGTTGTCCGCATCTTTGTCCTCCTTCTCCAAAGACTCGGCAGCTATGTCGAGTGCTTCTTCGAATGCCATGGTAGCTTCGCTCGAGAACATCGTCTCTTTGACTGGAGAGACATCAGGACTCATAGCATATCTCTGTCGCTTTAGAGGAGCAGGTTTCTTCCTCCCTCTGCCTTTGTTGACCGAGGCATCGTTACTGCTTGCTTTGCCTGTCGACGCGTTTATGGATGGTGCGGGTACCGACGCGTGTTTTCTGGGTGAACGGCGCGGGGAGGAAGCGGAGTAGCTGTCCACCGACGAGCGGTCTAGGACATCGACAATGTGCCTGCTTGTGCTTGCTTTGGGATTGCTGCTGCTCACGCTGGGCGCATTCGACTTCCAGACTTGTCCGCAGTAGCCGTCGGGCAGCGGGACATCGACGCCGACGAGCATTCTCCCTCTGAAGTAGGACTTGTAGAGTGTGTGTGGTGCGTTGTCATTGCCGCTGTCTGTCTGCACTATGGGAAAGTAGTTTGCTATCTTCGCAGGACCCGAGTACGAGATATGGAACGGCAGCAGGTGGAGCGCGCTGGCGGGAAGCTCTGAAGATGGATCCCTCGACTGCAGGAGCCTGGGGAGCGATGCCATGACGGGGGAGCTGAGTCTACCTTCTGTCCGTGGAGTCTTGGTATGTCCAAGAATGAGAAGATCCAAGGGAGAAACTCCGCTCACGTGTGTTTTGATCGAGAAGCCGCATGCACTTTGGATCCAGAGCAACTGAACACACTCGCTGCTGATGGACCCTCGACGCACATAGCGCCATGGCCACGGTGTCGCCTCCAGCTGCAGCCTCGACCGACTCGCTGGCGTCGTCCGGCAGCGGCAGAGACTCGCGCTTCAACAGACTCGTCCAGCGCCTGCACACGAGCAGTTCGGGCAGAGATCTGGCCGGCGGTGGGACAGACATGGACAGCAGCAGCCCGTCGACCCCGCTGCGGTACGCCCCGTCGAGACTGCCCGCTGCCGGTGCTGCCTCAGCCACGTCGCCTGCGCTGTCCGACCTCGACGACCTCCCGCTCGAGCGGCCGGTCTTCGAGAGCAACTTCATGCGCGAGCTGCAGCAGGGCCAGCCCGGGGCCCCGTCGCCGTCCCCGCTGCTGCCGTCTGCCCGCCCTCCGCTGGCTGCCTCGCACTCGTCCCCTGCGGCAATGACGGTGCTGCCTTCGCCGAACAACAACAACAACAACACGCCCAGGACCGCCGGCGAGGGCTCGCAGTACCACCGCATCTCGCCGCCGGCTGCGCGGGAGCTGGAACGGACGCGCAGCTCGCCTGCTGCCACCTCTCCACTCAGCAGCTCCAGCAGCAGCGCATCCCTCAAGGCCCGCCTCGTCAGAGTCGCCTCGTCCAACTCGCTCTTCGGCAAGTCCGGCAGCAGCGCGACTAGTATTGCAGACCTCGCGAACAACGAGGATTCCGACAGATCGCAGTCGCAGCCGCAGTCGCCCTCGCACGCACACCCGGCATATGCACACCGCAAGACTGCCTCGTTAGCTTCGTCTGCAGCTGCTGGTCCGTCACCCTCGCCCCGTAGCAGGCTAGGTGCATTGGTGGCGAATGGAGCTCCTCCGGGGACGCAGCAGCAGCGGTCACAATCGCCCAACCAGCCATCCACATTCTCCAGAACCCATGCTTATAGGCACAGTGAGGATGTGCGACAGTATTCTCGCTCCTCGCCAGCATTGGACGCCCCCTCGTCCGCATACGGGAAGAACCACGCTTCATCACCCCCTCTGTCGTCCTCTCCGTCAACTTCCTCACTGACAGCGAGAGCCAGAGCGCCATCTCCCAACCTCCATGCACTGAGAGAACACAACGGGGAAGACGAAGAAGGGCCTCTCTCGTCCTCGTCGTCGAGAAATCATGCCAACGGAGGCCTTTTCTCGAGTTTATCGGTATCCTCCTTCTCTCTATCGAGGAAGAAAAGCGTAGATGGGTTATCGCTAGCTAGCAATGCTAGTGCCGCGCACTTGCCTATTCCCGAAGGTGAAGAACCCCATCAGGATGATGAGCATCAGAACATGCGAACGAGAAGGACAAGTAACGAAAATATAGACGAAGATCAGACCGCCAAGAGGCATAGCGGCGGTAGCATTGAACAGAAGCCCTCTTTACGTCAAGTAGAAACTGAAGTTGCCTCGTCGAGGCCAGCCTTGGGCGAACGCTACCTCTCCTCCGATAGACTACCCTCACAAGACCCTCCAAGCACAACAGCAGCTCATCGATCCACAACACCAGGATTCCCACGCCATATACCCAACGCATCGTATTCAGGCACGTACACTAATCCATCTTCCTCTTCCTCGTTATATACTTCCTCCACTGCCTTGGATGGCAGTACAAGCGTCACATCAGCGACGACTACGATACAAACGCAACGAACCGGTTTGATCTCATCGGGCTTATCAGAATCATCTCGACGCTTTCGCTCTGCTTTTAGATTGAATAAATCTAGAGCGGCAGGAATGGGAATGGCTACTCCCGGAGCTATTGGAAGTGGAAATGAAAATGCTGCCAGTCTGATGGGTGCTTCGACAACTACGAGAAGAGCAATGAGAGTCCCTCTGAAACAACAGCAATTGGGTAGCGAGGAGGAGGAAGAGGAACACAAGTACGATTCTGGAGAAAAGAGCATCGGTACTTCAACCGTTAGTCCGAAAGCCGGAGATGACGCTATAAGCAATGTAAAACGTAAGTCAAGAGCCGCTGAACTTGCGCAATCCTTTCAGAACAACATCAATGTAGCGCTAAACTACTTGCCCTTTCCTTGTTACAGCCCCCTCTAACACGGTCACGACGATTCCGCACGAGGTAGTCAGTCATGATTATGCCTGTGATGAACACAAGCTTCCTACTCCTCCTGCTGGTCCACATATTAGCCATGTAATGCCTCGCGACTCTGGGAACGCATCCAGATCCTCTGTGTCACCTAGAGGTCATGTACCCCAGCACGAAGAAGAGCATGAAGAACGCGAAAAGGAAAGGGAATCGGCAAGGGAAAGAGCTCAACTTGTTCCTTCACTTGCAAATCAGGCGTCTTTGATAAATACTGGGCCACACAAAATCACTGTCGCTAGACCCGTCAGAATACAAGCTGTACAAGACGGCACAAATGCGGGAGCCTTGAAACCCGGTCGTGCAGTTCGCGGAGGACCACAAGAAATCGAGCAAAGTGAGGACTGCAGCCTCCAAACCGGAAGATCGATATCTTCGGCTTCAACTATTACAACGAATGCTCCTGAAACACAACAGGTTACGCATGCCAGGACGGCTTCCCGTGGACGATTGGACGATCTTATGCTTATTCCTGAAGGAGGCGGTCTGGCACATCCGAGACCTGCTTCAAGGCAGCAGCATCACGCTCGAACTACATCTGACAATACGGCTGTCGGTGACATTAGTGTGCAGCCGTCCGTTGATGAACAAAGGGAAAGAGCCTGGCAAGCACAGCCTCAACCAAGGGAGCCCGTATTTGCGCGTCGAGACAATCACGAGCCACCACCTCGTCGCCAGCAGCAACACTTGCACACAGAACAAGAGGAAGTTTTGCTCATCGATAACGATAAAGAGAATGTGGCTGCTGGTGATTGGTATCGACAGCATCGAGAGAAGCGAGACGAGAAGGATTTGGAAAAAGGGCACATCTCTACAGTAACGGATCGACAAAGTGAGAACGGCCTAAAACCAAGACAGGTGTTAGGACAAGTTCGGAAGCCACTTCAGGAACAGCAAGGCAATCATCAGAGAGTAGAAGGTGGCTTCTTGCCTGAACCTAGGCAACAAGGCCCACTACCTCAACAGCACCGAGTGGGAGGCAAACTTTCTTCTTCCTCTTCGAACGGTGGATTGGGATACTTCCCTTCCGACAGACAGGTAGTCGTCAATGATTATGCTGTACCTACCAAGAGAAGCGGTGATACCCCTCCCTCTTCGAACGAGAAAGAATCTTATCAGCCCTTTCCTAAACAGCAACAACAGCAACATGCGGAATCGAATGCTCAATCGTCTTATCGGCAACATCAAGCAGGAGCTGCTCTACCCCCTTCTAGACCGCCTGCTGCCTCCTTACCTGCCCTGCCTTCGTTGCCTTCGCATGGACAGGATCAGCAAGCCTACCCGCATGCTAGTGGGGCACCTCAGAAGAGAGCTCCAGGCACAGTCACGGTTCAGGGAAAGACCTACACTCGAATGGGCTTACTGGGTAGGGGTGGTTCAAGCAAAGTCTTCCGCGTTTGCGACAAGGATCATCTCGTTTATGCTCTGAAGAAGATTGATCTCGGCAGGGGCGCGGATAATGAAACTTATCAAGCCTTCCTCAACGAAATCAGTTTGCTGGAGGCTCTAAGAGGACATGATCGTATTATCCAATTGGTAGCGCACGAGGTCAACGAAGCAAAGAAATCCTTGATCATGGTGATGGAGATAGGAGAGATTGATTTGAATGCATTGCTTCAAGAACGCATAAGCAAATCCTTCCCTGCTAGTATGAATTTCATTCGGTATATGTGGGAACAAATGCTTGAAGCGGTAAATGTCATACATGATGAAGGGATAGTACATACAGACCTCAAACCTGCCAATTTCGTACTTGTCAAAGGTGCTCTCAAGTTGATCGATTTTGGTATTGCGAAAGCCATACCGAATGATACAACTAATATTGCAAGAGATCAACAAATTGGTACCGCTAATTACATGTCGCCCGAAGCTTTGAATCCTCACAACTCGGCCAAGAATGGAAGAGTAATGAAGGTGAGTTGACGGGAGTCGGGAGTTTAGGTAATCATGCTTGACTTGAGGTGGCTAACTATGAATCGATATGTTATGATCTGCAGCTGGGACGACCTTCGGATGTTTGGTCACTTGGATGTATTCTCTACCAGATGGTATATGGCCACACTCCGTTTGGCCAGATCAAGAATCTAGCAGCCAAGATGAATGCGATTCAAACACCCGGATACGCGATTAACTTTCCCACGCATGCTATACCGAGCACGATCAAAGGAGAACCGTTGCCAGAGCTAGCGGTACGGGTGGAAGACGATCTTCTAGCGGTCATGAAATCGTGCCTGAGGTATGAACCGAAGAGAAGGGCTACTATTCCTCAATTACTCTTGGATCCTTTCTTGCGCAGGGAAGATAGTGCACGCTCGAGAGATGAAGGGGATGAAGATTCATCTCCTTCGAAAAATGGCGACGGACATGTCAGTTTGGATCTAGTTTCCGCTATCGTCAAGCAGACTCTGAACTGGTCGAATGGAAGACAGCCTACGAGAGGTGAACAAGAGAGATTTGTAGACGCCATCTTAAGACAGGCGAATGGCATGATTCGCTGATTACGATGAGGGATTCGAAAGTTTCGAACTGGTGAAGTGGTGAATTGAAACGAAGAAGTTCAGTATTGGAAGTGGGGAGTGAATGAAGTTTTAAATGCTTGCTTGTTGTACCATGATTTCTATAAACAAAACACCTTTGTGCTTCTTAATCCTCGTTAGTGCTTTCGTTGTTCCGGCGCAGTTCTACCCATTTTGCTTGTGCTGCGTAGTTTCTAGAATTTCCTTTTCTTATATCACCAGAAACGAATCCGTGTACTTATCGGTCTCGATTACAAGATGGCAATATATCCAGTATCATAGGGAGCTTCACCTTGACAAGGAGCTGTTGCAGCTGCATCGAAGATGCCTATGAGCGATCTTGCTTGATTAATAAGCACCGGTTAGCTGTTTAAGTCAGCCGATCGTTGCAGCTCATAACTTGCTTTTTCCCGACCCCGTGGTCTGCGCTTCAACAAGGGTAGCTGATCACCATCTGAGACCGCCAGTGCAGTGGAACGTTGTTGAAGCTCTTACGTCTTACGTTACTCTGGATGCACCGCTGCTCTCGAAAGTCGTCACCACCGATTTCGCGCCCGCTCAGAGATGGCGGGCTGATTTACGCGCCTTCGACCCATATAAGGCAAAAATGCAACGAACGCATTCTGCGCAGGCGATCCACGCGCTGGCCATCTCGCCCTGTACTGCAGGTGTGCAGTATGCTTGGAAGCGTATGTACGACGTGAGGTTCAAGCCACCTCCGGACGCCAGCTCCGTGTTGCTGCGGGTGTCTTTAATGGATGGGACGAGGCTGGCTGCTCTTGCTTTTCGGTGCAGGGAGGAGCGAAAAGGTTGCACTGACGTCTACTCTGCTGGGGCTGATTAAGGAACTGTCCTTGCCTATACTCTTTCTTCCTCTCTTTCCTACTCACCTACCGAATCTCTGGCAGTATACCTCTACACCCGAAAGCCAACTCAATACCTAGCAAAACCCTCGATCAACCTGTACCTAGATAGTACACACATACCGGCAGAGCTGATTACCGGAAGAGAAGCTAGCGAGCTTTCTGACATACTCAAAGATGCGCTCAACTGCCCTACCCTTCACTTTGGCTACCCTTGCGCTCCTTGTGAGCTTCCAAGAGCAATGTCGCATTCAAGCTCAGTTCGTCGAAGCTGGCCCTTCTGGTTCCCTCTCATCTGAAGCTGCAATTCGCCAACAACAAGAAGCCTCATACCTCGCATCATCGCGCTTCGGATCACGGTATGCAGCAGATGAAGAATTACTACAACAACGACGGAGGGAACCGAGGTCGTTTTTGAAGCGTCGACAATTGCTAGATGACGATAGCGAACCTGCAGTCGTCGTTAGACCGATCAGGGAATCAGCATCAAACACAGTAACTGCAGCAGGTTCAGGTTCCAACGATGCTGATGACGGATTGTCAAGATCCATCAGAGGTGCAATCGCGACACCGTCACTCGATAGAGTGACAAGGAGTGTTCCACTCGTTACAAATGGCCCACGGCCCGGCGCTCCAACTTCCACTTCTGTCACAATTCCGGTAACGGAAACTGAGGTACCAGTTCGCAGTAGCGCAAGGCCTGAAGCAAATTCAGCTTCCGAAAGTGAAGAATCGTCTTCATCCTCTTCATCCTCAACTTCGTCCACGCAAAGTGAAGAAAGCACGTCTATCAGATCAGGCTCTACATTTTCCAGCAGCTCGAGCACGCACACAAGCCATACATCAAGTCAACCCCCTAGCACTGTGCTATCGACTACAACACTCTCAAGCTCAGCGGAGACGGCTTCGCCGACTGATAGCGCAGCACCTACCACCAGCGTTTGGCAAGCTTACAACAAGAACAGCAAATTCTTCCCTGTTGCGGTGGTCGTCACGGTTGTCGTTGGTGCGTACTCCTCAGGCTGTGCGAAAGGCCTTGTTTGGGAGCCCAAGCTGACTGGCGCATCGTTATGTTTCAGGTATCGCTATCCTTGTGGCCTTGGTGGCAATCCTCCAGTGTATTGCACGAGCCCCTAGATTCCGCAAGGACAAAAGTCGCCCTCTCCTAATTCCAAGAGATTCTACGTGGTCGGGCAGCGATAATTCCAGCTCGGGCAGCGGACTTTCAGATGACATTTCCAGTCGAAAAGGCTCGATAAGTTCGCAAGCGGCCGCAGGGAATCGCTCGACATGGGAGAATTTCGGTAGTTCACCACCTTCTCGAGTCAACTCGGCTTCAAGCGGCAGCAACCGGGGTAGCATAGTAGGAGGTGAAAGGGATATAACAGCAAATCCATCTGCACATTGGGCGAAACAGGATTTCTTACCTTATTCAGGGGAGAATGACGCTTCTCCAGTCAACAACTCATTCAGTATCGTGGATGTTTATCCCGCTTCTCTACAGAAATTCGACAGGGGATCTGTCACACCAGCTCTTGCCAGTGCAGGCTATGGTGTGCACGGAATCGGAGCCAGTAACCTAGGATCTCCATATCCGCCTTTTCCTTCCAGATCTGCACCTTCCTCCTCTGCTGCTACAAATACCACAATACCGCACTTTCAGCAAACCACACTACCAGTGATTAGAAGAATGGACCCTGCTACTCATGCTAATTATCACAGCAATGGTAGCAGTCAGCAACCTCCCATGACTCAGAGAGTTCCGGGAAGCCCTTCAATACTGGTCAAGTCTCGACCAGGGCCTGCGGAGCAGCAATCGGGATATGGACAATCTATCAATAGGGGTGGATTACCCTCTCACCTGGTTCTACCTCCTGGTGTTGCAGAGAGGAGGAGATGGGAGAGATGCTCTACATAAGCGTATGAAGGAGCAGGAGGAGGCTCGCTCGAGAATGTACAAGTAGACATTGAACATGACTTTCGCGTTTCATTGGGTTAGAAAGAGCTTATTAGGGACACGGAATTGACAAGGGCGACGAATACTAGCTTAACTGGGGGGAAGACCAGTACTTTGTAGCATAGGGCAGCAGACTAGCATCGTCAGAAGGGCAACCCAGTTGTAGACGGGTTTTACACAGCTCTTTTGACGAAGATCTCCATGGTCCGTCGAGACTCTTCAGAGATCAATCCGCCACACTTGCAAACCCCCGTGACTTGGAATGCCGGCGCTTACGGCCCTGCTCTCAGGCGTCTTTACGCTGTACCCGCAACAGGCACGACATCGGATAATCGCGTGACAACTCAAGCAGTGGCATATCAGAAGGATACCGTCTGTCCTACCCTCTTGTACCACCGCTCTCCTATCTGTGTTAGTTTGTCGAACCTGTCTGGCGTTACGTTCAGGCACCTCATCATCGATAACAGGCAAGCAACTCAGCTCCAAGCAGCATGCAAGCCTTCGCGCGTATTCCATCCTCATCAGGACCGTCAGGGACATCCTTAATACCGGGATATTCGTTCAACAGCTCCGGCTATGGCTATGAGGGCTTCATCCAGCCTAAAGGGCAGCAGCAAGAGGATGGAGACGAGCATGCTTCACCCGCCGAAGGAAGCGGCAGCCAGCAGACGGGCAGCCATCCAGATGGTCATCAACCACAGCACCCCCAAGCTCAGCAAATGAAGGTTGGGGTCAGAAGCCAAGTCGTTGAGGACATGTATGCCGTGCCCGAGAACTACCTGGAGATTGAAGGTAGGATGGTCTATTACGTTGCCGACCTGCTTCAATATTACTACTTAGCAACATATGCTTGCATGTGGCAGCGAAGCGGTAGAGTGAACGGCAAGTATTGATTCATATGCATGCTGACATCGTGTGGCATGACGCGTTACAGTCCGAGATCCCAGAACGCACGACTTCGGCCGCAAGATGTATACGGATTATGAGATCATGTGTAGGACTAACATACCAGCTTTCAAGGTCAAGTATTCCTCAGTGAGAAGGCGATAGTAAGCGAGAGCGTTAATCAATGGTGCACCATAGTGAGGCAGAATCGAACTGACGATTGAAATGGTATGGGCAGCTCCGACTTTGAAGCGTTCAGAGATATACTGGAAAGGGAATCTACGAGAGTAAACATACCACCCCTACCTGGCAAGGTGTTTTCGAACCGATTTCAAGACGAGATCGTAGAATCAAGGAGAGCAGGTCTGGAGAGATTCTTACAGATTGTCGCTGGACACCCTTTACTCCAGGTATGTCTACGGTCCTATGCTTAGGCAATGAAACTATGCAGATCTCGCTAAGTCATCTGACACTTGGTGAATCCACTGCTAATCGCTAGACTGGGAGCAAAACTATGATTGCTTTTTTACAAGATCCAGCGTGGGATAAACATGCTTATGCTTAGGAACGCTACTGGTACCCTCCTCGACAGGTATTTTGATACGACAGCCTGGTACTTCGCTACAGTCTGTCCATATGTAAGCACTAAACCTTGCTGGAATGCGCCCTCGTGTGTCGTAAGATAACCGCTTCGCAAAGTGTATGAACTATATATATATCCCCCTACTGCTCGAACTCCCACAGAATACAGATGGCGTATTGTACATAGAGATCTGTTCCGTTAGAGAACAATCCCAATATCCTAGGTCATTGAATTGAGCAGTTACCGTCGGGCTTCATCATCGCATCGTAGGTATTCATTCGTGGCTGACCATTCTCGTCGTGGGTTGCAAAGGCGCCTGCATGCACGACATTACACATCGAAGAAGGTGTACGCAACATAGTAAGCGCCCAGCTTAAGCGGATCAAACATAGATCCAGCCAGACTCACGCTTCACCCGATAAGCAATTGTATCGGAGGATTGCTTGCTCGTAAATGTCGGTCTGCTGGTCGTGCCAGATGTCGAAGTGATTCTATCGCTAGGCGACGCCACCTCGAACGAAGTTCGCGGCGTGGAATGTAACGATGTGTAGCTGGGGCATTTATGAACGGTAGCGTCGTGGTAATCCGTCACTTTGTCATCCATGTTGGTGGAAAAGTGTTGCTGAAAGGCTTACCCGTGTGCTTTTTGCTGAAAGGCCATGTCTTCCCTGCTTTATCGCCGTAGGTGCCTCGATTGATCTGCTTGAGCCGCCCCAACTCGAACTTACACAGGAAACACAACACGCTAGGAACCACTGGAACAGTAATGAGCCAACCGACACAGCTTCAACCTCCCTGATCTGCTGCCGTCCCGTCTTTGCGGACTTTCCTTTCCATGCTTCCCGTCAATAGAGCGTTGAATGCCGCTCTTTTCCTCTTGGCGGTTCTGGATCGCGGTGCTCCACGCGGGGGTTGTGGCTCCTTAATCCGCTTGAAAAGTGTGATGTGGCGTTGATCTACAGCCGCGATAAAGGAGACACCCTCTATCTGAATAGGCCGCACAGACGCTTGATGAGGCGCCCAGACTGTAGGTGGTCTCTGGCATTGCACATGGCGATCTATGATTAACCGGCTTGCATCATCTCGCCGCCATCTCTACACCGGCTAACTAAGCAGCCCTCGGGCCGGTGGCGGTAGTCAGCAACATCATCATTTCCCCATGTTTTCGAATAATGTATGCTGCTGAGGCTTACTGTAGTACTTTCTCTGACGCATTGAAGCTGCTCTGCAATTTCTGTATTGTGCAACCTACTGCGCTTCTGTCTTTCTTCTGATCCTACCAATACATTTCATACATAACATCCAAATATACACAACATCAAAATGGTACAGAACAAAGCTCTCATCTACAAGAAGGTTCCCACCGGTAAGCACAGACTTATTATCCGGCGTGAAAACGAACACCTCACTCTTCGCGAAAGCTCTGCTTGAAGCGAATTTTTGACTGACTGGATTTGTACGTGGCTCTCGCCTCACTCCGCCCCTCATGTAGAGATGCCCGCTGTAGGCGAGCATATCGCTGTGGAAGATCGGCCTCTTGACCTGGACTCCGAACTTCAGGATGGAAGCGTGCTCGTAAAGGTGTGTGCACGAGACAATAGACTTGATCTCAGCAGGATGTACAGCTGCTGACGCTTCGCCTTAACAGATTGTTCGTCTTTCGTCATTCCGTGCATGAAGAACGTAATCTTGCCACTAAACTATTCCGTATCGGATCTGTTCCACAGAACTACATGTCCGTCGATCCTTACATGAGAGGACGACTCCGTCAGCCCGGCACCAAATCCTACGCACCCTCATTTGAGTTAGACCAGCCTCTGAACACGCGGTCAATCGCAACGGTCAAGAAGTCGAAAAACCAGAAGTTCAAGGAGGGCGATGTAATCTCTTGCAATACTTCTATTGCAGAATATGCTATTCTACCGAAGGAGGTACTCGAAGGGCCTCCTGGTCCATGGGGTCCAGTCGCTAAGTTGGACAACCCCGACAACATCGACGTTGGCCATTTCTTGGGAGCTCTAGGCATGCCTGGTTTGACTGCCTGTAAGTACAGCCTCCCTGATTTAGAAACTCACGTTACAAGGAGGACAAGAGGGACTAATGGTAATTGGTACTTTCTCCCCGCGAAAACAGACTCGTCTTACTATGAGATTGGACAACCCAAAAAGGGAGAAACAATCTTCGTCACAGCTGCTGCAGGAGCAGTTGGACAGCTAGTTTGCCAACTGGCTTTACACGACGGTCTAGACGTCATTGCCTCTGCCGGTGATGATGACAAGATTGAATTCCTGAAGAATGAGATTGGCGTTAAAAAGTCCTTCAACTATAAGAAGAAGGACACTGCTGAAGCCTTGAAGGAGTTCGCTCCTAATGGCATTGATATTTTCTACGATGTGAGCACATCCGGATAGTGGCATGCCTGTTGGCAGCTTAGCTTGTACTGACGCGATACCATTATAGAATGTCGGTGGAAAGACCCTAGATGATGCTCTGGAAGTTACGAAAGACTTCGCCCGTGTCGGTAAGTACAAATTGAGACACCGACGAGTAAATAGAGATGACCGAGTTGGTACTGATATTACAATGCATGTTAGTTTCGTGCGGTGCCATCAGTCAATATAACTTGAAGGCTGAAGACAGATACGGCGTCAAGAACCTTGTATACCTTTTCCAAAGACAGCTGAAGATTCAGGGCTTCCTAGTGGGCAGCATCGGACCCAAGTATGCTGAGGAGCATCGCAAGGTAAGGGTGCAGTCGATTTACGTTTCGCACAACTAAAGCTGATACATGACCTCCAATTTCTGTAGAATGTCTCAAAATGGATTGCAGATGGTAGCTTCAAGCCTACTCTTGCAATTACCGAAGGTATTGAGAAGAGCGGAGAAGCACTGTTGTCACTCTTTAAGGGGGAAAACCACGGAAAAGCCCTCATCAAGCTTAGCGATTAGACAAAAGAAGTGAAGGAATGGCTTCCCTACTAGATAGAATTCTCCATATATCCTACCTGACCTCAGTAGCGAACTAGATGTTGCTGCACGAAAAGTAGTCCTGTGACCGGCCCGAACTTCTTGCCATTTCGCCACCTTGAACAGTCCGGCATTTTGCGGTCCAAGCTTCTTCCCTTCTCCCATTTGACACGCCGAGAGTTTTGGATGCTCAGCTACAATGGCGGATCAGTGTCGCACATCAAAGCTGCACAGCATGTACTGCGACTCTCCGCGCGCTGCTGTTGTGCTTCCCGCCGGCTTCGAGCGGCATCAACGTTGTCTAGCATCGACAATAGCGACACTTTAAAAGGTCAATCGCCATCAACATCCGGAGGTGTGCAGGGTATCATAGCCCGGCCGTTGCGCATAGACGGCTAACAACGTGTTTGTCTATCTCGATACCGGCTGCAGTTGTTCGAAATGCAGCGGGTGTCCAGCTCCTATCACCCTTCCTGCATAGGCAGGTGTTCGGCTCCAAGCCTAATATTCCATCATTAGATCCGCAAGCCGTCAAAATAGCAAAGGAACACCTAGAACGCAACAAACTAGCACAGGTAGAATCGAAGCCGTTGCCCACCACGGAGTTCACACTACCTAAGTTACAAGGCAATGATATCGAAGAACATTTCTACAATCTCGGTCTGGCATACTCATCACCATATTATAACCTAGCTAAGGACTTTGCAAATGCTCAGTTACCTCCAAAACCGGATGTCTGGGTACGAGCTTCAGGATGGATACAATACAACAGAGACGGGAGCTTCCAGCCCATAGATTATCCTCCCGATGAGGCTTTATCTTTCGATGTCGAGACTCTATACAAGATACAACCGTTCGCGGTAATGGCTATTGCCGCGTCTGAAACTCACTGGTACTCTTGGACATCACCTTGGCTGTTAGGCGAATCGTCTGACCCTCAGCAACTCATACCGTTCGCTTCCCCTCGACCACGGCTGCTAGTCGGGCATAATGTAGGCTATGATCGAGCACGCATACAGGAAGAATATCATTTAGAGCGAACCCGAAATCGTTACATTGACACTATGTCACTGCATGTCGCTGTTACAGGCCTATCCTCTCATCAAAGAGCGCCATGGATGAAGTACAAGAAGATCAAACAAGAAAGGATGCGAGCTGCCATCGAAGCTGGACTTGGCGTTACAGACACGGCAACTCCCCGATGGGAGGATGTCAGCTCCATGAGCTCGTTAGAGCATGTCGCCAAGCTACATTGCAATATAGATTTGGATAAATCAGCAAGAGATTACTTTTCCTCAGAGGACAAGCAAGAAGTATTAGATCATTTCGAGGAGTTGATGGCATACTGCGCAAGCGATGTAGATGTTACGCATCAAGTCTTCAAAGCGGTACTGCCATCGTTCCTGGAAAGTTGTCCCAATCCAGTCACTTTCGCTGGCGTACTGTCAATGGGGAACTCATTTCTACCTGTCGATCAGAGTTGGCCTGGGTTCATCAAGAAAGCAGAAGACCTCTACAATAAGCTTACACAGCAGGTCGAGGTGGAATTACATCAATTAGCGGATCAAGCTAGGAAACTAATGAGCAAAAGAGATGAGGATGGTGTACCAGAATGGGAGAAGGATCCCTGGCTGAGTCAACTGGACTGGACACCAAAGAAAGCGAGGGAATTATTACCTTCGCCCGGTGCTACCCCGATAGCAACGGCTCTCGAGGAGCCATCGATGGGAGCTTCGGAAAACACTGGAACAGCCTCGGAGCTAAGCGAAAAAGGAGCAGACTTAGTCGCAGCGCAACCAAGCTCAGCCAAAATAACGATATCTGAGGCTGAGGAGCACGAAACTCAATATCAAGGGACTTTGGCGGACGAAGGTACAGTACCCCGCTGGTACGGAGAGCTGGGTTCGCAGCAGGAGATACCCAGACCGCTTGCGGAGCGCACGATACCCCTTCTCTTGCGCGTGAGCCTACACGGCTATCCCCTGCGGTATGATGAGCTGCATGGCTGGGTCTACGTAGTGCAGAGCGATGCAGACGTGCCACGGAGGTATGCAGTCCCCGTCGATGATGCTAACATGGATAAGAAAGGGAAGACATATAAACCCTTCAAGGTAGCCACGAGATCCATTCTTAGTTCGAAGTTCGTCAAGCTCTGGGATGAAGGCATTCTCACTTCGCCCACCACCATAGCTGGAGACGCTATCAAAGTGGGTTTCAGTCAGCGAAATGTGGAACGCTCAGAGCAATATGTCAAGGTCGAGAATACTATTCTAGGACTGGCTAAAGAGCTATCCCGAGTCCCGCACGGCGAGTGGGAAAGGGATGAGTGGCTATCGCAGCTGGATTGGACAGGTGCTTCGACCAAATCAGCGCGTTCGCCTAAGCCCCCACAGGCAATGCATACCGAAGGTCAATCTACTGAGACTGCCAAGCAGGAAGTATCACAGGCGGCAGTGGATACTGCGACCGAGCGAGCGCAGACAAGTTTCAGGCGATCTACCCTTTTCCCGAATCGTTCAACGCCACGTACAACAATCACAGTGCCCACGAGAGATGAGTCATTGCCTACTAGCCATGGTACACGGCAGACTACCTCCGCGGTTAGCACAGTCTTCCAATCGACATCCCAGCCCGCTGTTGAAACTTTAGATCCTACTCCCACTACAGAAGAAAACGCCGAGCTCGACCAGAACAGCTTCATCTGGCCTAAATGGTTCTGGGACATGCATAAGCCGCGTATCGGACACACAGGACCCAATCTTACTATCCGCTCCAAGACGGCTCCACTACTCCTGCGACTCCGCTGGCACAATCATCCACTGTTCTTCTCACGGCAACACGGATGGCTGTATCGGGTGCCGCGAAAGGCTATAGAAAACGATGAAGCGAAAGATGAGAGTGGCCAGCTCCCGGTCATTGGCGGAACGAAGCCCGCTAAACCTGTGGAGAATAAGCGCAAGTCTACAGGAAGCGCGAAAGAGGAGTCTACAAAACATGCCGCTGGCGCAGATCTGTTCATGCATGAAGACACCGAACATTTCTACTACAAATTACCACACAAGGATGGGGCGGAGGCCAATGTTGGCACGCCTCTTTCGAAAACCTTCATACCAGCATTTGAAGAAGGAACCCTGACCAGCGAGTTTCCAGCTGCTCGTGCTGCGTTGGATATGAATGCCCAATGTAGCTACTGGATCAGTGCAAGGGAAAGAGTGCTCAACCAGCTCGTCGTATGGAATAGCCCGCAATATGATCGAGGCTTCCGAGGCAGCGAATCGCCTGAGCGCCATGGCATGATCCTCCCGCAGGTTGTAACGATGGGCACGGTGACGCGTAGAGCTGTGGAGAGTACTTGGCTGGCGGCTTCGAACGCCAAGAAGAATCGCTTAGGATCCGAGCTGAAGGCGATGGTTCGAGCACCACCTGGTTATGCATTAGTGGGAGCCGATGTCGACTCTGAAGAACTTTGGATTTGCTCAGTAATGGGAGATGCACAGTTCGGCTTTCACGGCGCCACAGCCATTGGATGGATGACACTGGAAGGTACAAAGTCAGCCGGCACGGACTTGCATTCTAAGACTGCGTCCATAATGGGAATTACTCGTGATCAAGCGAAAGTCTTCAACTACTCCCGACTGTATGGCGCTGGAGTTAAGCATGCGGTCCAGCTGCTGCTCCAAGGCAATTCGAAGCTCTCCAAAGAGGAAGCTACACGCTCCGCTAAACAGCTGTATTCCGCTACCAAAGGTGAACGGGTCCATTCGCCCAGACCGCCCTTTGAAAGGAAGATGTGGTATGGCGGTACGGAAAGTCATGTTTTCAACAAGCTTGAAGACGTGGCTACCGCCAGTGATCCTCGTACCCCGGCTCTCGGCTGTGGCATTACGGCTGCTTTGGCGAAGAAGAATCTACCTGCAACAGAACTCTCGAAAGCAGGGGAAGATTTTATGCCTTCCCGCATTAACTGGGTGGTCCAGAGCAGCGGAGTAGACTATCTGCACCTCTTGATTGTTTCGATGGAGTATTTGATACACAGAGTGCGTTGCTTGCTGTTTACACTGCTTCTTGGGTCGGTCTAATATCAGTCCACTCAGTTCGACATCGATGCACGCTTCATGATATCCGTTCATGATGAGATCCGCTACCTTGTCAAGGATGAGGACAAGCATCGAGCGGCACTAGCGCTGCAAGTTAGTAACATGTGGACCCGCGCACTGTTTGCGCATCGATTGCAGATGGAATCCTTGCCACAGGTAAAATCTTTTCCCGGACCTGCACTACCATGGAGCTAATATGTGGGTTCTTCTACAGTCCTGTGCGTGGTTTTCCGCCGTCGATATCGACCACGTACTGCGGAAAGAGGTCAATATGGACTGTATCACCCCATCTCATCCTACACCAATACCACATGGTGTATCACAAACCATTGTAGATACGTTGGCCGAGACTCATTCCGGTACGCTGTTCAAGGACGGGCGACCGATGTCGAATGAGGAGGCACTCCCGCCCCTCCGGCTTCCTCCCCGTCACACAGCATGGGCACCGAGCGGAAGAAAGTATCGCTCAAACGATCTTAGCTTCCTTCTAGCGCAGAATGCCACTAGTGAACGGGCGCTCAAGGCCATAGAACGTGAAGCTCTGACTGGCCAACAATGGGATTGGAGCCTAAGTCACGATTCATCAAGCAGGCCTGCGCAAGGAGCTGAGCCGTTTCGCAAATCCACTCGTACCCCGCGGGCGGTCCCGACCTTAAAGCGTGGTCCCCGTGTAGTCGCGCGTCCGGAGAGACCTGTCACGTCTATACCCCTCCGTAGGGCTCCGGACTTGTCCTCTTAATCCCCAATCTTGGCTTCTTTCGGTAGAATATTCGCACTTCTCGCAATACCTGCGGAATCACAGTGTTGTTATCATCTTATGCATTACAACATTATTTCGCGTTCGTTACTGTCTTTGACTGTGAATCCAGCAATCACACTTAATCTCGGTCGTGCTGATAATTAACGTTGGACATTCGCGCTAGGCACCTAAGCATACTGTCTTTCCTCGCCGCGGGAATTCAAAGTCCAATCCAGGAACTGCGCCAAACGTGATGCAGAGGCTAGACTCGGACCGCCCAATCGCTCTCGCAAGTGTTCTGGATGACTCGTTAGGCTAGCAGGACTTTGCGCCTTGATAGCGGAGATAGCACTGCGCCAACTACCAGACAATCCCACTGCTCCAGAAAAGAGGGTAGACACAAGGTTTGTGATGGGTCGCAAGCCAGCTGATTGAGGTGCGGCTGGTAGACCGAAAGAACTTGCTTTCGGAAGAGGGACACTTGCTTTTGGGCCACTGATGATAGCTTTCTCCAGTATGCTAGGCAATCGAGGTCCTTGTTGTGCTAATTCTTCCAACTGCTCGGGTTCAAAGAAGCTCCGGGCGCTACGCAGCTTAATTAATGCTCTCTCGTGGAAAGCTATCTGCCCATTGAGTAATGTTACAGCTAGCTTCTGGAGATCTTCTCGTCTTTCGTCGTGTATCTGGTCGATCTCGGCCAGAAGACTGTTCAATACCACCTCAGCGCGCTTCTTCCGTTCCTCTGCGCCTGGGTCTCCCGGTGTGTCTGCGTGCTCGCATGTTACAAGAAGCTCAGCAAGATAGGTTTGAGCTAATTTCACACTTGACAGCAAGGACTGTCAGAATGAGTTCCTATCAGCCACCATTCAACTCGAACGAACAATCCGAATACTAGCCTGGTATCGCTGGTGGGGAAGAGAGTATTCCATCAGCTGATTTTGAGGCCCTAGTAACACCGTTCTCGCCTGTCACGTGTTCTTTAGCATAAATAGGTCAGCGAATGTGCCCATCACAAATGCTCACATTTGCATCATACAGGTCGGCAACCAAATAGATAGCTTCTGCGGCCTCTTGAACAGCTTTTGTGGTGGCTAAGCATTCAGGACATATCTCACGCCAGCAAAAAGCGCCCTCGTCATTTTGCATATTGTGCGCCTTCGCCTTTTCACGCCTTCGTCTCGTCCGATCCGCTGATTCCGGCGGCGCGCCCTCACTTGTAATGACTGGATCACCCTTTGGTTGGGCCAGCCCGGACACCAGGCTGGTGAGGGAGAGCGCTATATCCGACAAGGCAGAACCTGTACCTGTAAGCGGCAATAGGATCAGCTTGTCTCGGCAGCTGGATAATTCTAGGTAAAGGTGACCTACTTTGTAACCGCTCCCGATAATGCGATAGACCGTTGAAGGTAGCAGCGGTAGCTTGGCCTTTCTCGACAGCTCGAACATGTCTCGCCATCCTGTCTTGCTCCTCCGTGACGTCTTCCAATAGTTGATGTTCGTCGAAATGGTCTGAATCATGCTTGATCCGCGTGAAGAAAAGTTCAGGGTCTGAACGCAAGACTTGCATAAGCATGCGAGGCAGGTTTGCATCGTAGACTTCTTCGTTCTCGCAACCTAAAAAATCCAGGAAAGCCTTGTTACTCCGGACTAGCTTGTGTCGCGCCAGGCGTGACAGGTATCGACCCAAATCGCGCCGGCGAGTATCCAGGAAATCAGTGTTGAAATTGCCTGTCAACCTCTTCTCGGGTAGATCTGGGATAGTAAGTAGCGGAAAGGAAGCCTTCAAGATGGTGTGGAGGTGTTGGAAGTGTGTGTACCGTCTGTCTACCGTTATCTGACGTAATTCGCTCTCTTGGACAGAGCTCGTCTGATCAACATCCGATAATTCCGTAACATTGCATGTTTCTGCCTGTGAATGCCTGGCTGGCAAACTTATGCTGGAGACGACCTGGAAGACCGTATACTCGCCTCCACCTCCTGTCACCCGTCTCTGGGAATATGATGGTACCGCTACTTGGAATGCAGGGATTTTGGCGATCCACTTGCCATCCTCAATCTCGATGATATCCCTTCCTTCCAGGCCGTCTTCAGGCTCATATGGTAGATCCGATTTCAAGTATGCTTCTACAGGATTCCTTGGCTTGAACAGGGGAGTTGACGCTTGTTGAGCGCGGACTGCGAAATGAAAAGCAGGGACGGGTAGCGGCGGAATCTGCTTGTGTCTAGCTGTATCAGCAGTATCCACCGCGTGAGAGACTTCCTCTGTTGGTAGATCATGGGCGTTGAGCTCCGTCAAAAGAGTGTGTTGACCCGGAGGAACAGGCGCCGTATCTGGACCTTGGTCGGTTTGGAGCACGACTATCGGGGATTCGACTAAGCTTTCGTTCAGATAATCAGCGGATATGACAAACGCTGGATCATCCAAGGGTGCGACTGATTCCTGGTCATTAGCATCAGAAGTGGTTCTCTCTCCCCTGTGTTCATCCTTGGCTGACTGAGATGCGGTAGCGGCCCGTAATACGATTGTATCGGTGGGAGACGAAAGACCTTGTTCGTAGTTTCCATCACGTGAATCTATACTTGTCTGGTGGCGTTCTATGCTTGTAGGCGCAGTCGATGGCTCGGACACGTACTGGAACACCGTTTCAGCGCCGTGATGAGGAAATCCAGGGGATGCTCACCTCGTAAAACCCCTGCGCTACCAAACCGCGAGTAACTCTCGGTGAACCACCCTCATTCTCGTCTATCGCCAGCTCGTCGCCCTGTGCATCCACAAGCATAGCCAGACTCCAGCTGGCTCCGAAGTCCTCGCAGAATATACGCTGCAAGAGATACATATCATTAGTTCCATTCAGTTGGTTAATATGCCTATACGCACCAGCATCTGACCCTTGGTGAACGACAACTCTGCCATTTCGATTTCGCCTTCGAAGTCGTAGAGTGCAATAGCGAGCAATGGTTCCGGCAGCAATGCCTTGTCTTCCAACGCGAGAGATAGGGGGCGGAACATGGCGATGCGAGTACTCTCGACACTCGTATTCCCGCTACGAAACTCGGAACAGTATATCGTACGTGAGTCGCGCCTATACAGTGCGCACCTCAGTACGGAAACGTGATCGGCATTCGCCACCACTATGTAGGTGATGCGCGCTGATGGGCGTACAGCTGGAATGGGAGGCCAAGGCATGGGATTGAGTTATGCAGGTCCACCAGCTGACGAGATTGAAGCTATCTAGGCATAATCAGTTTCAAGCATAGCAAATTCAAGTCGTTGCCGGGTTTCCCCATCGATCGGCTCCTAACTGTAGACAAGTCTGAAACGACAGAGCTTCTCCTCTACACGATTCGCATTCTTTGTCGTTCACCATGCAGATCGCTCGACCAGTACAGCTTCTCTCACGTCAGGTAGCTCGCCGCTGTGCGCCCAGCACTTCAACTATCTCAGCTGTGAGGTACATAAGCATCTCACGAGCTTCTCGATCCTCGTCACCATCGATATGGAACGCCGACAAGGAAGACAAAGTGCATACTGCATTCAAAGACGAATCAGTCGCTCCTACACAAGCGGATGATCCTTGGGCTATTCCAATGCAACACAAGGGTACCCTCCCGGAAGACATACCTGCGAATCCAGGCGCTGTAGCAGGCGAGCACCCGGAAGGTAGAGCTACGGACGAAGCTACGGAGACTATGCGAGCTAGATTGGTCTACTTGTCTAGGAAGAGAGGTATTCTAGAGATGGAAATGCTCCTGAGCACGTTCATCCAGGACAGACTCAAGTCGATGTCCAGGGAGGAAATGCAAGAGTATGATCGTGTAGGTGGCGGCAGATTGGGAGCTATCCATTGTTCCCGCTACCTTGCACAACCTATTGACTGCGAACGACCGGTCTCTGTCTCCAGATGCTGACACTACCCGACTGGACCCTCTTCTACTGGGCTATCGGCAAGAAGGAGATTCCCGCGGATTCGGAATGGAAGAACTCCAAGGTGTTAGGTAGGGCTTGCATCTACATGTCATTTCGAACACTCCAGGCGAGTCTCCCGCTGACATTTCCTGCTATCCAGCCGAACTCAGCAAACATGCGGCCAATGATGGCAAGAGCCTCCGCAAGATGCCGGAAATACAAGCTTACGGCGTCCAAGGCGTTAACGAGGAAAAGTAGAGCCCTGTAGCATAAATGATGATTCCTCAATTGAGAATTGCTGCATCCGTATAAACATAGACTACTGTTGGAATGAATACAACGACAAGTCTTGCTATACAGGATCAGGTTCCAGCCCCAGGCTGAGTGTGACTCCCCACTGCCCTCAGAACGATCGTGTATCCTCAAGTATCGCCTGCAACTGCGCGACGATGGCAGAATTAGCGCATCGGGCAATAATATCATTGAGTTTTCCTCTGTCTGCGCGATCTCGACAGTCTGCAATAAGGGGACATTCGCACATTTTGCTCAGCATATCGTGTTGTCGTATCAGGTACGCTGCGAACGCAAGGTAACTTACCTTCGGCAGCTTTGATCCATTCACCAGCCTTCACATACATATCCGCTCTGTTACGGCTCTCGCATCTCGGAATATACTTTATGGCTTGTCTCTGATTGCCGGTAGCTAATAAATGCTCAACAAAAGGTTCATAGCCAATTGGAGATTTCTTGCTCTTCGCGAACACTTCAAGCTGCTCCCAATCCCGCGTCTCTGTAAGGGATTTTAGCTTGAGATACCACCAGCTATATGTGCGAGGAAGAAAGGAAGCAGCGTCAGACCGTCCGATAGAATCCCGCGTATACAGCGCCACAACACTTCACGTAAAGAGATCTGCTCACCGCTTATCAGGAATCTTAAAGTCCGTCCTAAGCTTCTCTGCTCTCTTGCCCATGCCGTGGACAAGGCACTGCCGCACCGTCTCGTTCAAGCTGATTCCCACGACAGGCACATTGAAGGCATCTCCGCCTTCGGTCTGCAAGCTCTGTTGCGTGGCGAGGAGCTTTAACTGATCTTCGCACATCTGCAAGCAACCACGAATTAGGATTTGCGGGCCATGAAATTATTCTTACTACAGAGTGGTATAATTGACGACTCACTTTCGCTTCGAAGCTCCTCTCCTTGTCTTCACTAAAGGTTTTCTGGGCCCTTCTGATTTTCTCCATTCTCTCACTGAACTGCTCTGCAGTCATTTGTTCATTCTTTTCTCTTTTCTCAGCTCCAATACTAGCCGCTTCCTCCAAATCGAAACAAGCACTTTCAGTTCTTCTATCGTCTTGATACCAATAATCTCGGATCAATTCCCTATCGTTAGCCTTGCCATAGTTGGTTAAAATCGCTATTGCCACGTCCTTTCCATCTAAGAAACGGAAGAAACTGCCAACCGCATGTTGTCTTCTGAGCGCAAGGAGGACGGACAAAACTGGGAAAAGTACTCATTAGGTTTTGAAAGCTTCGAAATGCTAAAGATATTGAGCGCGCTCACTAAGATCGCTATCGCCGGACCTCTCAGCTTTCACAAGTGCCAAATTATCTTCTTTCATACTCAAGAGGAGATGGACCTGTTTGCTAGCTCTGGGTTCGTAATCCAATAATTTCGTTGCGAGCACGAGTTTTCCTTCTTCCCAAGCAGTCTTGGCAACATCAGCACAGCTGACGTCACTTGCACCAATACTGTCCTTTTCAGTCTCTTCTTTGAAACGTTTGACAATGGCCAGACATGTAGCTATTGCTTCTTCCTGCTCATTCTTCGACTGGTGAACTTTAAGCTGTGCCCAATGCCGAAGGATCGGCGCAGAGGATAGTTTGAGATACGATGCTATACGTAAAGCAAGAAGGTGACGGTTTCGGAGAGTGAGACGAGAAATGAGGTTCGTAGGAGCGCGACTCTGGTACCTATCATGCGGGGAAAGGAGAAGATTGAATCAGCTTTTCCATGGGCCAGCGATCCAAATCTAGCAGACTCACTGCTCATATGTAATGGGAATACCAACTTCGTAATACCGGACAGCATTTAGTACTCTCAATATACTGGAAACATTCACAAGCTCCGCTGGATTGTAAAGATCTAAGAATGTTTTCCCAAAGCTAGCGGTTTTTAGGAGTTCTTTTTGCCAGTTTGTAGCGTATTCTTTCGAAGCTGCATCTATGCAAGTATCTACTGCTTCTACTAGGTCTACCCTTATATTCGATATCGAATCATGTGCATGTGCATTTTTGGATGTAAACTCTTGGTAGGCTTCGTAAAGGATTGCGGCTGGGTGAACCGATCCCGGGGAAAAGACCGCAACGGTTGAGGCTGTATACGTGTCTAGGTAAGTATGTACGAGATGCTGTATAGGGAGAACAGATACTGACGCGATACTTTATGCAATAGCTCGCACTTGTCAAGGGAGATGATGCGTGCACCATCGATCTCCCCAACAAGGTGAATGGGATCTAAATAATCATACCTGGGGTGGGAAAGTGGGATTGGGATAAGCATCCCCGCTGCTCTTGCTTCTTCAGGACTGCATTCCCGCCTACTCACCTTAGAGTCTGTCCATAAGGCCCCACCATCAAGATGTTGGCGTCCCAAGCTAGAACAACGCTATTATTGCCACACCACAGTGCACGTTTCGGCGGTCCGTTGGTCTGCACTTCGGAGCTGAGGTCATATTCGGATAAGGTCTCGTTATAATTCGCCGAGACGACATATACTTTATTCGCGCGAGTCACAAAGGCTATGAAACGGCCAGATGGTGAGGGCACTATGTGAGTGAAGGGGCCTCGCGAAAAGTGCTGTGTGATTGCATGGCGGCTGTCAGCGAATGGAAGACCTTGACGGCGTCGGAGTACTCACCTGGTCCTGTACATCGAGCTGATCTATACTAATGAGGGTTTCATTATACGATGCAAGGACCTCCGTTTGCCTACTTGTACTCTGTTCAGGAGTGAGGATACACCAGGATGAAGGGGTGTGCTCCCAGTTTGTTTCCGCGAATCGCTCGACCCTTCCTTTCCCATATCTCCCACTCGCGCGAGCTCCATCGCCGAAGTCATCTGCGCCGGAAGTGGCATGATGCTGCAGATAAGATCTGTTAGATTGGGAAGCTATAAAACTAGCCGAAATGGTGTTCTCGGATAGTATGTCGGGCTCAGGCCACCCTTTGACGTGGATGAACTGATACGTAGAGAGCAGGATCACCATTCCATTCTCGTATATCCTGGCGTCCAGAATAGTAGCGTCCTGTACATCGTGCGCTAGTGAATGTTGGGAATAGTCGGTGGAGGACGGTGACTTGATATAGTTTGAAGCAATAGCGCTGCCTATGTTTCCTGACGAGGACATGGGGTACAGGCGATATGCACCGTCTTTAGCGAGAATGACTAGGCTTTCGTTTGCTGTCCATCCTATCTTTGCAATCCGTGCGGTATGATCCCACTGGTGTGACGCGATGTCAGGTTACGAGGCGACTTGCGGGGGACCAGGCCTTATGCGGGCAAGACCCACAGTAATGCTCTGCAGCAGTATGCCGGCACTGGAGTATACCGACACCCGCTTGGCTTTGCTGGATGCCGTTGGGACCGCACCATTGCCGTCGCCGACGCCATCGTGCGCGGACAGCAGGACGGGCTTGCTCTCGTCCCTCGTCAGGGCAACAGGCCCCCCGTTGAGCGCGCCAGCGAGGATGTAGTCGGACAGGTCGCTGCCTGGGAACTGCCAGCCCAGCGAATACAGCTGCGTCCTGCAGTAGAATGCATCTCCGGCGGTCCCCAGGGGGTCCCACTCTGCGCTCGGGGGCATGGTCCCATTCGCTGGACGGGCCAGAGGGCAGCTTATCTGGCTGCGGGTGCGATGCAGGCGTCCGCTGTCGTCATGCTGCCGTTGTGCCGGAGCAGTCCTGCATCCGATGCTGCACTCGATCACCGCTCGCCGCAGAGCCGGAAGACAGCAGCACATCTATACACGGCTTTTCTCCCCCCAAGCGACACCATGACCGCCTTCTACATCCCGCACTCGCCGACGCTCAACGACAGCCTGGCGCTCATCGACCCGCTGCCGGGCGACTCCGCGCAGCCCGACTACCTCTCGCGCTTCTCGCACGCTGCCCACCACCACCACCATCTCGCAGCTGCGGCGGCCACCTCGGCGCCACGCTTCGACTTTGTCGACACCAACGAGCTCAGCCTCAGCACCGCAGCCGGTGCAGGAGCGCCCAGCTACCATCCGCACATCCACGATGCAGCCCACATGTACCTGCCCAGCGCGATGCTCGTCGGAAGCCTGAGTCCGCTCGACAACCCGTTCCAGCAGCACCAGCACGTCACCGGCGGCAGCACGTCGACAGCGTCCGGTGCAAATGCAATAGCTAGCACGTCGACCTCCAGCAACATCGATCCGACCAGCCTGTCGCAACAGCAGCCTTTCCTCGAAGCGGCAGTGTCCAACTTTGATCCCTCCCTGTCGTACAACCAGCCCTGGAATCCCTACGAGGAGCTCGACCTCCACCATCAGCCGCAGCATCAGCAGCAGCATCACCACCATCTCCATCACCACCATCAGCAGCCACCGGAGGAGGAGGCGGACGAGGAGCACATTTACGATCTACCGCACGCAGAAGACACCATCAACCCGCCTACTGTAAAAGCACGTACATCGACAAAGAAGTCATCCAAGTCCACCACAAAAAAGAATGCATCCTCAAGCAAAGGAAAATCAAAGACGCCTGCTTCTGGCCGGGACCCGATGAGTTCCGATCAGCCAGGAGCTGCAGGCAGTTCTACGGCAAAGAAGCCCAAGAAGCTCACCAAGAAGCAGTTGAGAGAGCAAGAACAGCAGCAGCAGCAACTGTATTTCCTCCATCAACAGCAACAGCAGCTGTACGGCCAGCAAGAGCCCATAGACAGCACAGAGACGACACCCGACTCTTCCTCCTTGAACCATCTCCTAGCGGACCAGAGCAATCATGCAAGTCTACCCCCCGCATTGAGCGATACAGAACCTTTGTTCGTCAATGCGAAGCAGTATCATCGCATCATCAAGCGTCGCAATGCTCGAGCTAGATTGCAGGAACTCCATCGCCTGAGTACTTCGCGAAAGGTAAATTCACTCCCCTCCTTAGTCTTTACTGCTTACTCGCACGTGGCCAAGACCAAGCACCTGCTGACCCACCGTCCCCAATGTCTCCGACATCTTTCTGCCCTATCGTCCGCAGCCGTACCTCCATGAAAGCAGGCATAAGCACGCGATGCGACGTCCCAGAGGTCCAGGAGGGAGATTTTTGACCAAGGAAGAACTCATTGAGCGCGGTCTCGCACCACCTCCGGAGGGGACGACTCCTAAGCTACAAAGCCCTACAAGCAGTACTTGAAGCTCGTCGTGGCTTCTACAATGCAAGCAAGCCCGTCAACTTGCAAGCGAGTGAACAGCATCGTATTCAGGCGAGACCTTCTCCCAGCATCAGCGATTGCGGAATGCTCCCAAAAGCTCAAGAGACAGTTCAGACCAGCAGTGTAGTAATAGTAAAGCAGTGCAGTAATATTGTTATTATCCGAGCAGTACATTTGGAAATAGGGTCTTGTGCCGAAAGTGTTAAGGCTACACATACAGGATGATCATGAAGACAGCGGTCGATGTATAAATGTTATATTCGTGTTTGTTTAGGAAATAAGAATGACAGGGAAAGTTTTGCAAAATGCCTGCCCATCATGCTCCTTTCTGTTCGGAAATAGTAGTCGGTCTCGGATTATTCATTCTGTAGATGTCGTGCACGCAGAGTCTCTTACAATAAGTACGTTAAGGGGGATTCTGTGTGGTTTACTCCCCCCCGAGGACGTGCTTGACTTTGGCGAATAGACCTTCCTTCTTGGGAGCAGTATCACCAGAGTGTGTGTTGTGGTCTGTAGCCGGTCCACCCGAAAGTTCAGCCTGGCATTCCGAGAAGCCGAGTTTGAAGGGTCCTACCTCCAGTATGATGTCCCTCGAGCGAGCTTCGGCCACCTGAAGCATCGCCAGTGCGGTTCTCATGAGAAGCAACCGCTCCAGGTCCGGCCATGCCTCCGGAAGCAGCAGTACCGGTACCGCCGGTGCCGCTTCCCTTTCCTACAGCCTGCGATAGTTCCTGTTGGATTCCACCTGCACGATCAAACAAGCGTCAGTCGAGGACCGGATTCACTAGCGCAAACAGGGTGCGAAGAACTTACCTCGGCCGGTAGAGCCAGTGTGGGTTCCAGTGGTGCCATGACCGCTACCGGAATCACCGACCGAACCGCTGCCACCGAGGGTAGAGTCACCAGTGCGGGAACCTTTGCTGTCAATGCCAGAGCGAAGTTCATGCTCCGCACGCTCAGGGATGCCGTGGGTGGCACCTCCTGTGGTCGAAGTGCCAGCAGTACCGGAAGAAAGTCCAGTAGCGGTTGTACCTAGGCCGGAAGTAGCGCTTCTGTTGCCACCGCCTGATAGGGTTTCATGACCTTCGCTCATGCCAGTGACGGTTGAACCAACACCCTTCTCGCCACCTGGAGTGAGACTGGATCCAACTCCACCATGTCCGGTAGGGTGGTTCGATGCAAGCTTGTCAGAACCAAGTCGGTCGGATTCGTGGCCACCTCGTCCGGATGAGCCAAGTCCACCAGAAGTGGCGGAATCGGAGCCGTGTCCTGTGGGGCCCCCAGTTGAGCTGAGGCCCGTTCCCGAACCAGTATGTCCGGAGCCACCAGTTGAGCCAAGGCCCGTTCCCGAACCAGTATGTCCGGAGCCGAGACCAGTAGAGCCAGTGTGTCCGGAGCCGAGACCAGTTGAACCACCGGTGGAGCTCAATCCTGTGCCTGAGCCAGTGTGTCCGGAGCCGAGACCAGTAGAGCCAGTGTGCCCCGAGCCAGTGGAGCTCAATCCTGTACCGGAGCCAGTATGTCCGGAACCGAGACCAGTGGAGCCATGGGTCGAGCCCGAGCCTGCTCCCGAGCCAGTCACTGCCGAAGCTAGGGCACCGAGACCTCCGCCACTGGAGCTATGGCCGTGGCTGGTAGAGTCCGAACCGACGCCACCAGTATGTCGGCTGGAATCGTGTGTGGTCGAAGACGAGCCGTGATGGCCAGTCAGAGCGTCTTTGGCTCTCTGAGCAGCATAGTCTACATACCACACGGGAAAGAAGAAGATATGCATCAGGTCAAGTAAGCTGAGCGCCCTGTGCGTATGACGTACCAACACCCGGTACGCCGCCGGTCTGATCGATAGGAGCCGCATTCTTAGGTTCGTTGTCCTGTGGCGAAGGAAAGCGTCAGAATGTGGAACATCCAGACATCCCGTGTCGGCGTATAGGCCCACCTTGTTGAAGTGTCTGTAGTTTTAAGTATAAAAAGCAAGAGTGGTCGTTTAGTGGGGCTCCAAGTCATCGAGTATGCCATTGCACTTGCCCCTACATAGAGTTAAGTGGCGCAATCATCAGCGCTTGAAAGCAAAGCAGGCGGGATGAAGGAGGGCGGCCAACTAACCTCGATTTCACGGACAACAGTTCCAGCGGACCACTGTCCAGATCCATGTGGAACGGTGCTGTCAAGAGAAATGCGGGAAGAGCATCGTTTGCCGTCAGTGGCCGCTCGGATGACCGTTGCCGCTCCCGAGCGGGCGGGTTTCATCTCGGCACTCACCCGCTGTCGGTTTGCTGGGATGTCATTGTAGTATATGAGTAGTATAGAAGTCAAGGGTCGATTCTCAGTAGTGGAAGTCATGTAATAATGTGAAGCAAAGGAGGGAAACGAGCGTTTAGCTTGTCCCGCTTGATGTGGAGACAATCGATGCGGCAAAAGTGGCGACGTCTTCGTTTGTCTGTCTCCCCCCTATTTAGACTGCTGTCATTCTTCAAACTGACGTCGATGGCGCTGTCTCTGCAGAGACATACGCACGTAGTCCGCCGAAGCACACACGGCGCTAGACTGAAGTTGCATGCAGCAAGACGCACGTATATGTCAGCCGCGCATATGGTCTAGGTCTGTCGGGTATGCAGGGGCCCTGACATGATGGCGACCCCGGTTCTTGACCTTCGGGAAAAGCTCGGCTTAGTCCCGGCAAGCCATTGACGCTGCATGAAGGGGAGGGAACAGTAGCAAGCGACTCTACATAGAACGCAAGCAGAAGCAAAAGCAGTAGTGATGGGAAGAGTGGAGCTACCGGTACTGTATGCGACAGTTTACGGAATTCCGCCCCCAAACGATGTGAGATACGTGCTACACATGTATATTGCATTCATTGATTAACCATAACTCTAAGGTCTGCTATTGACCACATGGGGAAGCTATAGCCTGCCAGACAGCCGGGCACCAGCTGCGGACAACAATCTGGCATATGCGAGTTGCATCTACTGTCTAGGAGCGCCTGTCGAGTCCTTGACATTTTGGGTCTTGAAGTCTGCGCACAGTTGGTATATCAATGGGGGTGCTCCAAGCAGGCTATTATGAAGAGAGCCTCGACATGTCACTCACCAACATCGGGAACTCCTCCAGTCTTGGAGATGGGCTCGTTGTTTGGTACATTCTTCTGTTGGCGTCACGAAGCAGATGGACGTGTCATGGTTGTCAGTGAGGGAAGTTCGTGGACATGGTGTGGCCGGCGCAGGCGAGCTGCGTGTCCGCAAAGAGCACTTCTTATGCGCCCGCCTCCGCCATGTTGCTATACTTACGCCGGAGAAAGAGCCTTGGATTTCCTGGACGGTGGTCTGCGAGCAATGGACACGTCAGTATGGTGCAAGACGACTACAACCGGTATCCGAAACTTACGCCAGGTTGCCATTGCCCGGATCCCTGGACAACTTGCCTGTGCAGCAGATGGAATGACGGTACGGTCAACAAAAAGATCCAGCGGAGGCGATCACAAACGACTCACTCGACCTTGTCGGCGACCTTGCCTGCTGTGGATTGCGAGTTGTTGGTGGAAGACATGGCTGTTTGTTTGATGTGTTCTAATTTATAGCGGGTTGCGTCGTGTGTATACGTTGTCTGAGCACTTGGTAAGGAGGCAACAGGAAAGAGAGAAAAAGCAGGCTTGTGAACGAGTAGGGATTACCCCGTCGGCGGTGATGTCAACTGAACCAGCTTTGCAGTCACCACATCCGCGTCACAGCTTGCCTCCGCTTGCTTACCCCGTGCCCGCGAAATGATGCGATGATGCGCCTCCTTCTTTTGACGATTGAGTTGCATGATCGCCCCTCGTTTCATTCGCCATTCGATTCCCAGCCGACGTCGCCGATCCGATTGAGTTGTGCGCCGATCTTGCTAGCACAGTCTTTGACAAATCAAGCAACAAGGAGGGCAAGGAGTAGTAGTAGTAGTAGCAGCCTTGGGACAGTAAGCTAAGCAGCTGGGCAGCTATCATTCAAGGCTTGGAAATGGAGGCTCGGTTGCAAACAGGTCCAGCAGACTGGCTTCCTTCAATAGGCTCGTTATTGTTGTAGTCCAGCACATGTTCGCAAGTATTGAAGCCTTGTCATTGCTTGCACAGTGGTTGATAGTAAAAACAATGCTGGTACAATGGCACTTTTCAGGTGTATACTGTTGCCTCTTACAAGTCGAAAGACAGTCGACAACAGGGAAAAGCAGAAAAACCGAATGATGTGTCCCTAGGTAACAGGTGTATTCACTGAATACTACCGCCGTACTGCTGCTTCAGCTTGATTAGTAGCCGGCAAATGCGCCCCGCATCATGCTGAAATCAGAACAGCCTCGTCGGGAGATGTGTAGGCTCGTGCCGCATACGTTGGCAGAGTGCCCAGCCGATCTGTAAGCTACTCCTCCAGGAACTGCAATGGCACACAGTAAGTATCGACAGGGGAAATACACAGCAACATCCATGCTTCCGGAGGAAGGGTGAACATGAAACTTACGAAGTATTTGCCTTCTGCCTTCTGTTCTCTATCTTTAACCGAATCGTACTTGTTGACTCTAGGTCTGTAATTCTCCGGATCACGTCTGTAAGACACTTCAAGCTGTCTCAAGAAGTCGTTCATTCCAGAAAGAAGCGATTGAGGAGCTCCTGCTGTAGCTTCAACTGCTGGCTCGCCTGAAAATACGACAACTCGGTCCGCTAGATAGGTAGCCATCAAGAAATCGTGCTCGATGACCATAGCGGATTTGCGTGAATGCATAATGAACCTGATATGAGGTGTTCGAGTATTTAGCGCTCTCGGCAGTCCTCGGCAATTATGCATACCTAAGAGGCATACTACTTACCTCTTAATGACCTTGGCGGCGTTGACTCTCTGTTCGACGTCCAAATGCGAACTAGGCTCATCAAGCAAGTATACGTCTGCAGGTTTACCCAATGCGAGAACGATAGCGACTCTTTGCAATTCACCACCGGACAGTGTTTGAACTTCTTGATCCAAAAGATCTTCCATCTGCATAGGCTTGATGACATCGGAGTTAAATTGAGGATGCATGAAAGAGGCTTTGATTTGCTTGAGAAGAAGCATTCGGACCGTCCCTGGGAACTTGGGTGCAATCATTTGAGGCTTCATTGATACGCTCAATTGTGGAATTTCTTGTCCGTTGTCAGGTGCAAGCTTGCCGGCGAGCATCTTGACGAAAGTGCTCTTGCCACTGCAAGTATGCAGATAATAGTGCATCGTCAGCAGTGATACCTTGTAGATAATGTTGTGTCTCGCGATCGGGTAGCAAACTTACGTTCCGTTTTCTCCCAACATGACGATAATTTCCGAATCCGAAAAGTCACCAGGTTCGACATTAAGTTTGAATCCACCCAAAGTCTTTGACATGGCAGGGTAAGAGAAGGCTTTCGTATGATCAATGATGAATTCATCTGCCGTTTCTGACATTTTGAAGTTGAGAGCTTCATCTCTGAACCTCAGGTTCTCAGAAGGAATTCTACCGTCTAAAAAGTTGTTGATTCCCTCTCTGACACCTGCGGGGAAAGTGACTACTCCATACGCTCCTGGTTTACCGTAGAGACAGCAAATGAAATCGGACAGGTAATCCAGTACTGCCAGATCGTGCTCTACGCAAATGACATATGTATTTGACTTTGCGAGACTTCGGATAGCTCGAGCGGCATTAAGACGTTGCTTGACATCGAGGTACGAGGAGGGTTCATCGAACATGTATCTACGCGAAGTTAAATAGGGAACGCAGAATCACAACATTATAAGCACACGACCAGTCAAACAGTGGTACTCGCGGACCTACACTTCTGCCTTTTGCACGCATGTCATGGCAATTGCGAATCTTTGCAGTTCACCTCCGGATAGCTGGTTGGGTTCACGGTCCATGACCTTTTCCAGATCCAACAGACTGATGACAGTTTCGTAGTTGTCATTTTGGGATTTACCCTGTAACATGTCCTTGACGGTCTTATTGCCTTTGATGGCTTTAGGGATATGTTCGACATATTGTGGTTTGATCAACGCTTTCAGATTATCTTCAAGGAGTTTCGTAAAGTAATTTTGCAGTTCACTTCCTCTGAAGTGTTTTAGAATTTCCTGCCAGTCGGGTGGATCATCGAACTCTCCAAGATTGGGCTTCAATTGACCTGCTAAAATCTTAAGTGCCGTTGATTTTCCAATACCGTTGGTACCGACGAGACCGAGGACTTGGCCTGGACGAGGCGTAGGGAGGCGATGAAGTTTGAACTGATAAGATGAGAAGGGAATCAGGCAAGGTATCAGATACGTCCTGCAGCTGCTTCTCGGCATAGTCCAAGCGGTAGCCACTCACAGAGTTTGCTGAGTAGCGATGCGTCACCTCGGTTGCGAGATTGGTGGGAAGATTGATGATTTGGATGGCATCGAATGGACATCTAAGCGAGCCGCGGGAGTCGAAATGAATTGATTGTGAATGTCAGCATGGAGTGGTGGAAGCAGCTGTCTGATAGCCTTGATCACGAAGTAGGACTGCCCAAAGGACACATAGACAACGCACTTCTTGGGGCAGATACCACAACCAATGCAGAGGGACTCGGAGATAAACGCAATCTGGACATGGCATGGCGAGTCAGCTGTTGCTCCAGGTTCGTCGTGTCCTGTCTATAGACCATCTTTCCAAATTCACCTTGGAGGTCGGCGTGACTTCTATGCAGAGCTTGCCCTGCAGGGATGACAACAGCAGCAGCGTCAGTGGGAAGTTCTACAGCATCCAGACAGCTATCTTGGAACTGCCCGGTCAAGGTTTCCATCTTGCTTGCTGTCTTTCGGCGTGCCTCTCTTGCTGCTGCACAAAATTGATGCAACACTCACCATGCGGACGACTGGACATGACTTTTTGCACTCTTGCCGACACCTGCCAGGACAGCAGAGCGGGGTAGATGATGACGATGGTCAGCGCTGTCTGCTGCGTGCTGGAACTCCAGCCAGGCCATGCTGCAGGCCGAGTGGCACACCACGGCGCTGCAAGTCCACCGCTTACTTCTTCGGCTTGCACCTGTCGGCGTCAACCAGCGCAATACGCGTGAGCTTGTCAGACATGGTGGATGGCTGGACAAGTCTGGCCGAGGAGAGCGTGGATGCACGGTTGCGTCGATGGGTCGGATTGCAAGGACAGCGCCTTGCCCGTGGGCATGACAGTTTCGCAAAAGTGCTGCAGACAATGAGCAAATTGGAGGTCCGGTGATTGGCTCAGGAATCGGACACCAGCGAGCGACCCGGGCAGACACTGTCGCTGAGCAGCATGCAAACAGATGTCTATGGCGCAATGACTGCTCTGTCGGCCTCCTGTGTGTTCCTGCTCAAGTCGATACCAGTCGCCACCGTCCATCAGCTGGACACGCATGCGTCGGGGATCAGCTAGTTTAGTATCCAAGCACCAGCTCTTAGGAAACAGTTGCATGGTTGCTCCCTGCTTTTGACCCATTTTTACTATTCTACAACAGTACCCGTCCAGATTTTATGTGGCCCAACGATATCTAAATGGGCGGGCTTCACTGCCTTGCCTGGAAACTCTACAACACCATTAAGCTTTCGTCTTCGGCTTCGCCTCCTCTTCGCCCAACCGCCTCACGAACAATGCGTTCTTCATTCCAGGTTGTATGGGCTGCTCCTCCTCGATGACGGCGCAAGCGATAGCCAGTTTAGATCCATCAGCATTGAAAGAGAGCGAAGCGATGGACGCTGGGTATTTCGGTAATTGACGCAGACGTTTCTTGGCTGATGGATCCCAGATGGCAACTACGTTGTCTGCACCCCCTGTCGCGAATGTCCCGAATCTAGTGCAAGCAAAAAGGAACGATTCAGTTCCAGGTGAAGTACTGGGTGGTACAAGGAAATAAATACTGCTTACTGAGGATGGAAGGCTAGTGCATTCACTGGATAAACAGTATCCACATTGTCTACCGTTTGTCGATGGCACTTGAACGCGAAATGGCCCTTTTGTACCTTGGCGTCCATATCATAGTATTCCACTGCCACTCGTCCTTCAATAGAACTGCAGGCATACCCAGTTCCAGTGGGCATACACTTGACGCATCTGACCATGAACTTTAAACTGTTCTCTCGTTTTTGGTATGGCTCGATGGACGGACTTGGATTGCTGAAATCTTTCGTGTTGTAGATGTATACATGTCGCTGGGCCATCGCAACGACCAATTTGTCACCACTCGTGTCCATTGAGAACGCTTTAGCAGGTAGGGGTAGTGTCACAGACGTAGGCGTGTCCGACGATAGACTGTGTATCCGGAAGGTACTGTCCCATGACGCAGAGACCACGCAGTCTGTAGCGACCAGCATCCATATTAGCGAAGGTTGCGGTCGTTTTGCAATACATGATAGCTTACTTGCTGACTCAATATAGCGAACACATCGGACTGCATCATTGTGTGTTCCGATAATTCGGTATGTTGATGTTTCAATATCGGTTCTGTTGGATGGTCCAGCAAGCTTTAGCAGGCATTCATGCTGGCCAAAGCTGCGGTGTCCGGCTCACTCAATGACATTTCTATCCAGCCCGCCACTGTATATCTTGTTCGATCCACTTGCTCCCCAGCAGATATCGAATGCAGGTGCTCTTGACGGTTGGAAGACCTTGATTGTTGATGGATCCGGCGAGGATGTGTTCGTATAGAGGTGGATTGTCTGGCGGACAACAACAGCGAGACGACATCAGAAGGCGTCAGGAGCATCCGTCTGAGACTCAAACACGCACTCCATCCCACGAGGAAGCTAGAAGTCTCTCCGGATCTGTAGGATGAAATGCCACTGCCGTGATGGCGTCTGAAGGCGCTTGAAGCTCGAGGTCTGCGAGGCGAGCAGGCAGGGCAAGCAAGCATCAGCATATCGCTCCTGCAGTCTTTCTTCTTCGGTGTCGCAGCCCACCTTTGCCTGGTTCTGCCATCTTTCGGGAATGGTTGTTGTAGTGGAAAGCTACAATCCAGTTGCACTTCTTGCTTTTTTGACAACGCACGAGTTGATTACGCCGGCAGGATCAACAGGCATTGGCTACGGCATACATCGGGACAGACGTTGACTTCCCACGATGGCCATCACATACACGCCAGCGAGGCAGCGGTCGTTCGTAGCTGCTCACGGGCGAGCTGGCGAAGGGACGGCGTCCATGGACATCGACTACGAGCCACCCAGAAAGCGTGAGGTGTCTTGACGGGCATTCCGACAAGCAAGCGCTGACTCGTCGCGCACCCTGCAGGCACCCACTACGAGGCAAACACGGAGATGGACTGGGAGCCGCATCCAGTTCCGCGTCCGTCGGCCTTGTTCTCGGAAAACGATAATAACACTACCGGTGGCACGGGTGGACTGTCGAATGCCAACGCTCATTCACGCGCATTTCTCGCTGCAGCCTCAAGCACATCGCCCTTCTTGTTCCACACTTCTGCCATGCAGCTGGATGAGCCTGCTCCAGCTGTGCAGGCACCTGTTGCATCCACTTCTTCAAGCACGCTGCCCGATCACGCAGACGAAGACAGCAAAGCTACACCAAGCCAGCCGGCAACAGCACCATCCCGCGACATTGCTAATGGCGCAGTGCAGCGAGAGAGAAGGAAAAGAGACCAGCTGAAGGGCTGGCAGATTGCAAAAGGAAAGGGCGTGCAAGTGGACGACGATATCGACGAAAAAGATGAAGGTGAAAGCGCCGACGAGGTCGAAACCTCCTTCATGGAATCCTTGAATTTGAGTGCACCCATCAAGGGCTTACTCGTAAGCGCGTGCTCCTCCCGGTCAGAGCTGCTCGCTCGCATACTAATGCCTTGTTGTGCACAGCGGCGGGACCGGTCAAGCAGACGTCGTGGCGAACACGCGCCTGTACATTTTAGTCTACACAATCATAACTACAATTGGCCGCTGAACAGTCAGGAACCTTTTCAATTCGGTTCGCTCACACCGTCGGCAACCGCGAAATATCCAGATCACTCAGCGCCCCAGAGCCTTGCAGGCTGGTGGCACTCAGACATGCCCTACGTCCTGTTGGGCTATCTGCAGTTTGGCTTCAATACATCCCTCATCCTCGTATCCCTCTATCTCCTTTTATCTTTCCTTATGCTTCTGAAGCACGATGTCGCGGAGCGCGTATCGGAGTATAGCATCGAACTGCAACAAGAGATTATGCAATGTTCTTCGCAGTATATCTCAAATAGATGTCAGCCGGGCGAGAGAGTTCCAGCCATGGAATCAATGTGTCAGAAGTGGGAATTTTGCATGAACAAGGACCCGAAGGTCGTCAACAAACTCAGAGTAGCAGCGGAAATTGTAGCGGAAGTGGTCAATGGTTTCGTCGAAGTTATATCGTGGAGGTAAGGATGAAGTTCTATATTGACAATGACAGAGTCGTGGATAGTAACTGGAGTGAAAGACTAACGATATTGCGTGTATTTTCATCAACATAGGACAATGCTCTTCCTGTTAGCAACGCTATTCATCATAGTCGCTTATACAAATCGGACAATAACGACATATCGAGCAAATTATACGCACGATCCCTCTGAAAAACTGTATCCTGCGCCCTCTGACCAACAGTCTTTAACTTCGAAAACGCGTTCGAGTAGCGATAAGGATATGATGCAGGCAATACCTAGATGACGGTAGGGAGCGATGCACAGTCACAGATGGAGCCAAGCGGGAAAGACAGTCAGTATAAGCGCGTATATGTTTCCCATCTGTAGAAACGAAGGTGTCTTAGTGCAACTTACCGAGAACGCCTTTTGTAACAGATCCCCAATCGTCCCTGAGTTCTTGCAAATAGTCCTGCAGAGCCCGATAGTGACTTTTGTTCCTCTCTCTTTCCAGAGCTAATCTACGTAGTCTCCTGTTCTGTTCTCTTGCATGGAGGTATTCGCCCCCGATAAAGTCGGACTGGCAAAGATGACGTCCATCCTTTGCCTCAAAATCGGTGGTTCTATGAGTGTAAAAGTAGACATCGTGTTTTGCGCAGGCCTCGCGGAGGGTGTTCACACTGGAACTATACAGCCAAATATCGTAGAGGTGTAGGGACTGCAGGTTGTCGAAGTGTGCTACGAGCTGCTCTAGCTGATCAGAGTAATCATGGTCCGGCCCGCCCGGCATTCTCATGTGCAACTCTTTTATGTGCTTCGGAAGTGCTAGAAAATCAGATGGATGCTTCATATTCACTTCCAATCGCTTCAGCTTCGGGCATTTCGATGCTACTAGGTATTGTTTCAGAGACCAAGGTAGGATAGCAGTGCTTTCGTGGAGCGTAATCAACCGAAGGCAATGGACGCTCGGCAGGAGGTCGGCTATTTGGACCTCGAGCATGTCAACTACACACCGTGTAGTTTCAATGCAGAGGTATTTGAGACCCGTGCCCGACTCCGACTTGACAGCAATTGCTAAATGCGAGAGAAAGTCGGTGAGATCGTCGAATCTGTCCGGTTCCATGGCTTGAACCCAAGTGAAGGACTGAAGGACAGGCAGTGGATCCAGCGTGAAAGCACCATCGCAGAAATGACCTTGGCAGTGGGTAGCTAAAACGAGATTCTCGATCGTGGAAGCCGAACTGTTGATGACTCGCACTAGCTCATTCATCCGCAAATGCGTGGAATCGTATAGATGGATAGTTAGAGACTTCAAGTTGGTGAAAGTTTTCGCTTGCAGGCATCCGATGAAGGTATAACTTCCCGATAGAGTGACCTCTTCCGGTTTGCTCTCGGCAGCGACATTGATAGCGTGCTGCATTATCTGCCCCCGCTCGAGCGAGCTTGGACATGCCAGAGTAATGGAGCGAACCGCTCTGAATTGATCTACTTCTTTGTAGTGTTGCATTATGCTGTCCAGATTTTCAAAGTGTGCTACTGTCACTAGCTCTAGACGCCTGTATAAAATACGCTTAACAAAAGGGAGTAGCCGTTGACAGATGCGAGTCAATGGAACTTGTTCATTGTGGAAACGTCAAAACTTGCTTCCATCGCTAACAGAATACATGGTAGGGGCTTACCAAGCTCGTCCGCTGTATAGCTTCCCTATCTATGAAGTCGAAGATAATCTCAAGGACTTCTTCATTCAAACCGGTCAATGTTATCTTCTTCTTCATCTTCTCGTTTAAGACCAGGTAGGGCAACAGGTCCTCTGGTGAACAGTCGTGGTTATCCATGACGAGTCGTGTAAAGTCGTGGTTATCCATGACGAGTCGTGTAAAGTCGTGGTGAGAGAGAGAAGGAGCTGATGTCCAGACTTGCATGATTGATCGCTATGCGCCCCGCAGACCCCGTGTTGACCAGATCGGGTATTGCCTCGCAATCCGGGTGCCGAAGTGCCGGGGCAATGAATGCAAGCAGTGATTGTGAATAGTTTGAAAGGAGTAGTCGGCCAGAAAGTAGGGATGTCGCGATTGTAGCTTTCGGATGGGATGAATGCAATTCAGCTGTGTCGTCTGGTCTGCGAGAGTCAGCCCGCGACGTTTGCCCAAGGCCACGAGAAAGAGTACGCGTTCGATCGACAGACGTCAGATCATGTAGTTCGTGTATGCATATCGTACGTGTACCATGCTCGCTAATCTTGCATAATTGAGCTAGCTGGTCGAGCGCTATGACATGCCTGTGTTTTAGTCGGTCGATAGTTCGTCGGGCGCAAACAGGCGCTTGGATTAGATTGAGAGATCAGACCAATGACGACGAGACAGCTGTACCCCTTATCAATGCTGCGTTTATAGGTGACCCTCTTATTTCGTGCATGTATATGTGCTGGATCGAAGTGCCACAAAGTAGGTGTACGAGGTAAGCCTAGTCGACCTTTTCCCACCGAATTGCAATGCTACGGCTTCTTTGCCATGTGTAGCCAGACATGCCGTGTCTTCTGATCTTGCAACCTATGCTGCCCTGGTTTGCTGTCTTGTCTACCAAGCTGATCGTCACGGAGGAGTCCGAATGTGCCTGGATGTTCATCTCTGTACAATACAAGGCGAGAATTGCAATCGATCTAGCTTCGGTACCCAATTGTCCTATCACGTCGATAGAGCTGTGCCGCAGCGCATAACACCCAACGTTCTGCATACGCCGGTAACTTTGCCTGCAGATGAGTCGGATGCTCGAGAAAGTTGCGCGGACATTCCGTCTGGGTCGTTGGCGATATTTCGCTGGATGTGAGTGGGGAACTGTAACTGCGTCTGAATACTCGTAGTTGACTGGTTCACTGCAGATGATCTCGATGGTCAGTTCCTGCAAGAAAGCTACATGGCCTGACTGGAAGCTGATTGATGCTGGTGCCTGCTTGCTGGCGGATGATGATCGTCATCGCAGGCAATCGCTACTTCGAGATGCCTCATCCGCTGAGTAGGGCTGAAGCCGCGTACGGCTTTGTGAACGAATCAAAGACTAATCATTATACCGCCTGCCAGATCCAAACTCGAGCAAACGTACTGTTGATTATCGTATTAAGCGCGATTGGGCAGACTACCAGTTTTCAAGTATGCCGGTAAGTATAAAGTCGCTCGATGCTTAGGGACTATGCTTATTCCTAGCTAACGATTCCTTCAGGTACAATGGAGTGCCTGGATGCGCCGAACCCGGCAGAACCCTCCTACCATAGAAGAATTACAGCAAGATGTAGCTCGCAGAGAACGACTCCAACGGAACGTGGCGTTGCTAGACCAAGCATATCATGAGGAAAAAGCCCAAGCACAACTAGAAGCTGAACGTGTCGGCCAGCTCGGAGCGCCACAACGACAACAGTCAAGTCCAACCGAAACGAATCAGCAACAGCAGCAAGCTCCCTATCCTTCGCATTCGAATCCTGCTGTCGTACCAACCATCACAGCTGAAACTGGGCATCCCCCTTCGCAGGAGTTTGGCGCAAGCATACCGAAAGCTACGCCTAAGGAGAATGTCTTTCCCGGTATGGCGGAAGACTCGCCGGAAAGACAACAGATGGCAGCTGCGCTAGACGATGCAGCTAACAGGAACATGGGCAAAGATAAGAAGGAGGAACAATTGCAATCTGGTAACGTTTCGCCCGGTAAAGTGAAGCCCCACACTTCAGCGATGATATTCGCTGACCTTGAGCCTTGTGTACCCTGCTTTGGCCTGTAGCGAAACGAGGTACCCCAACGCCCCGCCGAGCGGACTCGCCGGCAACACCGGCAGACACATACAAACCTGAGGACTGGAAACCGCAAGCAAGGCGGCGTGGCAAAGCATAAGGACGTGCGATCAAATTTGCTACTGTCTTGGAATACTGTAAATGGTTTTAGTTGCTCTGCATACACATTGTTGGCAACACTACAAAGTACTGTCGAGACTGCCTCGGAGATGCAATATATAGTCTGACAAATGGGCTGACTGCCTGTTGAAGAATCAGAAGCAGATATTACCTGACATTCTTCACCGACTAGCAACTCGAACGACCTCCTCGAAATATGGGGCAATCTTTCGAGGTTGCTTTGCGAGAACACCAGACTTTCACCCCCCATAATAGTCCTGCGACTCACTGTTAAGCCATTAAAACTTACAGACGTCATTAAGAGTGTTCGGAAACTTTTGATCTAGGGACTGACGTGACGGACTTCGTGTCAGTTCCTCCTGTACCATATTGGGCATAGCCCGCTTCTTTCCAAGACACCTTCGAAAACATCAAAAGGCACTTAGTTGTAGTCAAACACTTTCCCGCTGCAGGTTTAGCGTCTTGCACTGTTCGTTCAGGCATTTGCGGGGAGTCTCGGTTTTCGGACGGCTGCAGTAACAGCTGACAATGCACTGAAGATTGGAAAGTAAGCAGCTCGCCGAGGACTGTGCGTGGTGCACATATTCATGACGGAACTCTGCTGGTCAATGTTATTAACAAGGACGTCTCGTTTGAAGCAGTATTATGCTCTTCACACTTAATGTGCTTTCTGCTGCTTGGAAAGTGCTCAAGTGATTATCGAGACGGGATCTACAAAGTTACGTACTGACTACAGTGAAGGCAGGTCTATTGGGGTGATTCAAGCGCAAGTTGATATCAGGTAAGTGGAGTACGTCAAGCAATACTATCCTTCGAGTACGTTTCTAGCGATGTGGCGGGAAATCAACAACAATCTCCTCAGAATAAGCTGTTACGATAAGTATCTTTTCAAGGCGGTACAGTGCCCGAGAATAACCTCTCACCAGACAAACATGTGCTTAAAGTAAGGCTATCCTGAGAGTACACTTTCAGGGAGTTTACCAAGGAAGTGGTTCTCCTGACCAATCAAAGAAATGCCCGCTTTTCGACGAGTCAAGACTAGCAATGACCTTCGCCAGACCAGCGGCACTCTTCTCAGGCGGCATTCCTCCGTCTCCCGCTTGCTTGCCCATGTCGGTAGCTACCCAGCCTGTAGTGAAGCTGTATGAGTATGTGATTCAGTATGAAACCCTTATGATAGCGCTCACCAGGGTGCAAAGGCACGACAGTGAAACCTTCTCCGCTCAGCTCATTATGCAGCTGCACTGCCATCATGTTCACTGCTGATTTCGTCACGGCCTGCGGGATCAAGAGTCGGGTTAAGGCTCTGCTACAATTCTGATCTATCGGTTTCTGCCAACCTACGTATGGACCCATGAACCCGCGTGGCGTCTCACGCTGCTTGGTCAAGCTTCCGCTCTGACTTGAGATCAGCACTATCTTCTTGTCTGATCCTTTCCGCATAGCATCCAAAAATGCGAGCACGACGCGGTGAGGCCCAACTACGTTCGTGTCGAGATAGTCTGTCAACTGCCGAGCCGAGGTAGTGAGGAGGTCATCCTTTCCGCCAGTTGCCGCCATTATTACTAGTAAATCCTGAAGGACAGCGTATTAGCGGTGACGGCCGAAAAGCATATATCGTCAGCTTCCTGCGAACCCTTCGGACAGAACAGAGGACGAACGAGTGATTCGACCTCTGCTGCGGCTTTCTCGACAGTGGACTCGTCAGTTATCTCGAGCTGGAGGATCTTGGCGCCACCTTGAAACGATACACCATCAGGCTGGCGCACCGTAGCTATCACATCATAGCCGTCTTCGCGGAGTTGACGGACTAGCTCTTTTCCAATGCCCCTTGAAGCACCGACGACAAGGGCTGTAGGCATAGTCGGAGACTGATGTACCTCAAGGAGATTCTTAGAAAGTCTTACGTCGACTACAGTAGATCAGTATGGTATGGATGCGAATCCGTTTACAAATTCCCAATTGCCGACGCTCAGTGGCGAACGCCGGGCTGATCGGCCGACAAGGTCCGTCGCTGTCACGTGCTAGACATACTGCGCTGCGACAGCGAGCGCAACCTGGTCGCACGGCTATGCTGGGCAGTATGCTCTGACTCCAAATGCCGGTATAAAGCCTGCAAATCTTTTCGCCTCCGTAGCAGAGGGTTCCTCACCGCAAGTCACTCAACTGCCAGAGGCATACTGACGCTAGGTAAATCTACGGGATCTTCTGTCAAGTCAGGTAAGCTTTAGATAACTGAACTTAGATGATAATGAGCAAGACTGATTCGTTCGCGATTTTGGCCAAGCTAACAAGCCGACACTAACCCTAGCTATGAATTCATAACATTCAGCTGCCAATGGGACAATGGACGAAGCATACGTATGGTCCGACCCCGTCGAAGCGGTATGAAGCACCAAGCAATGTATTGCATCACACAAAGCCTTATATGGAATACAAGCGGTGATTGTTTGTAGCAGTGCAGCAATCATGGCCGACGTCTCCGTGGTGTCCGCCCAGTGCCTCCGTACATTGTACCCCTCCCGATCATACTGTTTTCGACTATGACTGAATCGTCGGGGTCAGGCATTTCCATCATCTGTAGCTCAGACTCGCTCGGAGCAACACTACCGAGTCGTCTACTCCGCCTCGGAGCTACGTTGTCCTTCGTTGAAGTGGCAGATACGGTCTTGCCCTTCTTTGTGGGTGTAGGCGCCGCCATATTTCGCGTTGAAGTTGTGCGTTGCCGTGTCTTACGTCCAGTCGTAGAAGCTCCTGTTACAGCTTCGCTAGGTTGAGGAGCTATAGAAGATTGCCGTCTCGACCGAGTCGAGCGGGCTGGAGGAGCCGCGAAATCTGTGATGGAAATGTCGGCTGGAACTTCGTGTCCGCGCCGAATAGATCCTGGTATGCGAATTTGACTGATGTCGCTTATGCCACCGTCTGAGTGCGCCCCATCTTCTTCATCTGTCATGGTATTTGCAGCACTCGCAGAAGATGGGAAGGCTCCAGGTGGCAGATGCTTCTTGCGTGTCTTAGCTGCTATATCATATGCTTCTGGTTCTTGTCGCTTCGCCGAAGATTCTGTCACACCTCCCGTACCGTGACTCTGACGATTTTGGTATTTCTTCATTGCTTCGCCAAAATCCAATTGCGAGGATGGCCCGAACCCTGCGTTACCGGACGGACGATGGAGGCCGAACCCCTGTACAGTCGGTTTTCTTGAGGATTGTCCAGTTGCCAGACTGGCGAATGGCGACGCTGTAATTTTGCCAGGGGTACCCAGCCTTGCAGGCGAAGCTGGGACAGCGGAACTATGCACGCTAGCCGCATTAAGGCGCAGCTTGGCAGGGCTACCGGACCGTTTGACAGCATTCCAGACGTCCATGCGTTCATCGTGCTTGGCTTGAGTCCTGCTAAGGCCTATATTGCTCTGACCAGATGGCCTGAGCAGAGCACCAGCTGATAAGGGTAGATCATGATCTTTATTTAGCGGTTTGCCACCAGCCTTGATTTCGTCTATGAAGGCCTTGTTTGCTTGCGCTTGCGCCAGTGATCGCGGGACTGGTAAGTTCGGTACGCTTAGCCCGCCAGCCCATGGCATCTGCGTGATGCTGGCGGGGGCAGTCGATGTCGAAGCTTGAGGCTGTGATTGATTCTCCGTGGACGAAGAAAGCGTGACATCGACTAGGGCACGTTGTATCGGCGGAAGAACGGAATACAAGTCTGCAAGAATGTCTTGAACTCGCTTTTGGTCTCGTGCAGATCTCCGTAGCGACGTGGATGATTGTGTTAGGAGGGTGATAGCATCGACGTATCTAATGATGTACTGTTAGGGTCGCAAATGTGAAACCTTTTGTCCGTTCTCACCTTCCCTGTGCCATCAACCTGCCAGTAGCCCACTCCGTGAGTAATGAAATGTTGGCATCCGGAAGCTTTGAGCTAGAGGCCAGAGACTGAGACAGCCAGTCCATCATGGCAGTATCTTCGCCCTGTGATAGGGGCACATACAACAATTTGTCTAATGCTGCGCTGAGTGGAGGAACAGCTACGAGGTTGCAGCTTAGCCCCGTTCAGGTCGCGCAAGGTTTGATTTACTGTTGACTCACGGCTGTAGCATGTGTCGAAGATGTAAGAAACAATGTTTGCCATTGTCTCGTTTGCTTGTTCCACAGTTTCCCCTTCAGGTTCGGCTTCGTCTCGTATGCTGGCCAGAGCCACCTTCCTGCTCAGTTCCAGCACATCTGCAACTCTACCGAGCCGGAGAAAGGCTGCAAGCACTATCTTGACATCCTCTATTTCGTTCAGGTCCGGATACTTGTAGGTAACAAGGTTGACAATTAGTTCAGCTGATTCGGCTTTGTTATCGCTGGTCTCGAGCATCCGCAGAATGGCAGGCCCGAACTACTGGCAATTTTTAGCTGTAAGCATTCGAATGAGGCTGAGATAACGTACATCAGGCACTACAGCGGGTGCACATAGCTTTTTGGAGCCCGATGCGTATTGCTCGTGATCTATTAGCCAGTACGCTTCCGTGCTTGTAACGAATCGTTTGGGCTGACAGAGAGTGTCAGTCGCCTAGGATGATCCTGACTGAAGCGTTTATGCCTCACAATACGCTTGCTGTGCGCATACCGCGTCTCGCGGCCATCGCCATACTCTCTCAAGAGATAGTACACCAAACAGGATCTCTTGAGGGTATCGAAGGTTGCAGAGTCGTCGATAGCAGAGAGTAGACGTCGCAGCGAGAGATGGTCTTCAGGAGGATAGAGGACGGCTAAACACGAACCATGTCAGTCCATACATCTCATCAGCGGCATCGACGCGCTCACGGTCTATCTGGGCCAGTTGGAGTAACCGGTCGAACAGTATGAGGCCGTCAGGCGCAGCTCGCCTTCGACTTGGGATGGACGAGCGGGACCAAGGCAGCTCAACCTCAGCCTCATGCCAAGCGAACTGAGGCAGAGCATCACTCATCGTTGCTGTTTTGGTGCTGCTCTTGCCCTCGGTTGATCGAAGAAGAAGCCACCGCTGGAGACTGGAATATGTGGTTTCGTGTTTCCTTTATACACTCTCCATACGTATCTCACATGGTGGTTCGACGACACACAGCTCTAGCCGAGCACTCGCTCAGTAGACTCTGACGAACATGGACCCTTATCACATAGTCCGCGAGCAAGTTGAAGCCAGTCTTCAGTCAGCTTCCAGCCTGCACTCGTCATACAAGCGCATCCTGGCGGCAGTTCCTCAAGCACTCCAAGCAAGTTCTGAAGAGCTAACATGGAGCAGGGAGGAGCTCAGTGGCACCCTCGTTTCGCTCGAGACCGACTTGGAAGAGCTCGAAATGAGCGTAGACACCGTCAGTCAGGACCCAGCGCGTTTCGGCCTCGACGCAGCGGAAGTTAGGCAGAGACAAGCCTTTGTATCACGCGTGAAAGGTGTGTACATGCCACCAGATACATCAAACCAATGTATCCTCACTAAGACGCGCATTTTGTTTGTCGCCACCGATAGACGAGATATCGGTGAGCCCTCCTGCATCCACGGAATGTTTTACCACTCATCCGCCCACTTAACCGCCGTTGTGCGTTCTCCAAGTCGATGCGCCGGACTGTATCAGTGACAGCTTATCGTGACGGAGCTGCCCGTGCAGGAAAAGTAAGCGTCACCCCTTGATCTCCTGTATCCAGCAATCTGAGATTGGACTTGTTGACCCTTATTGCCGGCTTGCCAGCTTGGGAATACGAGCCAGCGATATGGCGACACGTCACTTTCGTATCCTCCTTCGCCCCCACCGGAGGACGAGTTTCCATCTACTTATGAGGGCCAACAGCAGCAGTTTCTGTATGAAAATCAGAACACCTTACTGGATGGAGTGGGCAGAACAGTCTCTACGCTTAAACAACAAGCAGGCCTCATGGGACGAGAAGTGTTCGATCAAGTCGGGATGCTCGAGGATCTTGAAAGCGGAGTGTCGAATTCGCAAAATAGGCTGGACAGAGCAAACAAAAAACTGAGCAAGTTTATTCAAGATAACAAAAGTGAGTCACTTCTGCAGGTAAAAGGGTCCGAATTCGCTGAACCTGTCTCTGGTCTCCTTTCAGATTCGAAATCTTCGTGGACTATATTCCTGCTTACGATAGTGTTATCCTTCCTGTTGCTTCTCATCATCTTGTTATGATCACTAATACATGTAAGCAGTCACATGTCTATTGTCGTTGTAGAATCAATTCAAGCGTGTCATTGCACAAATATCTCTTCCTTATGATTGAATATCCCCCTACAACAACAACCTGATTATCTCCGTTAAGGTCCGCTTCATTGGTCTCCCATCTCATCCGCCTTGCGCTTCATAGCAAACGACATCTAGGAAAGAGACTGATCAGTGGCGTTCCCTATTTTCAAACGTCGTTTGGTGAAACCTACCTTCGACTGAGCAGCTTCGTGCCTCGCTAGTTCAGAAGGCACTTTTGATATTGGCGACTTCGTAAGTTCCTGCTTGAGGTCATACATAACTTCCGCATCTTCGTTGCCCAAAAAGGTAACGGCAACACCCTTCTTTCCTGCACGACCAGTTCTACCGATTCTATGAACGTATGCTTCGATTGAGCCCGCCATCTGGAAATTGACGACGAGGGAAACATCCGTAACATCGATACCACGACCAGCGAGATCCGTGGCAACGAGAATATCGACTTCCCCATCTCGCAACTGCTTGAGGGATGCTTCTCGTTGTTCTTGCGTTTTTCCAGAGTGTAAAGTGGTGCTTGACCAACCTGAACGGTTGAGATCTTTGGAGAGCTTATCCACCGCTTGCTTTGTGTTGACAAAGACGATAATGGGGGGCTGGAAGCCTTCGTGACTAAGAATTTCGATGAGGCGGGCCTTGCGTTTGTCATCCCCTGTGACGAACTCGACTCGCTGCTCTACACTGTCCACAGCTTGTCCAGCGACACCGATGGTGACGACAGCAGGCCGACGGAGATATTTTCTTGCCAGACGCTCGCAAGCTGCTGGCATGGTCGCAGAGAATAACATCTACATTCCGTGGTCGTGGTCAGCCGGGTCTTAGATGAAGAAAGGAGACTGAAGGAACACGGATAACGCACTGTTTGCCTGTACATGTACACCTCCTCTTTGTGCGTACCACCCTGTACGTCTCCGATCAACGTTTGCAGCATTTTGCCTGCATCTTCTGCTTCCTCGGTGTCTGGCTTGAGGTTGCTGACCGGCAATGTATCGAGAATAAAGTTGATAACATCTTCGAAACCGAGGCCTATCATCTTGTCTGCTTCATCCATAACTACATATGTACACTGGCCGAATACGACAATTGATCTCTCGATACAGTCCTTCAGACGACCTGGGGTAGCGATGATGATTTCCGCACCATCTCGCAGTTGTAATGCTTGTTCTTCCAGTTGCTTGCCGCCCACGATAGAGACACACTTGTAGCCTAACCGAGCCGTGAACTTCTTTGCTTCTTGTTCGATCTGTTGTGCCAACTCTCGGGTAGGTGCGAGAACAAGAGCGTATGGACCCATATGTCTATTTGCGTCGGTCAGAGGTGGAAGCTTGGAGATATAGACAAGCATAGGAATGAGGAAGGCCGCGGTCTTTCCTGAACCTGTTTCGGCAATGCCAATCATGTCTCGGATATTCAGACCGATAGGTATCGCTTGTCTTTGAATAGCTGACGGCTCCTTGTAACCGACTTCATCAATGATATCCAGGATGTTTTGGGGAATACCCGAGGCTTCATGCCAATATCGAAGAGGCAGTGGAATGCTTCCTCCGCGAGCTGCGATGCTGAAGTCCTCCTTGAAGATACGCCAGTCTCGGTCCTTCATTTCTTCCAGTGTCTTCTCAGACCAGTGGCGTTCGTCGATGATTCCAGGTTTCGGTTTAGTACTCTTCACCAAAGCTCGAGGGCCAGCTAGAGGCTCGTCATCGCCATCTTCCGCTTTTGACCTGCCATTCTGCTGTTGTCTAAGCATCCTGGCGTGTTCTGTCATGCTGGGCGTTCCTGTTCTGGAGCCGTTGGGATCCCCAGCTCGCAAGGCAAGGTACAATGGATCTATTTCGTCTGCAACAGCGGTATCTTCGTCCTTGTCCCAATCGAAAACAAACTTCTTGTCTGACTGTTTGCGGACTTTGCGCTTTTGGCCCGACTTGTCACCTAGGTAGCGTGCCTTTATGTATGCTGGATCATGTATGGGAACGCTTGCATCGCTGGCATTCGAATGCGATTGTCCAGCCGACGTCGATGGACCTCCGCCATTCCTGCCTTGCCTACCAGCGTCCATGCCACGATTCTCATCTCCTCGCATAGCTCTTGGAGCTGTAGGTGCATTCCTGCCGGCATCCTGCCTATATGATGATGAGCCACCTCGGTAGTCGTCTCGGCCGCCTCTTCCCCGATAATCATCGCGCCGGCTGCCATTGTAAGACGAATAGCCATTGCTCGTGCTGGCATAACGTTCTTCTCTCAATTGCCTCTCCAGCTCATCTCGCTTTCGCGCTGCTTCGGCCGCCTTTTCTGCTTTTGCCTGTTCCTCCAGCTTCTTCTGCTCAAGCTGTAGTGCCTCGCGCTGAGCCTTCGTCATGAATCGAGGCTTCTTGTTCTCGGCATCTTTCGCCTTCTGCTGAGCCAGTATGCTCTCAATAGACTGGGGCGTCTTCTTCGTAGCCATGGCACAGGATGTGCTGTGTGGAGTAGAGTCAACCGCGTACATGGACTCGTGTGCGAAAGGGCGTGCAGGCTGCAATCGGAGTCAAGTTCACTCCAACCAGACTGCAAGCATCCATGCAGGACAGATCAGCAGCAAGACAGCTCGAGTAGCTCTAGACACTCTCTATAGACCGGCGCTGTCCTTGTGCTGTACAGGCCGAGCCGGTCATGACTACGAGGTAAGCATGACGCCGAACTGGCCGCGAGCTCCGAACTGATGATTTGCATCGCACGCTGTGGGCAGACTCGACCGCCTGCTGCTGTTGCTGAGCACCGGTAGTACACCCGTGGTGCGCCAGACAGCCGCCAGGCAGCTAGGTAGCATCGCTGCGCAACGCATAGCGAGACCCTCGACTTCCGCAGCCGCTGGTGCCGAGCTGTATCATGGCTTGGATGGCGAGTGGAACGAAGTCATCAATCTTCTCGTGAAAGTACTCCCGTTTCTTCGGCACAAGCAATGGGAGACTCGAATCGCGGCCGCTCTGGCCATCGAGTGCATTGTCAAGTCTGCTGGAGTTTGGGACCCACTGACCTATGCGAAGAAGACAGATAGAGAAAGCTACAGTAGTGCTCCCACTGCTACTCTACGCGATTTCAACCCGACACAGCTCATACTACAGGGCAAGCACTTGCTGGCCTCGACCGGTAACGAGTATGCTGGCGGAACTTCCGGTAGCGCCGGCAAGCAAGAACTTGTGAAATCCCTGGGACTATCGGTGCCTGGGGCTGGTGCCGACGACTTTGGTTTGGACGTTGACGAAGAGCTTCGAGCCGGTGCGTTGCAGTCGAATGGGGCTCGATCCAACGATACAGAAGACGTGAGTGGAAACGGCAAGACGAGCATAAAAGCACCACCGCCCAAACAAGAGGAAGAGGATCTTAGCCACCTGAGCGCGAGAGAACGCAATGCCATCAAACGGAAACGTAAGTTGGCAGGGCAAGATGCCTCCAATATTTCCGCTCCACCTCCAAAATCTAGGAAATTGGATTCTGGTCTGCCATCAACGTCTAGCTCCCGAACCTCATCACCCTCCGCCCTTACCGTGAAGAAAGAGGAAGCGGACGCAAGCAGCGTATCGGAAACCGTAACGATATCTTACAAGGGTCCAAAGAATGGGCAAGCCGCTGTCAAAGAAAGCGATGGAACAGAAATGGCTTGGCTTCCTTCGCCAAATGATTGGCCCTTCAAGCAGGTAATTACATCGCTGCAAGAGGGTCTGCTGCATACGGAGTGGGAAATAAGACACGGCTCAGCCTTGGGAATACGGGAAATTCTGAAAGTACAGGGCTCAGCCGGCGGGATGATATTGGACTCATCACTCCAGCAAAATCAGGCCGCACATCAAGCGTGGGCCGATGCTCTGGCTGTGGATTTGCTCAGTGTACTAGCTCTCGACCGCTTTGGAGACTTTGTAGGAGATCAGGTAGTAGCACCAGTACGGGAAACAGCGTCACAGACTCTATCGACTCTGGCTGTTCACATGCCGGAAAGCTCGGTAGTACACATAATGGATGTATTATCGACTATGGTTCGACAAGATGGCGTCAAGGCTGAACTAGAGAAGCAGGCATTGCAAGATCCTCAATCGCGGAAGGGCAAGCGGAACTACTATTGGGAGGTGAAGCACGCTGGTTTGCTCGGGCTAAAGTATCTGGTGGCTGTGCAACGCAACTTATTCGAAGAAGAGAAGCTGGACGCAGACTCGTCGCGCAAGACCTCTATCGCTGTACATACTACTCCTACGCGACAAGCTCTTATAGAGATGGTCCTGGACACTGCCATCCTTGGCCTCAGCGACAAGGATGACGATGTACGAAGTGTAGCTGCTTCCGTCCTGCTCCCATTGGTGACCCTCATTGTCGACAGTCTGCCTCAAGACAAAACGCTTCTGCTCCTTGATATGCTCTACCTCAGTCTTGGCGATCTGCGCGACGATCTCTCCAGCTCGGTTGGCAATGTAATGGATCTATTATCGCGTCTCCTTGAATTTCCACGTATCATCCAGCACATCCAAGAACCAGGAGGAAGGTAAGTTCTTCTGTCTCTGGAGAGATCGTCACCTCGCTGAATGTAATTTCCGAACGTAGCCGGGGTCTTGCGGTACTCGTACCTCTCCTCTTCCCTTTCTTCCGTCATACTATTACCAGTGTTCGCAGAGCTGTCATAGACGCAGTCAATACGTTCCTGCGGATATCCTCGGCCTCTCTAGTGGAAGCGAATTGGCTGGATATCCGTTTACTGCGGATGCTGTTTCAGAATATAGTGGTTGAAGCGGATGCAACCATCCGAGAAGCAAGCCTGACAGCTTGGTTGGCTTCTGTTAATCAGCTCGCCCTAGACACTGTTGGATCCCTGCAATCCCTTGCAGAACCGCTGCTTCCTGCATGGTTCGACATCCTCATGTCTCCAATCGGTCAAGCGATCAACACACGGTACTTCTGGAAACCGTCAGAGTACGACTCGAATGCAACTGGAACCTATAATATCGATAAAGCTGTGGTAGGACAGGATCTCGCGCTTGTATCGGTCGAACAGATCGTAAAAGGACGTTTGGCAGCTGCAGAAGCCCTGTCTGCTGTCTTTTGCCTTTATCCGCCTGAAGTGCACGAGGCTAGCATCGGGCAACTACTAGGAACCTACATGACCTCAACATCAAGCCATCAACTTTCTTTCGCAGCTATCATCATTACGCGCTGGTCCGAGCTCTTAGTGAAACAAGAGAAGGCGATACAGTCTCCAATGCTGACTCGCCTAGCACCCTTAGTCATGCAAGGTTTAGCCTCTGAACCTGCAGTCTCATACTCCGAAACGGTCGGATTGCTCACTCAGATACACACTCATTGCTCACAACTCCTGAGCATTTGCAAAAGCAAGGGAAAGATTGCTGTTAATCACCTACCCGTGCTAGATCCACCTAACCAAGGCTTCTCTCTTGCCCGAGCGCAGCAGTTATGCGGTATTGATTATCAAGCTCTCTTACTCAATATGACTCCGAAAGGCAGAGCTGCTGCTCAACCTATTCTCGATGAGCTAGCCAACCGGACAATGGCGGAAATCCTTAGGACAGCGGCGTTGAAAGAATCCATGGATATACAAGTCTTTTCCGCACTGGCTGGGGCTGTGGTTGCTTTAAGACAAGTCCCGGCTAAGTTGAATCCGCTCATTCGAAGCTTAATGAACGGTGTCAAATTCGAATCTAATCCAGATCTTCAAGTCCGTACGGCTCACGCATTGGCGTCTTTCATTTCTCTTTGCAATCAAGAAGGCATTTCTTTGAAAAACAATCCATCCGATAAGATTGTCAAGAATGTTTGCAGCTTCCTCTGCCAGGACCCTTCCATCACTCCACTCTTCTCCAGCATGAAAGCGACCACAAAAGGCATCCTGACACTTGCCGATGTTAGCGGAACAGAATACAACCCAGAAACGAATCTTCAGGCATCTAAGGGCAAGAGCGTGGAGGCGTCCGGTTCCAGCGTGCCCATAGAGGACGAAGCGGCCCGAAAAGCTAAGCTCGTACGTCGTGGTGCCGAGTTCTGTCTGCAACAGTTATCAGCCAGCTTCGGCGATCGGCTTTTCGAACAGGTACCCCGGCTATGGACCGGAGCTTCACTACCTCTCATGCAGATGATAGCTGAAGATATCGACAATTTCGACCATCGATGTTCACGAAACGATTCGGCTGCTCAAGAAGTGTTGGACTCGCTCACTGTGCTCGCGGCGCTATGCACAGCAGTCCCTTCGAACTTGAGCCCGCGTTTGTTATCGCTGCTAAAGCCGGTAATTATTGCTGTACAGAGCAAATACGCAGTTATACGGTATGTCGCTGTCCGATGTCTCGCCACGCTATGTGACAAATTCCCAGAAGATGCCCTCAAACATGTGGTTCTCGATGTGATGCCTTTCATCGCGGATCCATCATCAACAGTTCGTAGGAGAGGTGCAACAGAACTGGTAGCATGTCTAGTCGATAGTCTGGATATTCGCATCTTGCCCTATATCACCTTTCTAGTCATTCCTATGCTCGGGCGGATGACCGATTCAGATGAGGAAACCCGGCTACTAGCTACAAGAACCTTTGCTTCGTTGGTCAAGCTGGTTCCTCTCGAGGTTGGTAGATATATACTTGATCGTTAATGGACCTCCTGATGACTGACTCCCTCTTACAGGCTGATATACCAGATCCTCCCGGCTTCCCGGAGGAGCTCCTCCGCAGGCGGGATGAAGAAAGAAAATTTCTGTCGCAACTGCTCGGCGGCGGCAAGGTAGAGGATTACATCCTTCCGATCAAGGTATCGGTAGACCTACGCAGATACCAAAGGGACGGGGTAAATTGGCTTGCCTTTTTGGCTCGATACCAGCTTCACGGCATCCTTTGCGACGATATGGGCTTGGGCAAGACCTTACAGACCATATGTATACTTGGCAGCAAGATCAAGGAGCGAGCCGATGTGTATGCGGCCACACAAGCACCTTCCGCTGTTCACTTACCTTCACTTGTGGTATGCCCACCGACTCTGGTCGGGCACTGGCGGCACGAAATTCAGACATATGTGCCGGAGTTATCCTGCACCATCTACGGCGGTGATAGGCAAGAACGTCTTAAACGAGCTGGGCAGCTCAAGCGTTATGACATTGTAGTGACGTCATACGACGTTGTACGGAACGACATAGAGGCCTTGCAGACAATTGATTGGAATTACTGTGTTCTGGACGAAGGTCACATTATCAAGAACGGAAAAACGAAACTTTCGAAGGCCATCAAAACGATTCACGCTAATCATAGACTTATACTCAGTGGTACACCAATCCAAAATAATGTACTCGAGCTCTGGAACTTGTTCGACTTTCTTATGCCTGGCTTCCTCGGCACTGAAGAGACATTCAATAGGAGGTACGGCAAGCCGATCCAACAAAGTCGTGACGCGAAAAGTTCGTCTCGCGATCAGGAAGCAGGTATGATATCTGCCCTCCCTTTACCCTCGGGCCATACCTTACATTTTCCCCCTACAGGTGCATTGGCCCTTGAAGCCCTTCACAAGCAGGTCTTGCCTTTTATTTTGAGGCGACTCAAAGAAGATGTGCTAGATGATTTGCCGCCGAAGATCATTCAAGACTATTACTGCGATCTGTCGCCGCTCCAGCGAGACTTGTACGAAAGTTTCACAATTGCTGGCGATGATGAGCAGGATGCATTGGCCGGTAAGTTTGAAGACGATGAGGAAGCAAAGCCTTCCAAATCCACTACAAATGGTCAGGAGACGCACGTCTTCCAAACTCTACAATACCTCCGTCGACTGGTGAATCATCCAATGTTGGTCATCGAGCCGGAGCGTACCAATCATCAGCGTATCTTGGCAAAGCATGGGATAAAAGGCACAGCACCAGGTCAGATGGATGATATTACGCAGGCTCCTAAGCTTTTGGCACTAAAGTAAGTTGTCTATATTCTCAATGTACATTCGAGCTAATTTCGGGTGAGCAGGCAACTCCTTATTGATAATGGCCTAGGTGTCAAAGGAGAATCCGCCGATGAGACCAAACTCGATTTAGATAATGACTCTGCAGTCGCGCCTCACCGCGTTCTCATTTTCTGTCAACTCAAGTCAATGCTCGACTTGATAGAAACCTCTCTGTTCGCCAAACATTTACCGTCAATTAGCTACATGCGGTTAGACGGTAGCACACCACCTCACAAGCGTCATTCTGTTGTGCAAACTTTCAATGCGGATCCTTCGATAGATGTGCTCCTCTTAACAACACACGTCGGCGGTCTCGGACTCAATCTCACTGGGGCAGACACTGTCATCTTCGTTGAACATGACTGGAATCCCATGCGAGACCTGCAAGCAATGGACCGAGCACATCGTCTGGGTCAAAAACGAGTGGTCAATGTGTATCGATTAATTACCAAGGGGACGCTCGAGGAGAAGATTATGGGCCTACAACGCTTCAAGATGAATATAGCGTCTACAGTCATTTCTCAGCAGAACGCTGATTCAGCAACCATGGACACGGAGAACGTCCTTGATCTCTTCTCTGGGCAAGATGAAGGTGTACCCGGGAAGCCGAAGAAGGAAGGGAAGCTGTCTCAGAAGGAGATTCTTCAGAATTTGCAACAGTTAGACGACGAGTCAGACGAATACAAGGACTTCGGCGATGCCAGTCAATTTGCAAGCTCGCTTGCAGGGTGAGTTGGGCGATTTAGTGACAAATGTGGAGCGGCAGACAGAGTCGACCGGAGCGCTTCCAGGTGGGATACCCTTGGCTGTTTCTCCTACTGCACGCCTGTTTCATTCAGGCACTTTCTCCACGACTGTGCGGCGGAGTCTCGGAAGTATGCGCTGAAATGCCAGGCAACTCAGTTAGGAAGGACACGTCGTTCTTCTGTAAAGTAGGTGTGCTGCTGGGCTGCTGAGCTGCGGCAGCTGCTGGTACAGATGTGCCGATATTGCCTCCGAGTCGAGAGTGCCCAAGGCGCGATGGGATGTTAGAAGGCTGCTTGATGTGTGCCTTATGCCAACGTGTAGCTGCGTCACAGACAGACCAAAGCAGCAATGGGAAGTGGTTCTGCGAGACCATCATCTCTTCGCTCAGTGTCACGCGTACGCCACCAGCAATTGGTACTTTCACTTTCACCTTTCTCTTCGCCCGTTTGACCCCCAACGATAGTGTTGCAAGAGATGCGAAGGAACTACTACAGCTCCCTCAGCCTACGGCCGCTGACTTGCCGAGACACGTGCTCAAGCTGATATCGGAGTTGCAAACTGGAACCGCATTCGTCACCTCAGACCTGCTCCGTGCTCGACAAGCAATGAATCTCGTCCTTCTGCAATTGATACGATATCACGGTGCTAGCTTCTCAAGTTGGTCTGTCAAGCTGACATGCTCACAAGCAACACTCCGAAAGCTCCGCGGCAGAGCAGCCCGAGCTTCTGTGTGGCTGCCCCTTTTTGGCCATCAATACGCCGTCGAACAAAGCTCGCTAAGCGATAAACAGAATGCTCTCCAGCGGTCCCGGAGGCACTGCCGGCCCTGCCTTGCAACCCTATGCAACCGAATTGATTCGACCTGACCCGGAATTGCTAATTCCAGACCATCCGTATCCTTTCTGGCAGGCCTATCCGATATATCCGAACACGAAGAAAATGGAAAGCGCCATACTTTTGTCGATAACAACGGATTGCCCAGCTTCTACTGCAATCCACCGTATTAGCCTACAACTATGCTTACCAACGGTATGAATGGCATTAAAAGCAGCTCTAGCTCACCAAGCTGGGCGCACAGGCCAATGAAGTCTGAGGAGCGCAAGATACGCGTCATTGTAGTGGGAGCTGGCCTTTCTGGCTTGAATATGATATACTGCCTTCGACGCTTCCTACCGAATGTTGAGATCATCGCTTACGAGAAGAATGACGATATCGGCGGAACTTGGCTGGAGAACCGATATCCTGGATGTGGTGAGTACGGTGTACTGGAATAGTCATTTAACATCGCAAAGGTATTTACTGACCACTATCATCAACAGCATGCGGTAAGTGGCTAAGTAGCGGTGGAAGGAGGCCCGCCTGACCATCCAAGTTTTGGAAGACATCCCCTCGCACATCTACCAGTTTAGCTGGGCTCCAAATCCTCGCTGGTCCAAGTAGTAAGTTCAGTCCTACTGGATGCTGCTACTTAACCTCACAAATATCCTTTCTTGCGATATCCTACAGCTACAGTTCTTCTCACGAGATTCTCGCATACATTAGAGGAGTAGCCGAGAAGGAAAATCTCTTGAGCGATGTTCGCCTTGGGCACGCTGTCACAGGTGCTAGATGGGATCAGGACGCTGGTATGTGGGAGATTAAGGGGGAGAGATCTGATGGAACAATCTTCGTAGACCGAGGAAACTTCTTTATCAATGGAACTGGGATACTAAAGTAGGTTAGACGAACTTTTATTGCGCTTCCCAACACAGCTGATTGTGCCTCTGTCAGCAAATGGAAGTGGCCTACAGTGCCCGGACTAACGGATTTCAAGGGCAAGTTGCTGCATACAGCATCTTGGGACGACAGTTACGATTTGAGGAACAAATCTGTCGCCGTGATTGGAGCCGGCTCATCGGGCGTTCAGGTGGTTGCTGCATTGCAGGGATGTGAGCTAAGTGGGATTTCAAAGGCACACGGCAAGCTCTCTGACAGCTATACTTCCTAGCCGTGAAATCTATGAAGGTGTTTGTCCGCTCGCCCATCTGGGTAACGCCATCCTTCGCGAGTCAATATGCAGGACCAAATGGAGCCAACTTCGAATGTAAGTACAGTTAGTCACAAGTTAGGGTTGGATGCTGACATACCCTGGTTTGTTCAGATACCGATAAACAGAAGGGAGGTTTCGAAGGATCGCCAGAAGAATACAAAGAATATCAACAAAAGTTGGACCAAGCTTTGAGCGAGCTGACTGTTGCAGTAAGCGGCAATAAAATTTCTGACATTCTGCAACGCTGACTGCTAAACGATTTTACAGTTCTATGCCGACTCGCCCGAGCAAGCTACTCTGCTTAAACTAGCAGGACAAGACATGAAGGATCGTCTCAAAGGCAAAACCGCTTTAGCTGAGAAGCTCATTCCCACATTCCCCTTTGGCTGTCGTCGACCAACACCTGGAAACGGTTTCCTAGAAGCGTAAGAACGGGCGGAATCTCACTTTGACCAAAATTTGACTATTGAATAAATGTATACAGCTTCACCAACCCTACTACCGAGGCGGTGATCTCCCCTATTCAGCGCATCACTCAAAGCGGCATTCGCACTGTTGATGCAGAGGTATTCGATTTCGATGCGTAGGCAATCTCACTACCTCACCACTGTACTGTCACTCTCCAAGCTCATTGACCGATCCAACAGTATCATCTGCGCAACAGGCTTCGACGTCTCCTTGAAGCCGCGATTTCCCATCACTGGCAGTAATGGCGTTAACCTCGGAAATCAATGGGATAACCTGCCCGAAGGGTATATGGGTATTGCTGTCGAAAACATGCCAAACTATTTCGGTACGTGCAGTCATCGCTACGAGGTGTACTGTGTGTAGTCAACATTGTTTCCTGCGTGGGCAACAGTGTTCCTTGGTCCTTCCTCGCCAGTAGCTCACGGTTCGCTGGTTCCCATTATCGAGAAGGTCACACATTACATTCTTAAAGCAATTCACAAGTATTCGGAAGACACCGCTCTAAAATCCATCACACCCAGTCCTGCCGCGATCAAGGATTTCAATCAGTGGCGCGAAGAGCCTCTGAAACAGATGGTGTATAGCGCAGATTGTGCTTCTTGGTTCAAAGTAAATTTATCCAATGTGGTAGGCAGCAATAGTAATAGCTGATTACGCATGATGTATCGTTGGATTTGTTCACAGAACGGCAAGAAAGACGGACCCCCCTTCGCTGTCCATCCTGGCTCGCGCCAACATTACATCGACATGATTGCCGAGCCGAGATGGGAGGATTACGAATACGAGTATCGCGAGAACCGCTTTGCTTACTTGGGTAATGGGAAGACCGTAAATGAGGCATTGGGAATTTTTGACAATAGCCATCTTGATATGCCGGATAAGCTATGGTAGACCACACTATGGCTTTTGTCGTTGTTGGCAGCTACGATGGGGTGGCGTTAAATGTGAAACCTTAGATCTTCTCATGTGATGAGTTGTCGTGGACAACTAGCATGGATCAGTACAGTAGTCCTTAAGCTTGCTTGTACAGGCTGAATCCGTGAACTCAGCTGACTATGTCGATTAGGCAACCTTGCAAGCGAGATCGCATGTATTCGAGATACGGCGCATCTACTCAGGAGAAGCATTCGCACACTGATCTCTTTTCAACTCCGTTCAGCATCTCTGTATTCATCGAGTACCATACCGTGTTAATATGCGATACCGACCATCCGAGCCGGTTGGTCAAGCCGGAGGCTCACAACTTGAAGTCAGATGCAGCAAGAATCCAGCGCTTTTGCAGCGGACTGTAGGCGCTTTGGGGCCTTTTGCGAGGTGTATTCGGAAGGCTTCAGTGAAAGCAGATAATCCCGAGACATCCCCCATGACTACCACGCAAACATTCATTAAATCTGGTGGCACCAGTCTCGATTGCCATTCCTCTGATCCAGTTCTCTATGCACACATGCGCAACGATCTTGCTTTTCTCGGTTTATATCCTGCTCCTATCAAAGCCAAGAAGTTATGGAATACAAAGTCCTATGCTACCGCCTACGGACTCCACATGCCATCCACCACCAGCGCTTGTCCCGTCATATATGATGAGTCTGGGCCTATTAAGAATGCAGCTGCAGAAGCCATCTCCTCCGGTTGTGCCATTCGTCCAGCATATACACGAGAAGTCTGATGTTCCTCAGATAGCTCAGGCTGTCCACTTTTAACCAGCTGCTTCATAAGCTCAGTGAGCGTGAGACCCTGAGGTATCGTATCTTCAGGTGTCAGCTTGGTACTTTGTGACACGACAAGCTACACTCACTGGACAAAGTACATTGGTGCGTATGTTATCTTTAGCATAGTCCTTTGCATTGACCCGGCTGAATCTGAAGTTTGCGTATTACTCAGCTTCTGGTCCTTGCGAAGTAGCATGGAGACCTACCCTAAGATCGCATGCTTCGTTGCGCAATAAGCCGAAGCTCCGGGGAGGCCTTCGACTGATGCCTTACTCCCTACATTTCTTTGACCACCCTCGGTGTCAGCCTCAACATGTACCTTCGCCGCGTCGAGTTACTCACACAATAGCGTAGCCGCCAAGTGGAGCCTGCTTCCCTTGCTCATTTTGACGAACCATCTCCCGCAAGACTGCTGAATTATAGTAGTAGGTGCCATGAAGATTGACATCCACCGTTTTTAGGTAATCCCCGCGGTCGACCTCGTGCATCCTCGGCCCTGGAATAGCGATCCCCGCGCAACACAGCAGACCGGCGATACCGACCGAATAACTTCCAGCTACTCGAGAAACGTGCTTGCTGACCGCGTCAGGATTTGTGACGTCTACTTCCTCGAAAGTGAACTCTTGCTTCGGGTAAGTTTCCTTAAGCTCGGATACAAGGTTCTGGCCGTTCTTCTTGTTGAGATCGCTTATAGATATGGAAGCTCCTTCAGATGCCAACCGCAAAGCAGAAGCTTTGCCTAACGAAGCGCTGTAGTCAGAATACATAATACGTCACATTTTATGGTATTTGACTAGCCTATACCGCTGGAGCCGCCTGAGAGTAGGGTCAGCTCTGTGCAGTATGGTACGTGGCTGCAAGCTTACCTGTGATGATTATCAATCTACCCGCTAGCTTAGATGCCATGGCTAGGTCCAAGATATCTCATATCACTCTCCATGCAAGCTAGACCAGCGACACTGTTCCTCCTCTAGTCAAGCGGATGAATCAGTGCATCCGGATATGGTCTTTTCCGAGGAGCGTCTACTGCCGACTCCGAACCCGCATACCTCGACGTGTCCATGGAGAAGCGACATATCTTCCAACAATGGTCTTCGGAAACAACTTCGTCTGAAGCGGATAGCGCCAGGGGCTCCGCAGCAAGATGCCTCACGGATGAACAAACATAGCACGTGGCATAACGGGGAGGCAATTGTTTGCATTGCTGTAATATGAGCACACAACGAAGAGAAGGGCACGAGTTCCGCCAAACTAGCATACACTTAAATGCAGTTACTTCCATTTGAAAAGCTTCTTAGCGTTCTCATTGTTGACACCCTTAAGAAGCTTGCCGGCAGGATCGTTATTTACGAACTCGTCAAATTGGGCAGTGGTAGCCGCACCGAACTCGTATGGTGCATACGGCCAGTCCGAGCCGTCCGAGGTCTGAGCATTCGGTGGAGTAAAGATAACTATGTACCGTTCGGAAGCGAGCGTGAGGGCAGGTCCGCGGTATGCGCAAGTGATCGAGCGCCAGAGCAGTGTAGGACCGAACCGAGCGCCCATAGGTATGCGCCACATAGATCGCTGCAAGTATCTGCCGCATAGTCTTCTGATCCTGTCAGCACAGTACCAGGCTAAACGTCTCAGCTACCTATCTCACCCACGAGGTTCATCTCCTTGCCGCTCTGATACAACCGTACTCTCTTTCGTAAGGGCTTCGAGTGAGCCAGGGGGCCAACCAAGCTGATGGACATTGACAACGACCCACAGTCCTCCTTTGACACATTACCAAGCACTCAGTAAGTCAATGTACCAAGGGCCAATCAAGCGGATGGACGTCGACCGCGACTCACAGCCCAAAACCCGCTTCCATACTGCAGTGACTATTTCACCCATCCAGCACTCACCCGAATCAAACTGTCATAACGTAGCCTCCATCGCGCGTGTTGCACGGTATTGTTGTACCCAGAAAGCGAACGTGGAGCGACAGTCGGAAGATACACATATTGCCACCTTCCAACTCTAGTAGATCTAGTCCATTCGAGATGGCCGAATCAAGTCATGCCGAACCCGGTACGTCACTGGTCCACGAATCTCTGGATGAGCCTCCACGCAGCTGGGTGTATCACGAGTCTTCCGCCCTCAAGATGGACCGCGGTGCATCGCGGGTTAATCCTAGCCTTTCCGGAATTATTCCTGGCAGGGGTTCCCGAATTACATACGTTGGAGCCACGTCGCAATATAGGGCTCCTGCTGTCGTGTATGACCGGTTGCCTTCTACCGTGTCCGTAGTCCCGACCGACTTGGTTACAGGGCTGGACTTCCTTTCCTCGGCAAACGGCGAACTGTATGCCCACATACAGGTCGAAGTCCTCGCCCTCGCGGTTGTGGCTCCCAAAGAACCCAACGACTTCTTCACTCCTGGCCGTGAGCTCGTGAGAGCTTTGATTTTCGACCACACCTGCTTTGCGGTGGTCTTCATTCGACCCAGCATACCCGAGCTCCTCCGCCCTCTCACCTGGTATTCGACAGCCCCGGGGCCTGCCAACTGGCGCAACCACACGCTGCTGGCCACGGACACTCAGCTCATTCTGCACAAGCTGCATGGGCTGGCCGTAGGACCCGACGGTCTAGTCCCTTTTATCCCGACCGTCATCCAGGCTCGCCCTTTGTGCCCGACCCGACAAGAGGTCGTTCGACAGTATCGGGCCGATGACCCCCCTCTCTTCCACTATGACACCATCGAGAGGGGCAACCAGATGTGGGCCTGGCAGGGGAGGGAGTACCCTCGAGAGGGAAAGGAAGCCCAGCGGAATCCTGCTTTCGATGTGCTCCAGCGTATGCGTCTCCTGCAAGCAGCCGCCAAAAAGGAAATGTATACTGCCGCCAGAACCCCTGAACAACTGGGGCAATTGTTGAGCAGGGAGAAGACCGTGTACACTGCGAAAACACTAACCACCGCATCTACTGTTGGACGCAGTGCCACGAATGCCTCCCGGATCCGCGTTGGCGATAGTGGTTTCCAACGCGGTCGCACAGGAAACCGCCCGGGCCCAGCCGGCGGGGTTAGTGGGAAAGCCAAAGAACGAAGGCCGGAGAATGTCGCTGGGTCAGTTGGACAGGGACCAGAGGTGGACGAAGGCGATGTGAATGTCGCCATAGGGTACCCTAGAACCGCCAGGCCTTTCACCTTTGAGGATATCCTGGCTGAAGCGGCAGCCCATCCCCGCAACGCCGGGGCGCCTATCACTCCTTTCCCCCGGCCACAGGGAAACAGAGTGCAGCAACTGCTTCGAAGCGAATCTGGCATAAACGAAAATTCGAAATCGCCAGCTTCTCCTTTAGACCGAGGTCGAAACACGAGTAGAAGGTCGCTGCTGACCGTTGTTCGCAATGCCAGTGTTTCGTCGTCCGAGCCTGCTAGTCCAGAACACCGTTCCTCACCTCGAAAAAAGGTGTCGAATCCACTTCCATCCGCTGCCCACACCATAGCGAGAGGGGAAGATGTTCCCGATTGGCTAGCGCCTGTGCTTACCAATGCAGGATCTGTGGCGGGAACCAGCGAAAAGTCACCTCCGGTCGATGGGCATAGCGATCAAGGTGGAGGTGTGCTTGGCACATTGCCCGGTGGGATGAGGTCAACAAAGTGGATTGCGAATCCTGCAACATCCTCTTCCAGAGGAAAGGCACGTCATTTCGTTTCCAAGCCGGCAGATGAAACGCGCCTCGTCAAGCCAATCAACCGTGGCAATCCACGTGTGCTGGCGCCGAAATCGCCTGAGCCCAAAGACCGGGTTATTCCAGAAGCGCCTGAGGCCGCTGCCCTGCGCCAGAGGCTTGAGCAGGGAGCAAGCCGACGTCGCAAACCATCGGATGATGCCCGAGACTCGGGCGTCAGGCGCTACGAGGATAAGCGGCAGCGCGCCATAAACGAACGCTAAAAACAGCGCCCAAACTTCGCCAGCAAGGTCAGTCCAGCGCTTCCTTTGGTTTGATTGGACGAGTATGAGCCCTGGGTAGTTAAACACCGGAGAACTCGACCTTGCCGGTCCCTCGTTGAGCTCCCTTACTTGTGCTTCCTTCTAGTTTCGTGACAGGTAACCCTTCTTTTCATCTTCGCCCTTCGCACGCTCGTAGTCGTTCAAAGCCCGTTGATTCGATCGCATTCAATACATGCTCTGAAGTTGCACACTTTCCTGGTCGAGTAGCCAGAACACACAATGGAGACCGAATTCAAGTGTAGCCGCATCTTTGGTTCTTACTATCCCCCGATCCTTTCACTGCTTCCTTCGTTTACGCCCACGGATTTCTCATACACAGCTCTCAAGAAAATATTCCGAGGCTTATGTAGTATGATGTCCTAACTTTGCGTTGAGACGTATACGAGAAATGATGAAGCAGCCAGCCCGACGGCCTTGTTGCTTCTCACGAACGGGACAGGCTCTCTTTGAATAGAAGAGCTAGTTGCGCACGCGATGGAGAGCTGCAGACTATTCCTCAGTGTGCATGATGTGAGGTTGTTCGACGCATCCGGCGGCCCCTGGTATTCGCAACCCCAGTCGCCATTGCTCAGGGGTGGCCCGCGCGGCGATTCAGAGGGTGTCCAGTAACGTTCTCAAAGTCGTGTAAGAGGCGCTTACGCCTTATAGGAGAGGCTTATAGAAAAGTTAAGAGAGCGCGTCAGTATCGAGCGTCCAGAGGCAGTACTGAAAATTTAGTACTGGTACTGCACCGCTGTTGTAACAGACAAATGCCAGTACAGCTCTGTCAACAGTCCAAGGACCAGTGCTAAACATCGCCGTTGCTTGATCGGCGGCCGCATCATCCGGGAAGCATCGGCATCCAGGGCAAATGATGCAGCAAACACTGGACACTGGGGCAAGGGAGCCTGGTTGTCTTGTTTTCTTTATTCCTTACTTTGTCCTCAAGTCGTTACTTTGGCGTGATGTCTATCTCCTCCCGCCAACATGTGGCGTGTGCCACTGCTCTCCGAAGAGGATTCCCTATAGATGCTCCTGCTGGCTGAACTTTTGCCTCTTGGCCTACACGCTTGTCGCCCTCGCAACAATGCAGTAACAGCCCATCGAAGGGAACGGGACGCAAGACTATTTCATATACATGTGAGCGCCTCTGCCACCGCGACCGACGCGCGGGAAATCTAGCTACTTCGAGGCGAGTCATACTGGCGTGGTCTTTGACATGGTCACGGTCGCTGCAGGATTGCTCGAACCCGCTGGAGATAGCCTTTCGCGTCTACATGGCTGCATGCCAGTCGACCACAAGTGCTTTGCCACTTTTCTTCCCCGAGTCACAGGCATGCGCGGCCTCGCGCAAACCGATTCGTATGGCCTGACCTGGTCTCGAGTCAAACGCGGATCACCCAGGCGCAACGGGGGTTTGAGACTTTGTAGCGCTGGTTGGGTCGAAGAGCACTGTCTGACAGTGACAGGGACTGTCATATGCTTGCAATATTACCAAATAACCAAATTACTCTGGAATCCAGCCGTCCGCCCACTCAACGAGAATGCGGCCCGGGGCTATACGTCTGGATAGTTGAAATGTGATGCGCGCCGGAAAGTCACGCACGGGGCGCATACTCAGTGTACTGACTATGACTATGCGGCGCTCGCTCGCTTGAGCTAGGTTCTCGATGAAAAGTGATACTAATGTCGGGCGACAGCCTGAGCTCGGTCCCCTACTTTTCTTCGATCTCGTGTTATTCCATCTTCCATCTTCTTTGCTTTTCCCCAGTCGTACCGCACCCATCACACTAAATAGGCTACAAGCCATTGCTCCCAACACAACCGGGTCCTGTAGCCCCTCTGACAGTCTTTCCAGCTGAAACAGATACCTACCCCTCTTCATTTCGGCGAGATGGCTGCCAACATCAGAAATACTACTCGCTCGGCGGTCACAGTAGATGCCAGAGTGGCAGCAAACGCAGAGCTCGCCATAGAAGGCTATCTTAACCTTGCAGAAGAAAATGAACAGCGCGACGACATTTTAGCAGAGGGAAGAGCAGATCACGGAGAGATTGCCTGGTCTTCTGTTACTCATACAATGCTTTCCCGGGTCGCCGTTCTCTCTGCTCGCCTGATTCTGCGCAGAGTGTTGGAAGAGGATCATAACACAGCACGTCTAGCGATACAGTCGTCAGATATCCCGCTGTATACAATCCTGTCCAGGCTCCGCCCGGAGGAGCTTGGGCTGCTGTGTGCATACCTGGGTGTGAGATACAAAAATGAGGGTAACAGGGATACGCACATGGTCTTCAGCATTGCACAGGCGATCATTAATTTCGACTCGTGCACTGGCTCAGGAGAGAAGGAGCTTCTGGCCCGACTCGATGCCAGGTCCTTTATCAGCCTGCATGACTACGGTCTCGTACTGGGTCGGTCCAAGGTTGAAAGGCTTCGATGGCAATGCGGTATTACAAGCATCAAGGACGGAGCTGGCTTCCTGATTGAGCATAGCGAGAGCTGGTTAGACGTCAGAGGAGTCGTGGCTGCACTGGACTGTCAGCCGCCTGATCAGGTCGCGCGCATGACAGATAGGCAGCGCTCAGTCGCTCAATGCTATTGGTCCGTGGTCCGAATCAGCACCGACATGTATTCTGTCGATATCGAGGGTCAAGATGGACACTACTTCAGACTCACCCCCTCTTGCCAGGGCGGTCACGACTCATACCCTCTTACAAAGGAAGAAGCTAGAGAATATTGGGAGTTCGGCAAACCTACAGCGATTCGATGTGCTGCATTGGGATGTACGGAAGCCTGCTTCCTCGACAACCCGACCAGAGTCCAAGACGAAGCGCGACTCTTCGCTCACATAGYCAGCGAYTYGCATYCAACKACGATAGACGGGCGCAGAGGCAAGATATACGTGGAGGCCACAGACGTTGCTAACAGATGGTCAGTCTGGTGTCAAGAAGGCTGCAAATGGGATGCACGGGCTTTCTTCACCGTAGAAGGCACTCGCGCCAAGGCAGACGGAGCTGCGGTTCGGCACCTGCGTCAACACATTATCGCAAGGCAAGGTAGCAGTCTGAAGAACTATTCTTCAACGGTATTGACGTCCTGGCCTACATGGTTTCCTGCCGAGGTATATGGACAGATGGAGGCGACTTGCAATGTGTACTGCGAGGTCGTTCTACCACTCCGGGGCATAACTCTGTCGCATCTCTCGGTTACCCCTCAGCTTCGACGGAAATGGCTCGAGGATCAGTATCCCTGGCCTTCGCAAGTGCGCCTGGATTTCGTGGTCGTGTTCGAGCACTCCGTTCATGTCATTGAAGAAGATCCACACCAGCACGCCTCTTATGCCCACTTACCTGAGTGGTTGCGTCCAGCTTTGATTAGGGCAGCTGCGGAGAAAATGAAGGCGAGCGGGGAAGAGCAGCCGAGGTATCCTGGCCTTATCAAAGCAATGACGGAGAGGCCCGTCATCTTCCATAGGATATGCTTGGAAGGTAACGTCAAGCTTCGCGACACTCGTTCGAATACGTCGGTCATAGTGCCAGAAGAACTCTCGGGAGGACTCGTATCAAGGGTCCGCAACTTCTGGAAGTTCCTGCGGAGGTTGAACACGAGTTTGGCTGCAGAAACCGATGCATCCGCTCACCCGCGAGCGACTGTGGGATATCCTACAGTGTACCATAATTACGATATGGTAGTGTCGTTGGGACGCCAGTGCACGCCCAAAATGGCCCAAACAGCTTTGCCTGCCTACCCGGATGAGATCAAAGAGGCTCTGATAGGAATATCGGCTGGAGTGGCTGGSACGTTCTGCTGCAAGCCTTSCAATGACAGCGCACCTYTCCAARTACTGGAAGGAAGAGAACAYCTCGTTACSTCGGAGGCTAYGTACYTACAAACGCTGGAGGACGATGAGCAATGGCTGGCCCAGTACTGGTCGCTGACGCCTGACGAGGCCAACATATCCTTCGTCAACAAGAGGCAGAGAGAGGTACGCTAGAGCTCCAAGATTGGCTTGTTGTTCGGCGTGTCAGCAGCTAACGCGGTCATGCTGTGCTTTGTCGCTGCCAGGTCCGGAAGGGAATGACTGCATGTCCAAACGCGCCTGTTCTGCTCGCTGCCCCTGCTGCTGTAGCAAATGATCATCACAACGAGGTGCGTGTCTTCAAGTGCCTTGTACTCTTCCGTTCATCACATTACCGCCTTGCTTACATGAATGACTCCCTATGCCATCTCCTTGACGTTGCTACGTGGACAGTCCATTCCAGATGCAGATAATTTGGGCTCGGTGCTTGCGCAAATCGACGAGGAATCTCGCTCCTCTCCTGACTTCCAGTTCAATAGCTCCAACCGAGCGCTGTTGTCTTTCGCGGGACTACCAGCAGACATTACGGACATGCTTATGCGATCGGCAGGCGTGAACAGATCGTTGGAGTAGAAGTTCTGCTGAAGGAAGTCAGACATCGAAGGGTTGCAGTTAGTCATGAATGTAATGAGTATGATTTCTCAGTCTCAGCACACCAAGCATACCATATCATCGAATTCAGGTGCTCAAGGACAAATGAGAAGACTGGGCAATGGGCATAAATGGCAAGCAGGCTCGATCCTTTGTACTGCTGGATATAATGAACGATCATATTTGATTCGCCCGATATACCGCGTGATATCCCAACACGACAGAGTCTTCACCCTTTCTGAACGCATTCATAGCATCCTGGTACTGCTTGCTGCTGCACTGACCAGGCTGTAAAGATTTCAGAGAAAAATTGCAAGAGCCGCGCACGCATTGTCCGGTTCAGCTGACTGTCTTTCTGATCCCGACTTGCCTGGTCCGGAAATTGCGATCTTACCTGGAYCCGCAAACATAGCCATTCCTTCGCGTTCTCCTTCATTTGAGCGACCCCATGCTGGTTCCCTTGCTCCTCGGGCTCGACTTGTTCCTCCGTCGTTTCATCCTATGCAGTGCATTTCCGTCAATTTCGACCATATAGGCACGAAAGAAGTGCGTCAATTGTGGCAATGGGTGCGCAATTGTTCAGACATTCGAGGTGATCGTGATTAGGMTTCAGTCAGTCGTCGGCTGCGGGACACTGTTTCCTTAAGGCTTACCGCGTCTCTGGCCCTGTCAAGATCCGCCGGTTGCTCTCCAGTGTTGACCCGTGAAGGGAAGAAGGATAATAATCCACGATGGACCAGGTGGAATATTATGTATGTAACCTCCAAGTCGGTATACATAGCGGGCATGTTCTCAGGGATCTTGGCAGCTTGAAGGATGAGTGTTAGCTGACTCTTGAAGAACTATTGAAAGTATCGTCCAGACCGAAAATATTGCAATCAGGACAATGTCAGCGATACCTAGCGTTCGCGTGGGTAGGAGCCTGTAGATTCCTGCACACTCACCTTGCTGCCCTTGTATCTGTGCATGGCTGGTACCGAACCGSATGCTGGCCCTTTGCCATCCCCTATCATAGCCGACTCCGAGTGGTCCGAGTGTCCACCTCCGAATGTGTTACCACATGCTCGTTGCACGTCAGTGTCGGCTTTCTTGTTGATCAGCGGTTTGCTGATGTCGCCTCGTCCAGTGATCAGGTCCGCGAGCTGGAAGAGGGTAAGGTTTCTTGGAGCCTTCCGCCAGTCCCTTTCGACGGATCCCCTCTTGTGGAGGAACTGGACCACACAAAGGACAGAGGCTGCCAGGTCGCTATAGGTGTAGCCGGTGTTGCCATTCTTGCACATCGTACACAGGCCACCGCACGACTCAGCCGTCACCTCCACCTTTTGAAGCTCTTCTTGAGCAGCGAAGAGACACCTTGATCCGGTGGTGGCTGCCATCACCTCGGTCAAGTCTGACAGTTGCCTTTGCACTAATTCGGCATGCAGATTCCGAGCATCGCATGAGGCAGACTGTTCCAGTCGCATCCGTAGGACGCTCTTGACAAGATGATGYGGCAGATTCCTCCTCTGCCATCTCTGTTCGTTCTCCCCGCCTCTTGCATGTACTGGCGCACGCTGCTCGGCACRTCGAAGTGCGCCGARAAGCGCACGTCGCTCTTGTCGATCCCAGCTGACAGGGCGGTGTTGTCACCAGAAAGTCGTGCATGCCCGCCTGCCGCTCGGCGGCATATTTTCCCTTCATGGGCATGTCCGCATGGTAGGGGCGATGCTTGAATGATCCGCCGTGGTATTGAGCAAGGGCCGAATCGACTTGATAGGCGTCTCTTCTCCTGCCGACACTGAACAGCCAAGAGCGTTACTATGGTCATCAGTCTGCCGTAGCGACGTATGCCGTCTTTCAGGCTAAATGGGGTTGCTCACAAAATCAGTCCGCTGCTGGACCCACCCATTCTATTGCACTCCCTGTCGAACTCGCATATGAATTGCTTGAGYAAATCATCYCTAGTCTCGCTCGGAGTTTCGATGCTGATGACGGTGGGGGTCTTGCGGCTGACGAGGTGGCCATCGCGGAGGACGGTGAAGAGGGTTTGCGTTCGCTCGGTCTGCGTTGGAAATGCGGGCTCGGTCATGAACCAGGAGCGACTTGTCATGCCGACATGGGCATCTGTCAGGGTGCCGGACAGAATTGCAACTGGCACCGTCGGAAAGTGCAGCCGAATCCATGGCAAGCGAGCGAAATCGGGGCCTGCAAGGGAAGGGCAGCATTCAAAACAGCTGATCATGATGGTGACCGTAGAGTCAACCTGGTGCACTTACGGAAGCTGGCAGAATCCTGTATGTAGTGAGCTTCATCGATGATGATGCGCTCGAGCATCCGGTTCGTATCGGCCTTGACGAGGATCTTTCGCAGATCCGAAGAACCCATGAGCTGCAATAGCAAAACAGAAGCGGGGACGGGTATCTCGGCATAGGTCAGCAAAGATTCTTATTGATTGACCGGTTGGGAGCCTTCGTGGCCAACTTACAAATTCCGGACTGACGTAAACGCATCCTACGGCCTGCGGGCTGGAGCTCAAGAGTGCGTATGCTAACTTGCGATCTGTGCTGGACATGTCGCCTCGGAATACTATGGTCGGGACCTTGTGGCGCAGTAAACGTCCAGCGTCGTGCTCGGCTAGCTTCATGCTCGTGGATATGCACAAGACTAGTCCTGTACTTCGAAGGCCCGCGAGAATGGCCACCAGAATGCTCTTTCCAGTCCCTGTGAGTGTCAATTGCAAGTGTACCCAGCAGCAGGCATCATGTCAATTGTCGCTTTTGTGTTGTGACAGGGGTGAACGATATTGTGCTCACCTATGCCGAAAAACATGCAAGGTGCTCGCCGTTAAGGAGCCTTCGCATGACTTCTTTTTGCCCTGGTCGCCAGGCAGGATAGCCCATTTCGTGCAATGCCTTTTGGGCTTCCGCTAAGCGCAATTCTAGTCGCTCTCCGGCCGTTGAAGGTAGAGCGCCATCAGGCATCAATGGCTGATATTGCAGCCTAACAGGCGGCCTGTCAGGAGCATCGTACAGTTCTTCGCATTTCCAGGACAATGTAGCAGTATCAGCGTCGACCGTGACATTCTCAGGTGTGCTCCCGCCCCAGACATCCTTCATGGCGGCCGTCAGCTTCCTGCTCGGGTTGACCAGTGGGCTTTGATTGAACTGTGGCTTCATGACTGATTTGCAGAGTTGTTTCTGAGGTGCGTATACTATGGTGCGTATATCGATAGGGTTAGGTTCACCGTGATATCCCGAGTGTAAATCAACTATGCGCATGTGATCGAGATATACGCGCATAGTAGGCGCGTATATGGCTACGCGACGGCGTCAGGGTGGTGGGTGGGTATGCTCCGACCGAAGGAGGAGCTAAGCTCAGGATATTTCTTCGAGCATATTCATATACTTATTCTTGGTTACATCCCATTCCTGAGAGTCCTCTCAGGATATCGTTTATGGAGCAGCGTTTTTGTCGGACTGTGATTGCGCGTGATATACCTGAGATTACTCTCAGGATATAGTGACTTGATGAACAAACATACAACATACTGAGAGTGCTCTCAGGATAGTGCTGTTGATTTCGTCCATCGTTTCATTGTAGTTGTGTATTTATCTTGAGAGTACTCTCAGGATATTGTTCCTTGATCTCATGTTCGTCATTTGTTTTGATTGTATTGTATTTATTTCATTACTATATCTTGAGATTTCATCTCAGAATATTGTATTGTATTCATTATTATATTGTATACTATATTTACTATATCCTGAGATGAAATCTCAAGATATTGTTTGCTTTCTTATTATACTATATCCTGAGATGAAATCTCAGGATATCGTTTGTTTTACTCATTAGTATACTATATCCTGAGATTTCATCTCATGATATTGTATTTGTATTGTATTCATTATTATACTATATCCTGAGATGAAATCTCAAGATATTGTTTGTTTTATTATAATACTATATCCTGAGATGAAATCTCAAGATATTGTTTGTTTTATTAT
>BCIL01000002.1:1305429-1321127 GCA_001599955.1 Cystobasidium pallidum
TTGTTTTATTATAATACTATATCCTGAGATGAAATCTCAGGATATCGTTTATTTATTCATGTTACTACTATATCCTGAGATGAAATCTCAAGATACTGTCTGTTTTAATTTAATACTATATCCTGAGATGAAATCTCAGGATATTGTTTATTTATTCACTTTATTACTATATCTTGAGATTCCATCTCAGGATATTGTTTGTTTGACTGATTAGTATACTATATCCTGAGATTTCATCTCATGATATTGTTTGTTTTACTACATTATATACTATATCTTGAGATGAAATCTCAAGATATTGTTTGTTTGACTCATTAGTATACTATATCTTCATCTCAGGATATTGTTTATTCATTACACTACTATATCCTGAGATTAATCTCAGGATATTGTTTATTTATTACATCCACTTGAAAAGCTTCTTAGCGTTCTCGTTATTGACACCCTTAAGAAGCTTGCCGGCAGGATCGTTATTTACGAACTCGTCAAATTGGGCAGTGGTAGCCGCACCGAATTCGTATGGTGCATACGGCCAGTCTGAGCCGAAGAAGATCTTATCTGGACTAGTGAAGTTGAGCAAGCCGTGAAGTTGGGACCTGGATTACGTCGAGTCAGTGTCCGGCTTTCAGGCTTTGGACGTAGTGGTTCAACAACTGACCTGCTGGTGGAAACAGCTACGTCTAGGTAGAAACGATGGAAGTCCTCCTGCCTGCAATGCAGATATTGCATGAGCAAAAACTCGCTATTAGAAGAAATTGTTAGTATTACTCACGCCTGCTGTCGGCTATACTGCATAGCGCTTGCGACTTGAGGTATATCAAGAGACTTTAAGACTCGGTCAGCCAAGAAGGGTAGAGCGCCTCCGGCATGCGAGAGGATGATGCTGAGATTGGGTCTCTTGGAAAAAGTACCGGTAAGAACGAGATCGACCGCGGTTCTTGTCGTCTGAACGGGGTAATCGATGGTTGGCTGTGGCAGCTTTCCGGCAATTCGAGCAGGTTTTCTGCGACATCGCGTAATTCAGCCACCAGGCATCAAGGCTGTCACGCAGATGCTCACATATCAACCGAAGCAGGGTGGATGAAGACAATTGCATTGAGCTCGTTCAACTTGTCCCACACTGGTTGAAAGGAAGCGTCTCCGAGAAGTCTGCGGTAAATCTTCAGCGAGAAGCCGACAGAGCGCACTGCAGGCGTGTGCTTACTTGTCAGAATAACTTGTCATAATGACAATACCGAGGGCGCCAAGAGTCTTGATACTATACTCGGCTTCTGCGATTGCACCCTCTACGTCGACGAAAGATGGCATAGAAGCGAAGAATGCGAATCGTTCGGGGTTGGCTTTGACGATCTCCGCAGTCTCTTCGTTGATCTGGCGTGTCAGTTTGCGAGCAGCTTCGCCAGTACCTGCGATGCAAGGTCCAGGCGAGGTAACAGACAGAACGGAGGTCTTGATGTCCCAGCTATCCATGACCTTTAAAGCCTCTGGGACAGACCAAGATGGGGCTTGCCAGCCTATTTTGTATGGATCAGTCAACACAGCAGGGCAAAGGTTCATGTTGAGTATACATTGAAACGCACCGGAGGGGTCGCCACCGGCATTCTTAAGAGCTTCCACATAGCAGTCAACAACGATGTGGAAGTGGGTGTCAATTCGGTCAAGGGACGGCATATTGAGGCTGTGGATATTCTGTGGACTATGTGGGTATGCAGAAACAAGAGAGGGAGCTGTTACACCAAGGCAAGCCCATGAGCCCGGGGATCCGACCTCGCTGCAAGGTCCGGAGTTGCGGAGTTGTCAATGGGAATATCACCGCGGCACCAGTCACAGGACAAGGCTATCGGATCAGGTAATTTGCAACACGTAGGTCACATGGATGCCACTGACCCCTCCAGGATCCCGGCGAACAGGGTCCGGGATTGGCTCGGATATACGGATTGTGGCAATTGCGATCCGAAATGCTCCAGGTTGTTTCCGTGGGAACGGCACCCAAACAGCCAGCAAAGAATGCAAGGGCATAGATGTGCACTATTCCTGCTCGGGTGATCGCATCGTTCCTTCCGGGACTCTGTCCCGCGAAAATGGAGGCTGGATATACCGGAAGTAGCTGATGGCTAATGTTGGAGGTTATCAAAGTCAACAGATCTTAGCTCACAAGCTTCTCACTTTATAACGCACAATCGCATCGAGCACGGAAACTGAAATACCCCTTCCAGAACCATGACTACCCTCATCAAGTCAGTACGTCTATTCGATGGTCATGATATTCATGCAAAAGCAGATGTCCTAGTCCAAGATGGAAAGATCGTAGAGGTCAGCAATGACAATATCTGCGCTCCTTCGAACGCCCGGATAGTGGACGGTAGTGGCAAGACCCTCCTACCTGGCCTTATCGACGCACATGTCCATGCACAGGCTCCGGCTCTTGAACAAAACATCCTTTTTGGCGTGACTACGTGCTTGGACATGTATAGTCTTCCAGACTGGATGTACGATCTTCGAAAACAAGCTGCGGAGAACGATGATTGTGCAGACATTCGATCTGCTTCCTGTGGTGGGACAGTCATGAAGGTCAGCTTCGCTTACGCGAGCCGATGTAGTGCAAGTGATCTAAGGCTGTCTTGTTTTCTGAAGGGTCACCCGTCTATGCTCATTGGGAAATACTTCCCACGGCAATTTCCAACTGTGGCTTCGGTGGAAGACGTCGCACCATTTGTTGCAGAACGTATCAAGGAGGGAGCTGATTATGTGTGTCGGCTATTGAGATTCATCAGAAATAAGCGGGATTTGCTAAGTAGACCTGGTCTCGCAGATCAAATTCATCATTGACGATGGTATGCGCGCCGAGCCAGAGTAGATGAACGAGTCTTAACCTTTCCTTACTACAGGGACTGCTCTCAGTCACCATGGACAGCCGACGCTCACCGCAGATATGGCCAAAGCATTCGTTCGAGAGTAAGTGTGTGATGATTGCATGTCGTGGAAAGAATCATTAATGCATGTTGTTACCATCGGATCTGCAGAGCCCATAAGCATGGTCGAATGGCAATCTGCCATGCGTTAGATCACAAGGCTGCGAGCCTCGCTGTGGACGCCGGCGTCGATGGTCTCATCCACGTGTTCTACGATGTTCCTAGGGCCGATGCTGTCGTAGAGAAGATCAAGAGAGCTGGTATTTGGGTTACTACAACAATTTGCACTTTAGGAGCTCTGGCAGGGGAACTGACCGGCGATAACGTTTCGAAAGATCCTCGTGCCATGGAACGCCTTCCTCAGGCTTTGCATAACAACCTGGCGTGCTGCTGGGGTGCAAAGAGAGAACCAGCTTCAACTGCGAACGCGGTGTCTATCACTAGAGCTTTACACGCTGCTGGTGTTCCCCTTCTCTGCGGCACGGGTACGTTACGCATGATGGTCCGACTTCTGGCTACCGCCGCCTGATAACTGACCCTGCTTCACTCCAGATGCATGCGGTATCATTGGCCTAGGTGCTGTATATGGTGTTAGTCTTCACGGGGAGCTCCGTTATCTGGTCGAAGCTGGACTCAGCCCAATTGAGGCCCTCCGCACTGCCACCTCCATTCCAGCGGACAAGTTTGGGCTGAAGGATCGCGGATACGTCAAACCTGGCCTCCGTGCAGATTTGCTGCTTGTTAGTGGCGACCCCACTAAGGATATTAAGGATGCAATTGCGGTAGAAGCAGTCTGGCGAAATGGAAAGCTTCTTGACAGGGCCAAAGCCGAGAAGACTGTTCAAATGGCTGTCGAGAAGAAGTATGATGCTCTTCCTAAGAATTGAAAGATTGTATTTCGAAAGATTGTAATGGTTGTAAGACGTGTTTTCAAGCCTTGCTGTAATATCGTATGCCACACTCTACCAAAATGCCAAGGTTAATTCTGCACGTTCGCCTGTCTGCACCAGCCTTGTAGTCGGGCCGTGGTGAGAAGGATAGTGACCACTCCTTAACGTTCCGGAGTCGTCACGCGCCTTATTTTGCAATTCCGCCGAATAGCAGTCCAATACGCTAAGATCGTCTGAATGTGCAGAAGGTCTGTCTGTGACCGCGGATCACTTGGGGACAACCGGTTACATCTGGTACTCTAAGTTCAACCAGGATGTCGATGATATACGTATCAACAAGACGAGTCAATAAAGTGAAGAAAGCCTCAGGTAGCTTGTCCGCGCAGTTCTCCGTTGAGAATATCAAGCTTGAGTAGCTTACAGACCTTACGATTGATTCTCTTTCATTTCACTCAAAGTACGTCCCGCCACCCACACGTTTTGCTAAGGCTTGGTTTGTTATCAACAACCACAAGGGTGGAGCAAACGTAGAGGTCAGCAACATCATGCCACATCATCTGGCGGTCGGCTCTCGTCCGAGCGGGTGCATGCGAGAAGCTGCTGTGCTCTCGTTACAGAGCCACTCCTGCGGCCTTCTTCCTGCTGGACGAGAATGCTAGGAAAGGCCGAGCTGCACAGCTAAGACGTTTGCCGTTCTTCGAGCGAGTTTGCATACGTGCGATTGTTCCCATTCAGCTTCGGGCGAATTGGCCCATGTTGCAAGTGCATGAGAGAGCGGGCAAAGCCTGGTGCGAAGCGCGGGTCCAACGACAACTCGAGGAGCAACAACGAAAGACCTTGTACCATCGATTTTCCGCAAGCTTAACCAAGACTTTACAAGTGGAACGACGCAACAGGGAAAGACATTCGTGGAGCAATTTGACAGTTCTACAATTCCAGAAGAAACGGATAGGCCCTATTTGCAGCAACGCGCTGCGTCTGCTGTTGCCTTCCTTCTGGTTGCATAAACAGTGCCGCTTCACAAGCAGTGCTTCATTTTGAAGCCTGATCGAGTTAGACTCGGTTCGCAGGTTCAACAATACCGAGATCTTCTGCTTTCTCAACCGGTGCATCTATCTTCCAGTCCATCTCTGCCTTGACGCTTCGTGTGAAGCACATGACTAAATGGCGTGTCAGAGGAGGATGGTTCGGTACCCGAGTTGGTTTACATTGACAAGGACAGGTACTCACCAACTATAGCAATAATTACGACTGGCACAATGGTGTACCACACAAAAGGGAAAGAAGCAGCGTAACCTGCTAGAGCACCCATCTGTCCAGCGCTGACTTGTTCCGGAGTTAGTCCTGGTACTCCGGCAGATGCAGTCTGACCCAGGATAGCTCCGATAAGACTAGGTAGGCTTGAGGCAGGTACACCGGCCGCCATGGCATATTCGGCGATCTTCTCTGGAACAATCGCCTGCCTTTTGGCAGTGTACACGGCTGATGCGATTGCGACTCCGACTGCAGACATGTAAAAATGTCAGCTCGCTTTATTCAACGATGCATCGTTCGTGACCCACCTGAAGCTCCACAGCTTCGGATCATGACCATGTGAGAGGAAGCAATTCCCATGAGATGCGCCGGAACAGCAAGCTGCGCTAGCGTAATAAGCAGAGTAAGTCTGCAAGAGTACGACGATTAGTCAGAGATCAGTATTGAGAGCCGAAGCTTGCAGACTTGCTGTACGCCGAGGCCCAAGCCAGCAATAACTACCACACCGTAAGCAGCCTTCCTGTAGCTGTCGCCTACACCAAGCTGTGAAAGACCGATAAGTGCGCCCAGGAAGAGAAGGAAACCGACCCTGGACGCAATTTGTAATCCGGTCAGCCTGCTTGTACTTGAACAGAGAGCAGGCGCCTGCTCACACTATGAGTTCTTTCATCCTCCGGAAGCGCATTGAATACCAGCCGCAGAAGGCAGAGCTCACGCTGGAGACTAGCCAGATACTGCCGCCGAAAAGACCAGTATAGATAGGTCGTGTTTCATAGAGAGTTCCGAATAGCTGGCCGGAAAAGGTATTGAAGCTTTTGACGTGCAATCCGCTTAGCATACCCGGGACAGCGGGATATGGATGCATAACGAACTCACGTTATCAAGAACCAGCCTTCGACTGCGACAGCGAAGGCCGCCATTGCGAAGTTTCGGTTTCCGAAGAGTTCATGATGGAAAACGCCATCTGCAGGGATGATCTTCAGGTAGTGTTCAGGAAGGAAAGCTCACAACAAACCTTTCTTCCAGAACACCTGGTGAGCTACGAAGGCGCCAAAGAAGACGGCGCCTATCAACAGACATGCTATGGGCATAGCAGATTTCCTGAAACGAGTTGAATTAACAACCTCCTTATCAAAGATCGAGTCTCACGTACCATGGATGCGTATTGCCTCCGGAAACGAGAGCAACCAAGCTGATTGATTGCACAGAAGGTCATCAGCTTTGTTGAAACAATGGAGAGTCTCCGATGGACGTACAGCAAGCACCATCCCGTAGCGAATAACAAGCAACCAACAAAGTCTAGCTTCTTCAGACGAGCCACATATGATGTTTCGTTGTGTACGGGAAGAGGCCGGTAGCAGAGAAGCAGAACCGCAGCTCCAACAACATGAAAGATTCCCGAGAGATACAGATTCCCTAAGCATGGACCGAATCAGCTAGCTACCGAGACGCTGGGCAGGATAAACAGGACTCACATCGCCATCCGCCAGCTCCGCCTACATTGCTCTTGACGGTCGCTCCGCCGCCCAGGTCTCCCACAAACCCACCTCCAGCAGTCAAGCAGTAGAGTAGAGCTTGTGCAACACCTTTCATGCGATGACTGACAGTTTCTCCAATTAGCGATTAACAAACAAAATGCTTTGAACTTTCTTACGGGAATACCTCGCTTACGATAGCGAAGCAGGTGAAGTAAGCAATGATGGAGAAACCGAAGAAGGCAGTACCGAGGATGCCGATTTGCATAGTACTAAGATTGAGAGTCCCATCATAAATACTCGTCCTAAACATTTCCGTGAGAACCTACTTAGCGGATCCTGCCACGAAGAGGCCGAGTGCCCCAGCCAGCGAAAGGATGATGGTCATCCAACGCTTTGTCGGGCTTCCGAAGTCGGCAATAAGTCCGAGAAGTGGCATGCATACGACCTGGACAACGAGGGGAGCATCGGCGAACCAGATGGCAAGCTCTGGCGAGCCTAGCCCTCCTATGACCTCTCCTAGCCAGAAGCCCGTCGCTGCAATTCCGCTATGGGGTGGTAGCCAAGAGGTATTCAGAATAAAAGCAAGCATGTGCAGCTTCTTGTCAAGAGTGCCTACTAGTTACTACCGAATAAGATGATACCGCAAGCTACAGCTACCGCCCTGGCGGGTCGATATGACTTCAGCCTATTAAGCCCGGTGAGGGTTCCCGCTAAAACCCACCAAGTACGCCAGTGAAGAGTGGGCCTGATCTCATCACCGCTTTGAGTAGACGTTAAAGCCGGGCCCACATTCTCATATGTTTTCTGGTCGTGCTCTTTACAGTCGTCGGTCAGCCCCGGGGAAATCGCACTTGCCATGTTAGGATGATTGGATGAGGGTCTGGATGATGCTCGACGTTCTTCACAACTTGTGTAAGAACAGAGGGTTGGAGGATCTGTGCTTTGCATTCTCATGGCTACTTATACGGCAGACGGGAGAGTACTTTTCTACTACTGCCGCTAGATCCGAACTGCGCTGGCCCTTCTCGATAAGTGGGGCACCCGGACCTGAGGATCACTTACAGACTTCCCGAGGGGTATGTCCGGGTACGCTCCAGAGCACCACCAGGAAGTTAGTCCCTGTGTTGACGTTCTATACTCTATACAAAAGGGACGTACGGAGACCCCTCATTGTCTGGGGTCTCGGATATTCGGATAAGAGCCTGAGACTTCCCAAAGTCAGATGAGTTGGCCGGAATGATACCCGAGTTGAACGGAAGCGAGCAGGCTCCATATGCACAGAAGGGCTCTCGTCAGTTCAGGCCGCCAAAAAGAGGAGCATGCTGTGCATTCGTACATTTGCTACTCTACGATCTGGGGCTCCGCAATGCAGTCCGTGATCGGCGGTAATAATGTGGCAAAGCAGGCGAGACTCGGCGTTACAAGCATGTTTTGCCAAATCGCACCTTTGCCTCGGGACCACTAATAAGTCTCAGCACGAAGTGTATACTTTTATTGCGCACTCGCTACCAATGGATATGCTTTCTATGCAGGCAGAAGAAGCGCAAGCCCAGAGTCAGCGGAACAAGCTTCGTCGAATTGCTATCTCATGCGAGAACTGCCGTCTGCGGTAAGTGCCGTACACCCCCAGCACATATGTATACTAAGAAGACAGGAGTGTTAATAAATCTTTAGGAAGGTATGGGTTGATGAGCAGACTTCCTGGATTTTTCCCTTGTCTCAGTGCTTATTCGTTGACCTTTCATTAGGTTAAATGTCAAGGTCCACCCGCGCCCTGCACACCATGTCGGAAGCAGGACATCCAATGCATCTTTCGAGACCAAGCTCGATCTCGCAGACAGAAGCCCAAACAACTACGTGAAGAAAGCTTGGATGGCTCATCTATCTGTGAAGCCAGCAATCACAGTGAAGAAATATCCATAGAGCCCGAGCCTTACCAAGAAGGTGAGATATATGCACGTGCTCGCAGGTTGGCCACTCGCTGAAGCCCGGCGCTCGCCAAGGCATCGCAATTGCCGGATCTTTCGCTAGTGAGGAGGAGTTTATCGGTAAGTCGCGCAAGAGCGCACCATCGTGCGTTGCTGCACACTTACAGCGTATTTTTAGGCACATCCGCCGTAGGAACTCTCCTAAACGATGTACAGACTCAGCAAGGATCTCCTACAGTCGGGCACTCACCTTCTAGATCTTCCGGCACGCTTAGCTTAGCTACATTGCGGACGGCCGATGCCTTCGTCTTACCGCCGAAGGTCGATGCGGACGAACTGGTAGCTCTCTTCTTCCAACGCGTGCATACGATTTTGCCCATACTGTAGGTCACTTAATGTCATTCTCCCAATTTATGCTAAACTAACTTCATCTGAGCGAGATAGAGACCAAGCTGGGTTCCTTTCCCAATATGACGAGCTGTGGACGTCAAGCGGTTCTTGGGATCCTCTGAACTTGGCCATAGTGAACTTGGTGTTTGCGCTCGGATGTCAATTCCACTCCATCAAAGCGCACGACAAAAGCGTGACTCGGTTTCAAGCTCGAGCTAGCAGGATTTTGGCTCCGTACGTGATGGGGTCCGGCTCCCTACGTCTGGTGCAGGCATGGCTACTCATGAGTCTTCAGGTAAGTGCGAAGTTCCTGCCGAGAGACTGGATAGTGCAGCTCTTGCAGAGGGTGGAACCCAGAAAAAAAATCACCACGTCCTCCTTATTACCTCTCTCGTTGCAATCAAGAAGGTGTGATATACAACAGTCGTACACGGCAGCTGCCAAGGCAAGGCTACCGAGGGTCTGATGAAATCAAGGCGATTGAATTCTTACATCCCCGCAGGAGTCATCCGCTCGTTCCTCTCGTCTCCATGAACCAGAGGATGCATTTAGCTGATGTGAATTGCTTACCTGCAGTATCAAACAAGTGCCAGACCGGGAAGCTGCTGGAGCACAATTGGGCATGCTGTACGATTGGCTCACACTCTAGGTTTGCATTTGGACGCGGAATCTGAACAGAGTGCTAACATCTCGCCTCGGTGCGAGCTGCGCAAGCGAGTATGGTCTGCTTGTGTCATTCTCGACCGGTTAGTACATGCCTCTATAAGATGTGTGAAAGGTATAATGCTCACCTCTGGGATTTACGCCTATACAGAATGGTTGCTGTAACCTGGGGCCGCCCATCCGTAGTTGGCGACTCTACAGCTGCAGACAGGGTGCCATCTATGCCTTCGACTCTGGACAGTACCGGACATCCACTCGCCGCATCGATTGACGTGGAGTGCTTCAACAATTTAAGCCAACTTTATCTCATAGCAACTACCTCGTATAAGATGTTGTACGCTTCAGACAAGCAGACCGTATTAGGTTCTGCAGATACAAGGCGCGCTTCAGCTATTTTAATTTTAGAGGCTCAGCTAGACGAGTGGAGAAACAATTTACCGGCTAGAGAATTTGCAAGCCTCTTCGACAATGATGCGGCAGTTTTGGATAGCAAAACGCACGAAAAGCGCTTTTTGCAGCTTCTGTAAGCTCCTTCGCTCCGCATCCTTACTGCCTGCATGCCTAATCGCTCACAGTTCTTGCAATAGCTACCTTAATTACGATATACTGATCTATCGGCCAAGTGTCGAGGCAGCTCGTCGAAAGTACACGCCTCTTGAGGCACCGTCAGCACCCAGTTGTATGGTCCAGGTGACGATGACCAGTGCGACAGCCTGCATGGCAGCTTGCTGCGAGCTTGTAGAGCTTACAGCTGCCAACTATGCCAGCGGCGACAAGTATGCCTGGTGGTGGTACGATGCAACTCGTAAGCATACGATGTAAACTGTATCGTTGTTCAATGGCTCACTCACTCTTACACAGTGCTATTCACTGCAGCGTGCATTCTCTTCGCAGCTAAAACAGCACCCGAGCATAGCTGGGCTTCTCAGGCTGCACTCTTCGGGGCTCGAGAGGCTACTTGTCTAGAGAAGGCACTCCAGGGATTGGATCAAAGGAGGCACAAAGGAGGCAACATCGATGTTTCATACCGGGTTTTGCGTGGTATGCATGACAAGTTCGCCAATCGTGAGTGGATACTTCATGATTCGATCAAAAAGGTCTGGTCAGTTCCGCTTGTAGTTCGCTTACTACGGGAGCTGCTGCATGAGACCAATTGCAAGCCCGATGTTAGGGTACATGCAATTGGTCGATTCATGATGCTTCCCCTAGTAAGGAGGCGCAAGCGCAACTCGGCCGGAACCTAGGGTACCGCTGTACTTCCAGTTGCTGAAATACACACGCTGCTCCACATCGCAGCAAAGCCCCAGACAAGTCAGAGTCAGTCGAACGACGCTCTACCATTCTTCAATACAGCAGCATTTGAGATGAAAGAGTGGCCCAGCATGCCTTTTGATTTGAGCAACCTCGACTTTGGCGCCGTGCTGCCCTCGAATGTGTTTGGCGATAACACACAGTCACACCAGCTCTCGCCGAGAGATATGCCTTTCTCTAGCAATGACCTGTCGGAGATGTCGTCAATTCAAGCTTTCCTGGACAATTTGGGAGAGCCTCGCTATGCGAGCGAGATGATGTGGCATCAGTGAGGAGGAGGGAGACAGCGTGTGTACGACATGACAGCGATGTTCTGTGGTGGTTATGTAGCTTAGCAGACGGATGGATTGTTCTTCAGCGGTGTATCGGTAAAGAGCCAAGCCGGACTGGATCCAAGCCTGGTCTCTCTCTTTCTTCCCCTCCACACACCGCTGGGCTTCCTTTCCCTCTCGAGGGTATTCCTTCTCCTGCCAGGTCCACATCTGATCGCCCCTCTCGATGGTGTCGTAGGAGAAGAGCTGCGGGTCATTGGCCCTGTACCGTCGAACGACCTCTTCTCGGGTCGGGCACAATGGACGAGCTTGGACGACGGTCGGGATGAAAGGAACTAGCCCGTCGGGTCCTACGGCTAGCCCATGCAGTTTGTGTAGGATGAGCTGAGTGCCCGTGGCCAGCAGCGTGTGGTTGCGCCAGTTAGCAGGCCCGAGGCTTTCGAGTACGAGGGGTGAAAGGGCGGAGGAGCTCGGGTATACTGGGTCGAATGAAGACGACCGTAGAGCAGGTGTGGTCGAAATTATGGCCCTCACGAGCCCACGGCCAGGAGCGAAGAAGTCGTTGAGTTACTTGGGAGCCACGACCGAGGGCGAGGATGTCGTTCACCCCCTGCCACAACACAAAAACGACAATTGACCTGATGCCTGCTGCTGGGTACGCTTGCAATATGACACGCACAGGGACTGGAAAGAGCGTTCTAGTGGCCATTCTCGCGGGCCTTCGAAGTACGGGACTAGTCTTGTGCATATCCACGAGCATGAAGCTAGCCGAGCACGACGCTAGACGTTTACCGCGCCACAAGGTCCCGACTGTAATATTCCGAGGCGACATGTCCAGCACAGATCGCAAGTTAGCATACGCACTCTTGAGCTCCAGCCCGCAGTCCGTAGGATGCGTTTACGTCAGTCCGGAGTATGTAAGTTGGCCACCGAAGGCTCTCCAACCGGTCAATCAACAATAATCTTTGCTGAACTTTGCCGAGATACTCGTCCCCGCTTCTGTTTTGCTATTACCAGCTCATAAGTCTTCGGATCTGCGCAAGATCCTGGTCAAGGCCGATGCGAACCGAATGCTCGAGCGCATCATCATCGATGAGGCTCACGACATACAGGATTCTGCCAGTTTCCATAAGTGCACCAGGTCTGATTCTACGGTCACCATCATGATCAGCCTTTTCTGAGTGTGGCCCTTTCCTTGCAGGCCCCGGTTTCGCGCGCTTGCCGTGGATTCGGCTCTACTTTCCGACAGTGCCAGTTGCAATTCTGTCCGGCACCCTGACAGATGCCCATGTCGGCATGACAAGTCGCTCCTGGTTCATGACCGAGCCCGCATTTCCAACGCAGACCGAGCGAACGCAAACCCTCTTCACCGTCCTCCGCGATGGCCACCTCGTCAGCCGCAAGACCCCCACCGTCATCAGCATCGAAACTCCGAGCGAGACTAGRGATGATTTRCTCAAGCAATTCATATGCGAGTTCGACAGGGAGTGCAATAGAATGGGTGGGTCCAGCAGCGGACTGATTTTGTGAGCAACCCCATTTAGCCTGAAAGACGGCATACGTCGCTACGGCAGACGATGACCATAGTAACGCTCTTGGCTGTTCAGTGTCGGCAGGAGAAGAGACGCCTATCAAGTCGATTCGGCCCTTGCTCAATACCACGGCGGATCATTCAAGCATCGCCCCTACCATGCGGACATGCCCATGAAGGGAAAATATGCCGCCGAGCGGCAGGCGGGCATGCACGACTTTCTGGTGACAACACCGCCCTGTCAGCTGGGATCGACAAGAGCGACGTGCGCTTYTCGGCGCACTTCGAYGTGCCGAGCAGCGTGCGCCAGTACATGCAAGAGGCGGGGAGAACGAACAGAGATGGCAGAGGAGGAATCTGCCRCATCATCTTGTCAAGAGCGTCCTACGGATGCGACTGGAACAGTCTGCCTCATGCGATGCTCGGAATCTGCATGCCGAATTAGTGCAAAGGCAACTGTCAGACTTGACCGAGGTGATGGCAGCCACCACCGGATCAAGGTGTCTCTTCGCTGCTCAAGAAGAGCTTCAAAAGGTGGAGGTGACGGCTGAGTCGTGCGGTGGCCTGTGTACGATGTGCAAGAATGGCAACACCGGCTACACCTATAGCGACCTGGCAGCCTCTGTCCTTTGTGTGGTCCAGTTCCTCCACAAGAGGGGATCCGTCGAAAGGGACTGGCGGAAGGCTCCAAGAAACCTTACCCTCTTCCAGCTCGCGGACCTGATCACTGGACGAGGCGACATCAGCAAACCGCTGATCAACAAGAAAGCCGACACTGACGTGCAACGAGCATGTGGTAACACATTCGGAGGTGGACACTCGGACCACTCGGAGTCGGCTATGATAGGGGATGGCAAAGGGCCAGCATSCGGTTCGGTACCAGCCATGCACAGATACAAGGGCAGCAAGGTGAGTGTGCAGGAATCTACAGGCTCCTACCCACGCGAACGCTAGGTATCGCTGACATTGTCCTGATTGCAATATTTTCGGTCTGGACGATACTTTCAATAGTTCTTCAAGAGTCAGCTAACACTCATCCTTCAAGCTGCCAAGATCCCTGAGAACATGCCCGCTATGTATACCGACTTGGAGGTTACATACATAATATTCCACCTGGTCCATCGTGGATTATTAAAAGGATCTTCTTCCCTTCACGGGTCAACACTGGAGAGCAACCGGCGGATCTTGACAGGGCCAGAGACGCGGTAAGCCTTAAGGAAACAGTGTCCCGCAGCCGACGACTGACTGAAKCCTAATCACGATCACCTCGAATGTCTGAACAATTGCGCACCCATTGCCACAATTGACGCACTTCTTTCGTGCCTATATGGTCGAAATTGACGGAAATGCACTGCATAGGATGAAACGACGGAGGAACAAGTCGAGCCCGAGGAGCAAGGGAACCAGCATGGGGTCGCTCAAATGAAGGAGAACGCGAAGGAATGGCTATGTTTGCGGATCCAGGTAAGATCGCAATTTCCGGACCAGGCAAGTCGGGATCAAAAACACAGTCAGCTGAACCGGACAATGCGTGCGCGGCTCTTGCAATCTGTTTCTGAAATCTTTACAGCCTGGTCAGTGCAGCAGCAAGCAGTACCAAGATGCTATGAATGCGTTCAAAAAGGGTGAAGACTTTGTCGTGTTGGGATATCACGCGGTATATCGGGCGAATCAAATATGATCGTTCATTATATCCAGCAGTACAGAGGATCGAGCCTGCTTGCCGCTTATGCCCATTGCCCAGTCTTCTCATTTGTCCTTGAGCACCTGAATTCGATGATATGGTATGCTTGGTGTGCTGAGACTGAGAAATCATACTCATTACATTCATGACTAACTGCAACCCTTCGATGTCTGACTTCCTTCAGCAGAACTTCTACTCCAACGATCTGTTCACGCCTGCCGATCGCATAAGCATGTCCGTAATGTCTGCTGGTAGTCCCGCGAAAGACAACAGCGCTCGGTTGGAGCTATTGAATTCGAAATCAGGAGCGGAGCGAGATTCCTCGTCGATGTGCGCAAGCACCGAGCCCAAATTATCTGCATCTGAAATTGACTGTCCACGTAGCAACGTCAAGGAGATGGCATGAGGAGTCATTCATGTAAGCAAGGCGGTAATGTAATGAACGGAAGAGTACAAGGCACTTGAAGACACGCACCTCGTTGTGATGATCATTTGCTACAGCAGCAGGGGCAGCGAGCAGAACAGGCGCGTTTGGACATGCAGTCATTCCCTTCCGGACCTGGCAGCGACAAAGCACAGCATGACCGCGTTAGCTGCTGACACGCCGAACAACAAGCCAATCTTGGAGCTCTAGCGTACCTCTCTCTGCCTCTTGTTGACGAAGGATATGTTGGCCTCGTCAGGCGTCAGCGACCAGTACTGGGCCAGCCATTGCTCATCGTCCTCCAGCGTTTGTARGTACRTAGCCTCCGASGTAACGAGRTGTTCTCTTCCTTCCAGTAYTTGGARAGGTGCGCTGTCATTGSAAGGCTTGCAGCAGAACGTSCCAGCCACTCCAGCCGATATTCCTAYCAGAGCCTCTTTGATCTCATCCGGGTAGGCAGGCAAAGCTGTTTGGGCCATTTTGGGCGTGCACTGGCGTCCCAACGACACTACCATATCGTAATTATGGTACACTGTAGGATATCCCACAGTCGCTCGCGGGTGAGCGGATGCATCGGTTTCTGCAGCCAAACTCGTGTTCAACCTCCGCAGGAACTTCCAGAAGTTGCGGACCCTTGATACGAGTCCTCCCGAGAGTTCTTCTGGCACTATGACCGACGTATTCGAACGAGTGTCGCGAAGCTTGACGTTACCTTCCAAGCATATCCTATGGAAGATGACGGGCCTCTCCGTCATTGCTTTGATAAGGCCAGGATACCTCGGCTGCTCTTCCCCGCTCGCCTTCATTTTCTCCGCAGCTGCYCTAATCAAAGCYGGACGCAACCACTCAGGTAAGTGGGCATAAGAGGCGTGCTGGTGTGGATCTTCTTCAATGACATGAACGGAGTGCTCGAACACGACCACGAAATCCAGGCGCACTTGCGAAGGCCAGGGATACTGAT
>BCIL01000002.1:1321602-1333851 GCA_001599955.1 Cystobasidium pallidum
GGGGGGGGGGAATCGTGTCTGACAAGTCTCGGAGTTGGTCCGGTGGTATCTAGAGATTCTTACATCTCTTGAACCAGAAGAGATGCGGCACCGTGAATGTCGAGAGCGCACTTGCATGCTTGTAAGCTCTCGAATGATACCAGTCTCGACCATACAACTTGTCATTCGGTGAACTCCAACCTCTATTCTGAAGGCATGCTAACAACTTCGTGTCAGACTGGTCATATCTTCGCAAGAATCGAAGATGTAACAAAAGTAGTTGATGCAGGTGATACGTCTGCATGTATGGTATGGATTGATACTACTCACGCCTTTATAGCGTTAAATCAGCTAACTTGATACACGATCAGTTGCCAGAGTTTTATAAGAGACTCTAAGACTCAAGGGCCTACTGGCAGGCAATACTAGCGAACAATACATGTAGCTAGAAGACATGCGATAGACTGCATGAAGTATCAAAAATTAAATATATTGCTTCTTTACATCTGGTCTAGATATAAGAGCCTACTCCAATACATGGTGATGTTAACAAACGCATGTGTGCAGGGGACATCCTGACACTGATCCTCGAGCCATTTCCGTGGAAGCTGAGGGGTAACCGACAGATGCGACGGAGTTATGCCCCCGAGTGGTAGAACGACCTCGGAGTACACATTGCAAGTCGCCTCCATCCGTCCATATATGCCTCGGCAGGAAACCATGTAGGCCAGGACGGCAATACCGTTGAAGAATAGTTCTTCAGACTGCTACCTTGCCTTGCGATAATGTGTTGACGCAGGTGCCGAACCGCAGCTCCGTCCGCCCTGGCGCGAGTGCCTTCTACGGTAAAGAAAGCCCGTGCATTCCATTTGCAGCCTTCTTGACACCAGACTGACCATCTGTTCTTGCCTCTGTGCGCCCATCTATCGTAGTTGGATGCAAGTCGCTGACTATGTGAGCGAAGATTCGCGCTTCGTCTTGGACTCTGGTCGGGTTGTCGAGGAAGCAGGCTTCCGTACATCCCAATGCAGCATATCGAATCGTTGTAGGTTTGCCGAACTCCCAATATTCTTTAGCTTCTTCCTTTGTACGAGGGTACGAGTCGTGACCGCCTTGGCAAGAGGGGTTGAGTCTGAAGTAGTGTCATCTTGACCCCCGATATCGACAGAATACATGTCTGTGCTGATTCGGACCACGGACCAATAGCATTGAGCGACCGAGCGCTGCCTATCTGTCCTGCGCACGACCTGATCAGGCGGCTGACTGTCCAGTGCAGCCACGACTCCTCTGACGACGTCTAACCAGCTCTCGCTATGCTCAATCAGGAAGCTAGCTCCGTCCTTGATGCTTGTAATGCCGCATTGCCATCGAAGCCTTTCAACCTTGGACCGACCCAGTACGAGACCGTAGTSATGCAGGCTGATAAAGGACCTGGAATCAAGTCGGGCCAGAAGGTCCTTCTCTCCTGAGCCAGTGCACAATGCTGAAGACCATGTGCGTATCTATGTTGCCCTCATTTTTGTACCTCACACCCAGGTTTTCACACAGCAGCCCAAGCTCCTCCGGGCGGAGCCTGGACAGGATTGCATACAGCGGGATATCTGACGACTGTATCGCTAGACGTGGTGTGTTACGACCCTGTTCCGACACTCTGCGCAGGATCAGGCGAGCGGAGAGAACGGCGACCCAGGAAAGCATTGTTGAGTAACAGAAGACCAGAAGGTCGATCCCCGATCTGCTCTTCCTTCTGCTAAAGTGTCGCCGCGCTGTTCATTTTCTTCTGCAAGGTTAAGATAGCCTTCTATGGCGAGCTCTGCGTTTGTGCCACTCTGGCATATACTGTGACCGCCCAGCGAGTAGTATTTCTGATGTGGAAGCCATCTCGCCAAAATGAAGAGGGGTAGGTATGTGTTTCAGCTGGAAAGACTGTCAGAGGGGTTGGAGGGGGGGGGGGGGGGGGGAGGAGGGGCTACAGGACCCGGTTGTGTTTGGAGCAATAGCTTGTAGCCTAGTTAGTGTGATGGATGCGGTACGACTGAGGAAAAGCAAAGATTATGGAAGATGGAAAAACACGAGATCGACGAAAAGTAGGGGCCGAGCTCAGGCTGTCGCCCGACTGTATCACTTTCATCTTTTCATCGAGAACCTAGCTCAAGCGTGCGCTGCATTGTCAGTACACTGAGTACGCGCCCGAAGTTCGCCAATCGTGAGTGGATACTTCATGGTTCGATCAAAAAGGTCGGGTCAGATCCGCTTGTAGTTCGCTTACTACGGGAGCTGCTGCATGAGACCAGCTGGAAGCCCGATGTTAGGGTACATGCAATTGGTCGAATCATGATGCTTCCCCTAGTAAAGGAGCCGCAAGCGTACCTCGGCCAGAACCTAGGGTACCGCTGTACTTCCATTTGCTGAGATACTCACGCTGCTCCACATCAAGCTTTGCCAGAGTCAGTCGAACGACGCTCTAACATTCTTTAATACAGCAGCATTTGAGATGAAAGAGTGGCCTAGCATGCCTTTTGACTTGAGCAACCTCGACTTTGGCGCCGTGCTGCCCTCGAATGTGTTTGGCGATAACACACAGTCACACCAGCTCTCGCCGAGAGATATGCCTTTCTCTAGCAATGACCTGTCGGAGATGTCGTCTATTCAAGCTTTCCTGGACAATTTGGGAGCCTCGCTATGCGAGCGAGATGATGTGGCATCAGTGAGGAGGAGGGAGACAGCGTGTGTACGACATGACAGCGGTGATCTGTGGTGGTTGTGTAGCTTAGCAGACGGATGGATGGTTCTCCAGCGGTGTATCGGTAAAGAGCTAAGCCGGACTGGGTCCAAGCCTGGTCTCTCTCTTTCTTCCCGTCCACATAACGCCAGCAAAGCCCCGACGAGGGATGCTCATCCTCACGCAGCTCGGCTTCAATGTGTCGGCGAACAAGGGACACGACACGGGGTCTCTCGTAGATCTGCTCAGCGTCACAGCCCAGGCCATTCTCGAGGTGTGTGTCGGCCGGTGGCTGGATGATCGTCTATACTGATATTTCAACTCCGACAAGGTCTTCATCATCTGTCTCGTGGGCTACATCGGCGGCAGGAAGGGCGCCATCGATGCAAAGACCAAGCGTACCCTCAACAAGGTGTGTTGCACTTCCCCCGGAGCTCTGCATGGATTGGGCGGCAGCCATTCTGCGGCCTTCCCACTCGTTTCGCAGCTGCACGTCACTACGCTGCGGCCATGTAATATGGAATCGTTGTCTAACATGCCGCTCTCCTGGCTGTCTGCATCAACAGCTAAACCAGTCCATATTCACACCTGCTCTGCTTTTGTAAGCCTTCCCGCCCGTGCAGGTTCACCGTTGCCCTGGCCGCCTCTATCGCTGATAACGCCTACTTGCGCACGTGGGCAGCGGGAAAGTCGCTTTCACTCTGACACCAGCAAAGCTCGGAGCGCTATGGATCGTTCCAGTCGGGTGAGTAGTAACAACACAACACACCTGCGGCGTCTCCTTACGCCATTGTCCGGACAGCTTCGTTGTCGTTTCCGTCGTCTCGGCCCTGGTGGCTTGGGGGATGGGCTTTATTTTCCGACTGTCTAGAAGTCAGCGGGCTTTTGCAATTGCATGTGCAACCTTCATGAATAGGTGCGTTTAAAAATCGATCGATATACGCCCTACTTATACTCAGGCGCTTTCCCATCCAGTAATTCACTGCCGATTGCTTTGATGCAATCGCTCACTTACACGGTCGAGAGCCTCAAATGGGGTACTGAGGACAGCCGCGATGCTATGCTAGGTAGAGCACTGTCTTACCTCGTTCTCTTCTCGACTCTCGGAATCATCCTCCGCTGGTCCTACGGTATCAAGCTCTTGTCAACAGCGGATGACGAGGTGGCCAACGACGAGGAGCAGGCTATCGTTGTGAACGAGCGTGACCCGTCCACTACGGCTACCACGAACCAGAATGGCGCCAGCAATGATGCTTCAACACCTCTCTTAGGAGATGATGGGAGCCAGGCCGGTCCAACTGGTATCAATGTGCACGGAAATGGCAAGATCCGTTCACCGGTAAGGAGCTCGCCGCGCTTCAGTGAAGGGCCCGTAACTGTCGGCAGACCACCTAACATCCGTAAACGGGCCCTAGAAAGACGATGGACGGCAATCGGGTCTAAGGGAGATATCGGAGATGTAGAGTATTTTGGACGCGACCTCACGCCAGCAGAAAGAAAGCGACTCCTTAAACAAGAATTCAGCAACTTTCGGTCTTTCCCTAACACGCCCACCCGTACACCAGCTGCTAGCTCATACGCCAGCTCAGCTGCAGCTACTGAGTCAAATGGCGAAGTTTCCGACATTGAAGAAGAAGATGAAGAAGAGTACGAAGGAGTAGGAAGAAGAGATGGGACAGCTCCTTCGAGATCGAAATGGCAAGCAAAGTTGAGGAAGAATAGGAGGAATTGCGTGGCCTGGGTTGGGAACAAAGTTCTTCGGCCGTTGGCTCGCTTCTGGAGAGGTTTCAATAACTTCATGACCGCACCGCTATATGCTGCTCTGCTCTCCTTAGTCGTTGGTGGGTACTGTCTAGAACCACACGCCTAGGACGATAGCTCTTAGACTGACTTTCTACCTGCACTATCTATCTAGCTTGCATCAGACCTGTCCAGATGGCACTCGATCATATGGTACCTCTGCGCAAGTGAGCTCGTCTGCAACCTCACCCGATATTGACGAGGAACAAGCTATTGACTGCCTTTTTACCTGTAGTGCCATCAAGTCAGCTGGCAACTGCTCGGTCCCAATCACACTCATTGTCCTAGGTTCGTACTTTGTCGAGAATCCAGACGATACCCCTCCTTCTTCGAGTCGCAAATCAGCTTTGAAGAAGCAAGCTTCTACTACGTCAAGCCTTCGCCACAAATTTGCCGAACTCTTTAATAAGAAGTCTGAAGGTGGAGAAGATACGAAGGCAAAACCTGGAGAGAACAGAACAGTTTTTGTCAGTGTAGTGAGCAGGATGATTGTTGCTCCGATGGGTAAGTGGACTTTGACTTGGGCTGTAGGTCGATCCCTTCTGTTCAGGTGGCTGATCTGTTTGAGTTGCCTATATTACGTTCACTTATCGTGTGCTACAGTCTTGATTCCCATTCTTGCTGTCTACACTATCAAGACACACAATATCGCAGACGATCCAGTCTTCATTGTCACTGCCGTGTTAGTCATCGGTTCGGCTCCGGCAATCACTCTGGCACAGATGACGAATGCTGTTGGCAATTCGTTTGAGCGTCTGATCAGCAAGACTCTCTTTGTGAGCTATGTTATAGTAACCTTCCCATCTACAATCGCACTCGTCCTGCTAGGTTTGGAGATTGCAAGGAGGCAATGAAGCTGCTTCTTGATAGGTCAGCAATACAAGAAATCTGTGTCCACCTGTGCATGCATGTAGTATAGTAACCTGCACTAGCCATACAAGAAGCTCTTGCATAGAACTAGAGCGCACCACTATTTCAATACCGTGATGAGTATAGAGAATGTCCAATCACAGTAGAGAGACGCATACCTGCGGTTGATGAGCTGTCTTACACCTCCGACGACTTTGCATTTTCGGTTCAGCGTGTCATTCCACCTTTCGCGCAATCCAGCATTTGCCGGTTTGACGAGGCGACAACTGGGGACAACACGAACGACAGCAAGCATAGAGGGCGAAGGCCAGTGCTGGCAGACACACACCCGTCTCGGAAGCTCTGCGGGCTGTACCGACGTGCTCATGAGCTACCTCCACCGACCTGGAGCTGCAGCAGGCGGCGGCAGTAGCACAGCTGGGGCAGCAGGAGCCGGAGCTGGAGCAGCCGCGGCTGCAGGAGGAGCCCCAGCCGCGCAACATGGGGGAGTGGGTGGAGCGGGAGCTGGCATGTCGGGGAGGCTGAGCGACCTGCTCGACTATGTCAAGGTCGAGTTCGAGGCGGTCTCATCGCAGGCAGAGACGCTGAGACGCGACAATCACGAATTCGCCGCCCATGGTGAGTCGCAGGAGGGCATCCAGCCGTCCACGAGACCCTGCTGACCACACCCATGTGTCGCTGCAATCGCAGCCGACATGCATCTTGCAGAAGTCAGCGCAATCCGGCGAGAGCTCACCGAGCTGGAGCGAGAGCATTCGCGGGCAAAGCAAGCGTACGAGGAGAGGATTGCAGACCTGAAGAGGCAGCTCGAGATGGTGAGGGCACAGGCAGGGCAGGGTCCACCTATTCCCTCTGTCATCCCAGCGAATACGAACCACTTTGGAGCACTCATGGGACATCCGCATGGCATGTTCGGCCAAGGGGGCCCCGACAGAGAGAGAGTAGAAATGGAACGAGAGCGTGCTGCGGAGCGTGACGTGAAGATGGTCAATGGCTCGAACGGCTTGCCCCAGAGCTCCGCATCAGGAGTTGGCGGACCCGGCCCCGGACCTGGACATCCTCAGCAAGGCCGACCTACTCACCCGGGATACGGGTATCAGCAGCAGCAGCATCACCAAGACGCTCCTGAACGCCCTCACGAAAGAGATGGAGCGTATCAGCAGCAATTAGGCAAGCGTGCGAGACCAGATGAGTCGACGCATGATGCGCAGCCACCCTCTGCAAAGAGTCGTGTGATAGATGGCCAGAGGCCAAATGACAACGGTAAGATGCACTATCTACTCCGAAATAGGATTTACCGTGTGCTATCTTGAGCTGAACTCGTCCCATTCCCCTTCGTGTGCTCCTGCTTCGCCTGGGCGCAGAATCGAGGCCATCTGCAGCATCGAGCTTCCCTCCAGTACGACCCCCTTCGAGGACCTTTGCCCAGTCACCACATAACATCCCAGGTCGCGCAATATCAGCAGCTCCTCCAGCACCAAGTATTGGCAATGCCCCTCCAAGCGAACCACCCGTCCCGTCACAAGCTGGTCCAGCCGGTCCATCGACAAGCGCAGCAAACGGGGATGTGAAGCCTACCTTGAATCCGCCAATACAGCTACAACGACTCTCTTCCAATACGTCGCAAGGAGCTGCTCAGAATCATCCCACAAGTAGCTCGACCCATGAGGACAGAAGTGCGAGAAAACCAGATGGACAGGCTGCAACAGCTTCGCAACCAACTCAACCTCGACCCCCTAAACAGCCAGATTGGGATGTCACGTATAACCAGGAGGTGCAGAAAAAGCTGGAGGTCACGCTGGCGCATACCTTCCTCCATGACAGGTAGGCTATCTCCGAACGGGAGGGTCGGAACCTCGGACTTTTGCTGAATTATCGTCCCTCACTCTCTAAGTGTCGTCTGCTGCGTGCGCATCTCTCCAGATGGGAAGCTCCTTGCAACTGGCTGCAACCGCAGTACAACACTCTATGACACGACTACTGGTGCTGTTGTAGCAACACTTGCTGAAGCGAGGGAAGGCACGCCAGACAACTATGTTCGGACAGTGGCTTTCTCCCCGGATGGCAAACACATAGCAAGCGGCTCGGAAGACAAGATTATTCGGATCTGGGACCTCGCAACTCGAAAACTAGTTTCAACTCTCCGAGGCCATGATAGCGAAATCTATTCTCTTGCATTCACACCTGACGGAACACAACTTGTTTCTGGTTCAGGAGATAGAACAGCACGCGTTTGGTCGCTTGAGCAGAGGAGAGTCCTCAAAGAACTTCGAATTGACGAGACGAGGAAACTAGATAACGGCACGGTCTTAGATGCAGGCGTTACGAGTATTGCTATCTCATCCGATGGAAAGCTACTCATCGCTGGTAGTCTGGATCATATAGTCCGCGTGTGGGACCTGCAGACCGGAGCTCTACTTGACAAGTTGAAGAACCATAAAGATTCAGTCTATTCCGTTGCATTCTTGCCTGGTGGGAAACAGCTCCTTACGGGAAGCTTGGACAAGACTCTCAAGATATGGGATCTAACGGCCCTGAGGCAGGCAATGGCGAATGGCACCAAGATTGACCCTGATGTATCGCATACAACATGCAAGCAGACTTTTGTGGAACACAAGGTAATTTTGTTTTCATGCCTTGTTCTCGGGGTCACGATCATCTAGGAACAACAGCTAATTTCGACTCTATATAGGATTTCGTCTTGTCGGTTGCCACCTCACCCGATGGCAATTACATCGCCTCAGGCTCCAAAGACCGTGCTGTACAATGTTGGGACGTCCGTACTGGCAAACCTCAGTTTGTCGTCCATGGTCACAAGAACTCTGTCATTTCGATTGCAATGTCGGAAGTTGGTGGTTTCTTGGCTACGGGAAGCGGAGATTGGCAAGCTAGACTTTTCAGGATTACTGGAATGGAGACACCAGCAGTGAAGCCAAACACCCAGGCTAGTAGTGCCAGCAACACACGAGCCCCGTTATCGGCGAAACAGCAACTCCCATCAGGAACGGCAGGAACAGCAAAGGTGTCTAACGAAGGAGCGAAAGATCAAGCAAAGACGGCCCCTGCACCGGCTGAAGCGAACGGACACGATAGTTCGAAAGAGAGCTCGGCTGCATCTACGTCTGCCTCCGCAGTTCCTGCCGTTGCTGTCAAAGGTGCATCGCAGCCGCCGTCTGCACCGGCTCGAGCGGACGGACCAACCACAAGTGCACCAGCTGCAGAAGCTATACCGGCTCAGCTAGCGGTGAATGCCCCTAGCAGTCCGAGGGTTATGAAGGTTGAGGCGCCTGCTGTTGAGGCGCCTTCGGCGGAGAAAGCCGGACCGAATCGGGATCTAAATCCTTCTGCAGCGCCTGAAACGAAAGTTACTACAGGCGAGACCAATGGAGATACAGTAATGGCAGATTCGCCGGCGGATACTCTGGCGAAATCGTGATCTATAGTGCCATGCTAGGCTTGCAGGGAGAACTGAACGGTTCAAGAAGCAGCGGCCTCGTATGTACCTGAGAGGCAGGCATAACGTATCTAGGCAGGCAACAATCTATCATGTTGCGAGGTATGCCTCTTCCCTGTCGGGAAGGCCAGGCCCAGTGGCGAAGGCTCGGGGACATAAGCACGGTACGAGTATGCAGAATGAGTAGTTTTTTTAGGCAGTGCTGTCTTGTGAGGGAGTTTTGTAGGCAGATGTGTGTGATGCAGTACGTCCTGTCCTGTCTTGTCTTGTACCATTATATGATAGTCGCAGCGTAATTACCTCGACAAGGCGTGGCAACGTGTGGCTGCCAGCCAGTCGCAGCTGCTCCAACTCATCCAGTACGCCTGGCTCATGGACAGCAAGGCGCCCTGTGCTAGCAGCTGCAGCTGCAGTGTTCCATCCTCCTACCTTCCAGCATGACCCCCTCGACGATTGATGATGCCGATGATGCGGTTATCAGCAGTGCGCCGCCAGTGCGGCGGCCGGGTATGGCGAGATATGCATTGCTATGCATTTGTATTGTGCTGAAGTAGGTGAAGTGATGACAAAGTATGTAGCAGCATGCATGCTGACGCGTGGTGTACTGCCAGCTGCAGCACTGCTGCTGCACCCTTCCTGTTCAACCTCTTTGGCCCGACCTTGACAAGTATGGCGATTCACCACAACAGTCGGCATGCACAGCGATGCTGGGCTGCTCGGTCACTGACACAGCTTGCACTCGCTTCCGGTCATCTGTAGAGCAGATGGGCCTGTCGATGAGCCAGACAAACGCCATCGCTCTCGGCGCCATCCTCGGTCAATACGCCAGCGCTCTGTTCATGGGAGCATTTGCCGACAAGAGCGCTCGACTATCGTCACTGCTTGCAAGCATACTCTTCATATCTGGCTACAGTATGATGTCCATCTCCTTGTCAAGAAGCATTCCTCCGTCGTACGCCTGGTTTATCGGCTACTATGTTCTCGGTGGCTCCGGCACGGTGGCGTCCTACTTTGCTGCCTTGACAGCATCGGCAAAGAGTTTCCCGGATCATCCTGGACTGGCGATTGGCGTGCCAAGTGCTCTCTTTGGCATATCACCACTTCTGCTATCGACGGTAGGAAGTGCTTTGTTTACGATTTCGGAAGGGGAGAACGCAGGAGACATCGATGTCGTCGGCCTATTCGCGTTCTTCGGAATCGTCACAGGACTCGTGAACTTCTTCTCGGCATGCTTCATACAGCCAATCATCATTCCAGAACCAGAGGAGAAGCTCATAGTCGACGATGCTGCAGTACAGTCAGCCGATGAAACCCAGCCTCTCCTCCCGACTCTCGCCCATCCGCCGCATCAGAACGTTGTCAGATTCCTCAAGCAGAGCAACCCCTGGATCTTTGTTTTGATAGTCTTGCTGGTCAAGTGAGTCATATAGAGCGGTTGAGCAATGTAGTCTTGCTGATTTGATTACATAGCGGTCCTTGCGAGGTGATTTCCCAGAATTTGGGCTCCCTTAGCGAAGCCCTAATTCCAGCTTCGGCAACGGATTGGCCAGATCATAGAACACTCACATCACGTCAGAGGCAAATCCAGATTTTCAGCGCGGTAAATACCTTGACACGACTTGTCTTTGGTGCTTTGAGCGATTACACCAGTCCACCTATACATGGGTCGACAGCGAAGAAAGCACACTTTACGACACCAAGAATCGCTTATATACAACTCGCCGCATCTATCCTCTTGGCATCTAGTCTTCTGATGGTGTTTGCGGTGAAGACAGCCGCAAGCCTTTGGACGTTATCCGTGGGATCAGGTCTTACGTACGGCTTGATCAGCACAATCGGTCCGTCCCTCGTTTCCAGGGTTTGGGGAGAAGCGGATTTTGGGCGCAACTTTGGTATTCTATGGAGCAGTAAGTACAGTGTCGGTGGTGGTGTTTGATATTGGTGGAGAGCCTAACGGACGATAATCGCCATCTGCAGTTGCGGCTATCGGACCTCTACTATTTGGACTTCTTTACGGTGAAGTTTCCGACCATTTCGCCAGGGAGCAAAACAGCGGAAGCTGTAAAGGGGTGGATTGCTTTCGTTTTACCTTCATCGTCATCTCCATAGGTAGCATTACTGCATTATTATTAATCTTATTTTTGGGCAGACGTAAAACATGGAGAAGGGTGTAAGGGAGCTTAGGATATGACCGCGCCATGTAAAGTATATGGGTGTTTGCAGTGTCTTTCTGCACTTATCTAATGTAGCATGGATATCACTGGGCCGCATGTTAAATTCGTCATTGAGCTACTGTCAAAGATATGTAACCATGGCGCTCACCCCCCTGACCACGCTGGTTATCGAACATCAGGTAGAAGGCAGAATTGGCTAGAAAGTCAATTCAACTTAAGAACCGTTCAACTGCACCATGTTTGATCGCGATGTATTCGATGCTCAAGCAATCGATCAGTATGAATAGACCAAAATGTGGATTTTCCTCCGCAGAAACGCTGGGCTTTCCCCGAGCTCTGCACGATTTGCATTGCATCGTTCAGTATGCTCCGGCAGAGGAAGCTTTAGTCGAGTCCGTCAAGTATGACATGATTCTGAAATAAGGTCAAAATGTACTATTGCTGACGTGACAGAAGCTAGCCAGCGGGCGGATCGTCCCGCCAATATTATCGACCCTGGAGCGCTCTTCGCAATGTGGTCCGAATTGGGTCAGGCGCTGTATCAGTTATCCCAGAGCCACTCAAGGAGCATCAGTTCACGGTGCAGCATAGTACTCATCCGAGCACAATGGCAATGCGTAACGCTGTACAAATACAGATCGCCCACGGGTATCTAATATGCGAGGCAAGCACGCCAAATATCTCTGGCCTCAGCGTTGGGTGACCGGATTGCCGGCTAATGAGCGAGAAGTCAGACAATCGGGTGAAGGCAAAGCTTCTCATGTCGAGAACAGTAATGAAGAGTCAGGTTGGAAAACGGAAAAAAAAAAAAAAAAAACGACTCCCCGGCTTTCCTGTGCTCGATGCGATGCATCGCAAGATACGGAGCTGGAGACGAGAAAAGGAACTGTTGCAAGATACATGATATGTTTGCCTCCCTATTCTACAAGATCGCTGTACTAATTCTGACATTCTTACTGTCACCAACGCTGCTGCCCGACCGCTCCTAAACAAAAAAAGCCCTCCTCTGCCTCTTGTTGTACCTTCTGAAGAATTCTTCAGAAGGTACAACAATTCTTTAGAAGGTACAACAAGAGGCAGAGGAGCGCAAAAAAGGTGGAAAGGTGGAATGGGGCGCCCTTGGTGTCAGAAAAACCTTTAGCGCGCTAGGAGAGGGTTCAATGAACCCTTACTTTTCTTTAATTTTTACTTTTGGTTTTTATCATTGACCCGGGCTTCGGGTAGTATAGGATCCCGAAAAAGGGGGGGGG
>BCIL01000002.1:1333967-1429447 GCA_001599955.1 Cystobasidium pallidum
GATGGATGTGGAGGGGGATGGGGATGGGGAAGGGGAGGGGGACGATGGATGTGGAGGGGGAAGAACGCCCAGCTCTTGAAGCCGGCGTTGGCCCCCCGGACTAGGTCCTGATGAGGCCGCCCCTCTACCGTCTACTGGCGCCTTCTCACTTGAAGCACTCCTAGGACCATCATCTTTCGTGGGCCCCCTCCGGGCATGTCTGTCTTGAGCCTCGGAGTTCAGGTTATGGATTCGTTTAGGCCCTCCAGCACGAGCAGTGCATGATCCCGGCAGGTTATAAAGTGTGTGAATGAAGCGAAGAAAAGAGAGAAGAGAAGAGCGAGCGCAAGAGAACCCCTCTCTTTCATACCCCTGGCGCACCACCGCGGGTGTCACGGTTTCGAACAATCGGGTGGCGCTGTTCGCGCTCTTGCCGGCTCGACTCCATTTGGCTTCGTTCGACGGTCTGACTGACCCTTTCAGATAATTGTTTTTGACCCGTCCTTTTTATCACGGATGTGCACAGGATGGGCATCGCTACCGCCAAAACTCGTAAGCGGCTGGACAAGTTTCGTTTGGTGGTGATCTCCCCAGCGAGGCCGGCCCCACGGTGCATGGATCGCAACGCGCAACGCGGTAGCATCGAGTACCAGCACGCCGCGCCTGTAGTCTGTGCGGTAGCACTGGTGTTCTAGATATTTCTGATCCTCTGCTATTCTCCAATCAAGTCGTAATGAGCTTCGTCGGCTATACGCAGACCATTGACTCGACCCATGCCCACGTGTAGGTCTGCCAGTGGCACAACGCAATGGTCTCTGAACCTCTAGGTCGCACCTACGCAGTGTCTGGTGGCTCATGCGCCGATTCAGCATCCGTCTGCGCGCTTGTGTGCACGACATTGATGCACATCTTCCTGCACATGTAGGCTGGCTTATCCAGGTTCTGCTCTGGCAGAGCGACTTCCTCTTTCTTCGGAAGTTGGGCCAAAGCCCAATCGCATCGCGCCACGTACTTTGTCAGCTCCTCCGACTTCCGAGAAGGATTGCATCATAGGCTCCCTATAGATTGATAGGTACTTATACATATCAAGATCAGAATCGGAAACTGCGGGAATATATTTCCCCAGAGAGAAATGTGCACATCCCTACTCTACAGATGAAATTGCCGTTGAAACTTTACTAGTATATCGCTACAAGTTTCTCCTGGGCATTCATCAGCAATTCCAACTGGTCTTCTTTTCTGTCGACAAGTGCTAAGCACTAACATAGCACTCTAGAAGACTCCATGTCCTTATGATTCCGTCTTCCTCTGCTTCTGGGAAGGCTCACCACCGCTCTGAGATGTGAGAACCTCCGCATAGGCTTCGAAGCAGTCGACAGACAGGTCAATAAGGATGACGGCCTGTGAAACCTGGAAGCATTTGTAGCGATATACTTGGTTTTACCCTCTCTGACGAGCGAATAGTATCCCAGTTATTCCTTCTCCGGTGGTAGTGTGGACGAGCTTGTTTCATCTTCCCCAGCTCTTCTAATGCTACTAATCACCCAGGCGCCCACGGTACTGTAACCCCAAAGCTTGGCGGAATCATGGTCGAGCAAAGGAAGCTATTTGATTGGATTGATACACTCGTTGCGGGATATTAGCCATGCTTGTCTTCTTGTCTCTGCCCATCGTGTTGGTTGGTCTCTGTCTCTATCCAACTTCTGGTCTACGCGTCCGTCTCGAGCTGGCGTTAATGAGATGCCCGATGGCGGAAGCTCGGCTACATGGGCTGGAGCATTGCATGCGCCAGAGAAGGCCACACAATCCGTAGTCACCTATCGACATCTTCTATCCAAGCAGACCCCGGGCGCCAGGTGGGTTATTCGAAGTACCGGTCTGGATGAGGCTGATCGAGGTACCACATCGCTCGGCATATACCACTGGAATCCAGCAACCCCCTACGTGTTATCGCACATTGCGATATAGACGCTGCCTATGCGTGGGTCGCTTGCCTTCTTTGCAACTTTGCTTTGCTGTTGTTTACACTTTTCAGCATCGCAAGCCATGCTCCAATGCCACATTATGCTGATATCCGCTGGACAATCATGTTGACAGGCAATTCGAAATGGTCCGGCTGGGCCTGTCGCCCGAAACACCTGTAGCATGTCAGCAATGGACCGGTCTAATAGCCATCAATTATCCGGCTCGAGCATTCGGGATCACGAGACATATGACTGTTGATGAAGTGCGTTGCTCGGAATATGTCCGTCCAAAGCAGGCTTATATTGGTATTCCTGTAGGCTAAGAAGAAGTGCCCTGAACTTGTAGCTGTCCAGTGAGTCTAGCAAAAAGATACAGCTTGGTGATAAGGCTGATCGTGCTGTCTTGCTTCAGTGTGGCAACGTACAAGGAAGGTGAAGATAAAGCTGGTTATTGGCCTGATGCTAAGCCGGAGACGCACAAGGTAGAGAGACATCTCGTATTCAACAAAGGCTCGGCGCAGTGCATCAGCTGACATGTTGCATTGCCGTTCCCAGGTCTCCCTAGAACCTTTCAGACGCGAGTCCCTCAAGATTCTGAAGGTCTTCTCAGAATCATGTCCCACTATAGGTACATACTGCTCAATTCAGACCTGAGCTGCCTGTACTTACCTTCTTCTGCTACGCCTTGCAGAGAAAGCATCTATCGATGAGGCCTATCTCGACTTTACCTTGCCGGTCCGCGATGCAATCCTCAGTCGCAACCCACATCTCGCTACCGTCCCATCGAACGCGCCATTGGGCCTCGATACTACTCTTCCTAATCCACCAGATATAGATTGGGAGCCCCTAGGGAATGTCGTGCCCGTACTCGCTGAAGCAGACCAGGCGAAGCTGGATGTCATCGATACTGGAGAAGCAAGCAAGGAGGCAGCAGAAGGCGAGGCAGAACTTCGTGCACCTACCTCTTCCCAAACTATTGAGAGACCATCTGATCCTGTGAACGCATGGAGCGATTATGCACTATCGATTGGAGCTGAGCTTATGCAGAAATGCAGGAGAGATGTTCTGCAGCAACTCGGCTACACTTGCTCCGCCGGAGTGGCGAGGAACAAGGTGAGGGGTTGTCGATTTCTATACATTGTAGAATGTTGCCCATGCAGCTCTATTCGCAGATCCTCGCGAAATTATGCAGTGCTTACAGGAAGCCGAATGCGCAGGTCCGTCTTTGGCCCAAAAGGAAAAGGGGTCTATTGTTGACTTCTTTGGTTACCTGTATCTCAGACTATATTGCGAAATGATGCTATATCAGGGTTTCTACGGCCTCTGAAGTTCACGAAGATCCGCTCATTAGGCGGGAAGCTAGGTGCTTCGATCGCACAAGAATATGAAGCTGCGACTGTCGGAGACCTATGGTATGTAGCAGACTCTATGACACTACCAGAGTTCTTCGATGTAACACCAATCTTGTTACAGGGATGTATCGCTACGCGACTTCCAAGCGAAATTCGGCCCAGATAGCGGGACCTGGGTATATAACGTTCTTCGAGGCGTAGAATTCGCTGAGGTGGCAGCCAAGACGGACGTAAAGTCTATGCTGTCTTCGAAGAATTTCAAGCCTTCTCTCCGACACTGGGACGAGATCGTAAGGCTACACCCTGTATGACCGAGACCGATGCGCTAAATTGCTCCAATATCCCATAGATGTACTGGCTGCGCATCATCGCCACAGATTTATATGCTCGTCTCAGTGAAGCAAGGGACGTCACGCCTGGAGTCTGGGTAAGTCCAGCATCCTGGTTGATTGTTTTCATGTTCCGAGGATCGATATTGATCTAGCTCCTACAGCCAAAGACCATTGTACTCGGGGTGCGAGACGATAAATACCAGAATCGGCATCGTCAAGCTGCTTTTCCCGTAACGAACGCCCTCACGACCGATTATGTTCTGAAATGCGGAGAGAAGCTCATGAAAGAGTACATAGCGGAGAGACGTGGGATTGGCGTCATTACTAATCTTCAGCTTTCTTTCAGTGGTCTTGAAAGAGCAGAGAAAGGTCAGCAAGGCATTCAGGGATTCTTTAATGCGGGAAACAATGCTTCCATAAGCGCCAGGGCATCTCCGGCACCTGTTGTGAAACCTGCGTCCGCAAAAGCTTTGGGCAAACGGAAAGCGGAGGATACTTTTGTGGACCTCACTTTGACGGACGATGATTCGAGCGAGCCACATCCTACGAAGTCTCGGGAGCGCAGCAACGATGCGAGCTCGAAGCTCAATGACATGAAAGATATCACACACGAGCGCAGCAGGTCGGCGGCATCGACAATATCCGACAGCGATTCCGACATTGAAGTCGTGGAAACTGCTTCATCCGGGCCGGTCTATCAATGTCCACTGTGTGCAGCAATAATCAGCTTACAGCCAGACGAGAGTGGGGATCTAGTAGCAGCGCGAAAGAGAGCTGAAAAGACACATGAACAATGGCATGAAAAGTATGCAGTTGCAAATGGCTTGTCGAAGAAAGCAGGGAAAGACAGACCTCCCAAGAAAAAGAAGCGTAAAGGACAGCAGAAGTTGAAGAGCTTTTTTAAAAAGAGTTGACAGACATTTCACGCTCTTGTCCAATGTTATGTAAGCAGTCCACTTCCGTTGTTGTTGTGGCGTTAGCGCCCCCTCCGTAAAGCTTCAAGGTTATGTACTGCTCCTTCAACAACTTGAACATCTCACACAGATCTCAGGGAGACGCTTGAGGTCGAGAGTAAGTAGCAGCCCAAGCTGTCTGTATCGCCGACAAGACCGCTCGCAAATGTCCAATACCTGCCAGTACCTCTACTTGCATATCATGTCGCTCCTTTATAACATATAGTATGAACTACGAAGCATGTACACATTGTATTTCGGTAGTGTCCAAGCAAGCTAGAACCACCTTCTGCCGAGTCCTAGGAGTTCAGCTAGACTGAAAGCTAATGATTTACCCAGCTGCGTCACGGGACCATCTTGCGCGGGAGGATATACAGGTTTCCCGATAACATCCACGTTCCATGCTTCTTTACCATCCACCCATAGTTTCATCGTAACAATTGGCTGTTCGGGATTCCGCGTATCAACCTCGAAAGTCGAGAATTTCCGATAGCCATCAGGAATATCTGCACGTTCAGTGAACGGGAGCATGGGTAGAGGATCATATTTTAGCTGGCGAATCGGACTACGACCTCTCTTGGTTTCGTAGAACAATGGACTTACATTTCAAAACCTTATCTTCACCTGTCGCGCAGAGCCCACTCTTCTGGCTCAAAGTCCGAATAGGTAGAGAGAATTGATTCAAAGGACCTATGCAGAAATCGATGACTGTTTCTCTGATTGAAACGGCGGCAAATTCATGACGATCTCCTGATAGTACGATGACACTGTATAGCCAGCAAAAGCAAGGAAGTTTGTAAAGTTCAGTCAGCAAACACATTGGTTCCTTGGGGATGTCTAGAAGATTGCTTACTTTGGCACATATTGCATAACGTCCATGAGTCTGATCAAAGAGGCATCAGCGAGTCGATACTCAGATGGACCGATAAGCATGTCCTTCGGACATTCCCAGACTCACTCGCTTCTTTCAGTCTGGAATCCGCCCCAGGCTATAGGTAGTCGGGAACAGTGCATTTTTGAAAAGTGGAGGAGGAGGAGAATCGAAAAGTGTTTTGGCGCAAGGAGTCAGTAAGAGTAGAAAGTTCGCAGGGAGAACGTACTGATCTTACTGTCGAATTTTCCATTAGGTCCGCCATAACATGTTTGGAAAGGTACGCTCGATACGACAAATTTGAAGGTGTGAGTACCATTGACTTGTTTCAACCAATCCAAAAATATTTCTTTTTGTTGAGAACCTAGCATGGTTTTCTCTTCATCATCTATAGCTTCATTTGCGCTTCTATATCGTCTCGTATCCCAGACGAAGAATGCTACGTCTCCATATGACATTGAATAGTAGTTGACTCCAGGTACTGATGGTGTTGGATTCGCATTGCCTAGATATGCTGTATATGCTGGAGCAGCCATCTGGAAGAAAGGATCGCTGTCGTTACTTTGGCCGGCATAGTCCTGTAGCGACAAGCGTTAAAAGATTCAAAAGATCCAAATGGCATCCATCAGCTACTGTAACTTTCCCTGTATAGAAACATGTCGCGCTTTTCCGCCTGGCGCTCATCCTTGAATGAGTGGTGCGCGTATGACGTACATTGACAATCTCGTGGTCATCGTAGATATGGTAAGTTGGGATGTTTTCGTAGATACGCTTGTAATCGCTGGAAGCAAAGTTCTGCCTATATAGCTTATAATATCCATCCGCCGATCTTGTCTTCCAAGGAACATCAGCGTAAATGAAGTCGCCCATGAACATCTATGTCGGAAAATGGAAGGAGGACAATTGTTTCCCAAAAGAAGTGCATAGAAATCAGCTCTCTCTCTCTCTCTCTCTCTCTCTCTTCCCAAAAATGCTTGCGACTTTAAGTAAATTTCAGCCATACCAGAAACTCGATGTGATCAGGACCGATCCTATCCGCCAGTTCAGTAGCACCTTTTACACTCAGATGATCTTGACCAGGAGCATAAGGGAAGTTCTGTTTAATACACGAAGTAGCGGCGAAAGTGAAGTGAGTCTGATGTATAGACAACTTGTAATCCGGTGAGGTTTTGAAATGATAGGGATGTTCCACGTTTGGAGTCACAAACTTGTCTTTTGCTGATTCAGGTAGGATTAAAGCGTATTCATATTCCGTACTTGGCAGGAGGTCTTTCAATTCTATCGTTGAAACATAGTCCGTATCAGGGGATGGGGAGAGACTTCCTGCTAGATGCCAAGCTCCTGCTGCTCTTGATGCTCTATATACCAGCTTGGCAGTATTAGCCCCGCTGTTGGTGGGAATGGTAGTCACTCCTGCTGAATCGGCTTGCGCCGAATGGTCGACTTCTGTGATGATGGAATCCAGAACAGAGCCCGACAATCCAGCCGCACCCTCTTCGACGATTTCGTGACCATTGGAGGCCAAAGTCATATTTTCTGGAGTATGCAAGGAGGAATGGATAGCTTCAACCGGAAACAGATTCTTCGGCACCCGGGCCACTAGTTTGGCTGAATTATCCGACACAGCTCCTACTCTTACGAAGGTAGTATCCTTAACGTCTAGGAAGAGCTTGGGAGTGAACTGGAAGTCTAGGCATAGTAGGATCAATATGGTATTGATGGCAAGTGACAGATAGTTGAACTTTTTCGAATTTGAAGGTAGGCCGAAGAATAGGTGGAGAGGATTAGGTCTCGAAGGGATGCCCAAGTCTTTAGCTAGGTGAGCTGTAGGAGGTAATCTGGTAGGCGGCAAGACTTGACTTGTACCTTGAGCTGTAGCTTTGTTAGCTGCAACGTCAGCATAAGATGGTTTGTTCTTCTTGTGCTTCTTGCTGCTGCCTCCTCCGTTGGGTGACTTGGGTGAAGGCGACGTTGGAGAGTGACTCGCTTCAATGGCTTTTCCATTCTGTTGCTCTTCGATATACTTCTGCTGCTGTGCTTCTAGTACTCTCTGCGGCTCACTCTCTAACAAGTTGATGTTCTGATGGATCTTCGCCAGGCCTGAACAGTAGGCGAGATAGAACCAGTAGCAGAAGGAAGCGTATCTTCCGGCTGTTCGGCGACAGGGAGCGCGTGCGTGTATGGGATATGCATGCCGTGCGGCCGTCAGCAGAACTCGAGAATGTCAGCACCTGCCCACCCATGCATTCGCTCATCCTGCCTGTAAAAAGGCAATCGGGGGTGGGATCAATAGGGGACCTACGTATGATGCGCAGGAACATGAAGCCGGCTATCCTGGTGAGGATGCTCATCGTCGACGTGTACGCCGTTAGCAGCCCCATGGCGGCAGCGTGTGACGGTGGTGGATTGCAGGAGAAGCTGATTCGTTCCAGAGGAAAGGCTGCAGTGGATTAGCTGGCGTGCAGGGTATGATGGCATTGATTTCCAGGCCATCGCCGGCAGCCGGACGGCGCATACATCGAGCATGTGGAAGCAGTCTGGATGCTGCTGCTGCCATGGACTCGCTGCTGTCGTGTAGGCTGCGTCCCAGCCATGCCGGCCAGCAGCCTGTCGATCATCGACGTCTATACAGCAAAATGCAATCCAGCAGCATCAGACGTGACAGGACAGTTCGCAGGCATTCACGCATGATGGGCGCCATCTATCAGGATAGTCGCACGGACTACCGGGTGGAGGTTAGTCTTGCGTGCTGCAGTGGACCTGGGTTGCGGGTGATGCGTTAACACCGTGCTATCAGACCGCGAACAGGATATCTATCAGTTGAGTGTCCTGAGCTACAACGATGCTCTGTATCTTCCATCGGCCACCGTGCACGCTTTGAGAGGCAAGCCTGCATGTCCGCTCGTTTCCTGCCCACGCTCGAATTACCACCTTAGGAAGCCTCGTTCCCACGGACAACTGTGCTGACTGTATTACTAAGCCTTTCTCTCTCGGTCGAGAGTTGCATCATCAGCGGACTTGAATGGACAACCCTACCCTTTGATACACGTTCAAGAGCGGCCCTATGTTTAGCAGGAATGCAGGTTTGTAAGAAACTCTCTCCTCGCCGAGCGAGAGCAATCCTATAAAAAGGAGACCCTCTCTCTGCTTTCCTCTCATTTTCCCAAGAGACCCACCAGTCAAATAGCAGGCGCGTCCCACCTTCACAAGCCAATCTCTAGCCACAGGGCTACACCCCTCCACAGCTCTCACAAACACACCAAAGACAAATATCAACATGGTCTACAAACTCCACGGCGTGGGAATGTCAACCTGCACACAGCGCGTCCTCATCGCAGCTGCAGAAGCAGGACTGGACATCGAGCTCGTTCCAATCGACTTCGCAAAGGGAGAACATAAATCAGAAGCATTCATGAAGTTACAACCCTTTGGTCAGGTCCCTGCCTTGGAGGATACTGATGCTGGCATTGTGATGCACGAGTAAGCTTCGTTTACTACCATTTGCACCGATCTGAATGTACCCCAATGCTGATGATAGTATTTCCCCCCTCTGTAACTAAACGGCTAACTTTTCGAAAAGATCCCGAGCCATCGCAAGATACCTAGCAACTAAATCGGAGGCGTCTCAGCTTATACCTCTAGCATCCGGTGCTGACTACCTGAAGAAACTAGCTAAATTCGAAGTAGCTGCTTCCATTGAATACTCCAACTTTGACCCTCTAGCTAGCAGGATTGCCAAAGAGGCCATCTTCAAGCCTATGTTTGTGAGTATCTTTGAAGATCATGTTTACTCTCCTCTTTCTTTGTTCCTTTTCCCTTTCGACCTCTTCATCTACCAAAGGATGATTACAATTTGGCTTGGTCAGCTGACGTTCTTGATATATTGTTTTCTTGATGCTACTAGGGCGGAGGTGAACCCGACCAGAAGGTAGTGGAAGGATTCGCGAAGGAGCTAGGTGCCAAACTGGACGGTTACGAGAAGATTCTCGGCAAGCAAGCCTACTTGGCTGGCGATGAGATCACTCTCGCCGATTTGTTCGTAAGTCTATAGATCCATTTACGTCTACTAGATACCTGCGAACAATGTAAGACTTACCATCTTGTATAATGATTCTTAGCATGTTCCGTATGGAAGACTCCTGTACGCCGCAAAACAGGGAGACCTCATCGAATCGAGACCTGCTGTCGCTAAATGGTGGAAGAGTGTTAGCTCCAGACAGAGTGTCAAGAAGGTATGCGGGGAGTAGAGGAGATATGCTTTGTAACCGGCGGGACAAGGATGAAGAGGGCAAGGGGATAGCGAGTGGCAATACTCGTGTTCTTTGCCATGACTTTTGCCGGTAGCGTGTCTTTTCCTTATTCTAGAATGCAGGTCTTTGTTCTGCGGACTACCAACAACCTTGAGCAATGCAAGTCATCTTTTAGTCCAGTCGACTTTGGTGATACGAGTGGTGGACGTTGAGGCTATGACCGATATTCTAGAACCCTGCGCGCGTGCTGTGACACACTCCTCTCTGACTTGCTCCTTGTCTCGCTTCAGTGAAATTCACCGATCAGGTGATTTCCATTTCGGGAAATTCCAAGGCGGTGAAATAAATCTTTAGCCTCCATCTTGGCCGGCAGATGCGGTAGCTAGAGTGACTCTAGTGCGAAAAGTACGCGCGAGAGTTGTAGGAAGCTTATAACAGCAATGTAGCGTAGATCTTGAATCTGTTGCTTCTGGTACAATTGATCCTAGTGTCTGCTATTGCCTGTCGACCTCCTACACTCTCACTTGACAAAAGACCGGTGACAGAGGCTACAGCCAGAAAGCAAGGCAAGACGTCAGAGAACAAAGCGAGGAAATAACGACAAGTGGTGGCATATTCAATACATCAACAGCTGACTGCAGGTAGCGTTACCGCATATCAAAGCCATCGAGAAACCGGCGACGGCCATGCCGAAGACACACCAAGCCACCAGCGGTGCGGCAAGAAGAGCAGCAGCAGCAGCAGCAGTGTTCGGGGCAGCAGCATGCAATGCACAATCTATCCAGCAACCGACCTCAGAAACGTCCATTACTTCGTTCTCGGGCCAGGGATCCATCCCATTCCAGTATGCAGCATCTGATGCATCGACAGCTTCATCCATCAACGTCGCCATAGTGCAAGATGACCTCGATTTTGTGCTTGCCAATGGACTACTGGGCGATGCTGATGGTCGATACAGCGCTGTGTTCGCCCCCACCTCGGGATTCTGCGGCCAAGTTGGTAGGTCCTGTTTCTTTTCTGTGCTAGTCACGTGCTTGAAACTTTTCTATCTATCCTCGGATAATATACTCGTCAATGCAATAACACTGACTTACGATGCCGCACTATACCCGTGATACCATCCATCTCCCTTCCTCGTAGCTCTGCAAGTGACTGAAAATCAAGGCAATTCTTCCTCCGGTCCCCTTTCCCAGGATTTCACAATAACATGTGGACCAGTACAGCGTACTCGCTCACTTTCGGCAAGACAGGAAGGTGGTGGAGGCGGTGGCCCTTCTGGGTCGTTGACTAGTCCCTCCGGCGGTACTTCATACGAGTCACCAGAAGGAGCTATTCAAATTACCTATCAACCTGTTACCGAAGGAGGACAGACTTTTGGCATAGATGCGATTCTCGTATCAGATTTCGGGAGCTATACAGTACGTATTGTATGAGTATAGGGTGGCTCGAAAAAGGTTGTCTAACTAAGTTTCCCTTTTCTGCCGTCTTTTATAGCTCACTAACGGTCTTTGGAAAGCGAACTCATCACAAGACATATCAGCAAACTTTGCAATTCCATCGGGTGCATGCGGTCCTTTCAGTTTACAAATAACAGAACACCAATTCTATCAGAATGCAGCGATATCGTTTCAAGCTGCCTCACCTTCCATCAACATAACCTGTGCTTCTGGAAGTCGTGGAAATACAAATGCCACCGTTCCTTCTGCTAGTAATTCGACGAGGACCGCTTTGCCTACTTCTACTGGTCTGAACACTACCTCTACGGCAAGCAACAGCAGCGGTATGTGGATCTTCCAAACGATATTTGCGACAAGTAATTTTTACTGAGTTTACAAATAACATTCCGTCTTCTGTCACTTGCATTTCTGCACGAAACCACGGATCTCCCTGAATGGACGGTATATTGTCATTTGTTGCACTGCATCAACATCTTCATAAAAAATATTTTGCCCATCTCGACTTCTGCTTTCACTTCTCAAGCTCTACCGACCTTTACAGGCAATATCACCCTGCCCATTGAGACATCTACAATCACAGAACCCACCACTATCATATCTACGGTGATCACCACGTTCACCGAATCTGGCCAACCTGGCACTCTAACTTCAGCAGTGACAACCACCGTGTCTCCCTCCTCTCCCTCCACTTCCTCCTCGTCCACCATGTTCAATAGCACATCTAGCACATCAAGCTCCTCAGCATCGAGTACAAGCAGTAATATTTCCAGCAACACCAGCCCCATGTCCTCCGGGCAAGCAGGTGGTGGTAGTGGTGGTGGTGATATCAGAACAACAACGGTCACAGCCACACCGTCATCACAAGGCAATGGCATCACAACAGTCACAATAACGCCAACGACAACTCCCACTGCGACACAGTCTATAACGCCCGAACGAAGAACATCGACTTATACAACAACAGAAGTACTAGTGGTTGCACAACCAGGCAGATCATCCATAACATCTACTAGACTTCAAACCGTGATCCTAGTTTCACAAACTATCGCTGCCATAGTTCAACCTTCCCAATCCGGTGGAAGCAATGGTGGTTCTGCAGCTCCTGCGAACAGTCCGCCATCGGGAGGAGCAAGTACAATAGCCCAAACAATGCCATGGTCCATGACTATTGCCGTCTGCATGGTGACTATAGCCTTGTTCCACAGAGTAATATAAGGCTTCTCGGACACAGTGCGAGATTCGACGGTTTTCCTCACTACAGAAACTTCAATGCGTAGCCTATGCACATGAATACGTACGCTTCAAGTCTTTAGTCTAGGAGGCAGGGAGGCAGGGGAAGTCTTTTTCAGTCGCCGTCGAAGCGATGACATCCATGTTTAGGCGAAGTTGCAAATGTGCAATCTGTGTATCGATAATATATACCATAGCTAATATCTGTGTCCGCAACCACATACCTTAATTCTACACCGTAACAATCATATACCTCTCGCTCATCGCTCAAAATGGTCCGTCTGGGGATATGAGACGTGAGAATGTTGTATCGTTCTATTGCCGTCGTAGCCGATGCTCAGAGGCACTGCGATAAAAAAAAAGCAGTTCCGATATCCCGGCAACTTCCTCTATTAGCGAACGGTGCCATTGCAAACGGCTGCCGTCGTTCTACTGAAACTGGCTCCAAATAATGGTCTAAATCGTCTGGCTGGATTTGGATGATGATGACAGCTTGAACGAGGGAAAGTCGCATTTCGAGCAGTCTCACGACCTAAAAGATAAGTAAAGACGTCCGGTTGCACAGGCGCCTCGCTCATTGGGTCTTAACGGGAATGAATTACGAGTACTATTGTACGCTGGGGTAACTTTGGCAGAGTATATGTCAAGGAGCCCTACCACTGACAATATGACTTACAAATGTCTAACAAACCCATCGAAAGACAGGTTAAAATCGTTTCCAGCTTTGTCGCTTTTCCTCTTGATTCTCAAATCCACCAGACTCGCTCCTGACCATAATCAAGCCATCCCTCAGAGACTTAGCTGAAGTAACGATCGAAGGGTCACTGGAAGTACGTTCATGTTTCGGTCTTCTCGCAAAGAAACCGCTCGATCTGAAGGATTGTTGACTTGGTGAAGGCGTGGACCTATCCTCTTTCGATTGTCCCCTCAAGTTTGGACTTGTAGCGCCGGAGGAAGAGTTGAGCCGAGCATCGAAAGCTCTTGAGGAAGGAGAGTCACGGCTGTTCCTTTCAGGAGAAGCAGTAGTGTCAAGGAACGAATCGACCATGGAGCGCTTCGAGGAAGTGCGCCGCATTGGGAACTCGAACAACCTCTTAGGCGGAGGACTATCGCCTGCTTGCATATTCCGATGTCCATCGCCTTACTGATTGCCATGATTCTCGCCGCTATCCCCAGTGTCTCCAACAGACGAGCTGAACGTGTAGATTGAAGTCGTTTGGGTACTTTGTGTGTTTATTGTGGCTCTGCTCTGGTTATGCGGGCCACCTGGCAAGCTACTACCACGAGCCCTTGGAGTACTACTAGACACATCCCGTTGGCCGATGGTGGAGACAGAGGGATTGCGCTGCATCATTGCGGAAGCTTCGTCTTTCTGGTATGCGGGAGTGACTGAAGGTGGCGGTTCCGGGAAGTCTTGCAGCTTGGAAAGAGATGACATAATCGACACATTCGATACCGAGTGGGTGTGGGAGCCTCCACTACTTCTGTTCCCAATTTTCGGCGTCAGAGGTAAACCAAGAGAGAAAGCACCGCGACTATCACGTGAAATAGCCCCCGAGCTATCATGCATCTGGTTGCGATACGTGTCGATGATTTCAGAAGGCGTGACACTATAATGCGAAGGAGAAGTTGCTGCGTAGAATGGAGAATAAGGCGACTCCGCTCGAGTAGGCAACAAGCCATTATCTAGTCCTCTGTCGCTCTCTTCCTCGCCCTCGACAATGACACTTGGCCAATCAGCCTTAGTATCCTCGGCTCGTAACATGCCGCCATGCGAAACAGTATTTCTGGGTGATTCATCTTCATCCCCGCTATCATCATCAATAAAGCTCCGCGTATCAGACGGAGCACGAGCCCGGACGGGGAGCACAGGTTCGAACTCGATAAAGCTATCCCTTCTTGTTTCAGTAGCTTCCCCATCTAGGGCCCTTGTGCTGGGAGGTTGTGTACCGCTGGTCCGCGCATTGCTGACAGGGCTTTCGCTGACATACCCATGCGACGATTGTGTTGAGACAGACGGTCTCTGTACGAAGATGGGGGACAGAGCGGTTCTTCTGATTGAAGCCATAGGGCCTTCCACTCCTGCATGCTCCTCATCCTGATCGGGGATAGCATCGCTGGATTCTCCGCGTTCTTGCGAGAATGGCATTGCTGACTGGCTGAGTTCAGCCTGAGGCGTGGCGCCAGCTGAGTTTGCTGTTATGTATGAGCGAGCTGAAGCGAATGATTGTTGATGAGCCAAAGAGGGAGCATCCAAGACCGAAGCTGAAGCATTCGACGGACCCCCGCCTCCGGCAGTATAAAAAGTGTCAACGGTACGAGCCGTTGAGCTGGTGAAGTTGCGCGCCATCAGGGGTGGCTGCAGAAGCACCTCGTTTTCTTCCTCCTCATAATCCTCAGGAGGCCAGATCTGTCTTTCACCTCCGAGCAGGTTGCTATCGAGATTGAAATTCGCGAAATCGCCCTCTAGGCCTCGTGACTCTGTATGATGACTGTGAGGACGTCCGGTAGTCACTCTGGCGAATGGATGAGTCAAGGTCTCCCGTCGACTATCCCGCTTGGCATGATCATCGCCCGACTGTGAGTAACCTTCACCGATATCAAATGTGTCCAAGACGGAGAAATCAGGTGTTGGGAATCTCTCAGAAACTGTCAGCGAGTCTGGTCGATCTTGACTTTCAGGCTCCGATGAGTCTTCTCGGGTCACATGGGCAGGCGATGGGGTCAAGCCAAAATGAGACTCGGAGCCACCTTCTAGAAGATCGTTCGAATCCGTTGATGGGAGTGAAGGCAGTGGTTTTGAAGGGGGCGGCGCCTTGAAAAACTAGTTGGTGCGCGTCAATGTCAGTTAGTCATTTGCCGTGTCTCTCTCGAGAACTGCCAATACTTACCAGATTAGTGAAGCTCTCTTCGTTGAGATCCAATATGCGAGCAGAACCATTACTGATACTCCTGCTAGCACTCCCAGACTCTCCACTACCACTGTTGGTCTGAATTCCTTGTATGGCCATGGGGGTTTCGACCTCCCGTAAAGGTGTGAGACTATCCCGAGATTGCCCTTGTTCGCTAGAATCCATCGCTTGTAAATGAGCCATGGCGGATAAACTGCCGGCACTAGAAGACGCGTTCAGTATTTCGCCTTCGTGAGATTCGTGTGTAGTTGAGAAGGCCTGTCCATATACTACTGGAAACCGCTCCGGTGCTGCAGCTGATGACATAAGGTCGGCTTGGCCTATGATTACTCGCGAAGCTTCGAACTGCGAGTAGTCGTCCACGGGAGGTGTAATGGCTCCCAGAACATTGCTACTGATATCGTTGCCGGTATCGAGGTAGTTCCGATCGTTCTGATGTGCACCATTGATGTGTACACCTTCTCGCGTCTTGGGACGCTGCATAGGTGGAGAATCGATTCTACCTGTCGTGTACATGCTAGGTGATAGTGCATTTACTGGTGTCGGAGATCGTCTGGCTGGGGGTGGTAGAACAGCAAACAGAGCTTCCCTGCGCTTTTCGGGATCGTCTATAGCCTCAATCGACGCTCTGCTGGGTGCTCTCCTGACTGTGTTTGAGGAAGGGCTAAATGTAGGCATCGTACTCCTTTCTGCGAGGTTCGAAGGAAGCCCAGCTCCGTCTCTCCGGTGTGAGCGGTCAGGTAACACCCTACTCTCGCCCATGAATAATGGAGGAATACTTGGATCGTACCCGTTACGATGGCCGTCGGGCGAGAAGGGTACAGGCGCAGCTCTTGGAGTTCTGATTGTTTGGTTCGAAGATTCCCGGAAGGGATGCGATATCACCATATTGTTGCCATCGTTGTAATTCTTCCTGTCTTCGTCCTTGACAGACGCGGGAATACTTCGAGAATAGGTACGTCGCATGTTGACCAACGACTGCGAGCGTCTCCGGAGCGCCTTTTCTTCTTCTTGATCTGTAAGCAAGGCTCCTCCGCCGGTCGGAAACGCTAAATGTGGTACCTCCACTTGAGAGGCGTATAAAGCCTCCTGAGGCAGGGTTTGAGTTTGTTCGTCTACCATTGTTCCACCCCTGCTCATATTGCTAGCCGCGTCTCTAGCTCTTCTCCTAGCCAAGAACTCCGGCTCACTCTCATAGGCCGGATCTTCTGATCCTCTTCTCTCACCTGCACGACTTCCAGTTCGAGAATTGCTAGCGCCCATAGTAGCGTAATTTCTCTGAGTAATGGTGGATCTAGACATGCTTCTCTTTCTCTTACCCCCTGGGAAAGCGGAATAATCAAACTCCTCGTAGAAAGAAGGAGTTCGGGCGGCTGAACCAGCGCCGCAAATCCAGGTATATCCCAAAGGCTGAGAAGGTAATCTTGCATCTCTGTGATCAACAGTATCAGGCAACCTAGCTGAGATTAGCTTATTTCTGGCTCTCTTCTCTTCCTTCCTTCTCCCAAGCGAAGAAGAAGCCGTCATTGCCGAGTCCGAACTGGACGCATTGTGGCCCCTAGGCAGGCGACCACGCGGTGGCGCAGCTAGACCGATACCAGGATGGGTAGGGGAGTCACGTCCAGGAGATTGATAATTTTGGGATGCAGTAGCACCAAAGCTTGACGACCGCTGTCTCGTACGAGTCTCGCTTGCCGGTGTACGAGGTCTGGAATCTGGAGGAGGCTGGCCGTAGTGTACGAATCTCGAAGATAACTTGCCGGATTGACCAGTATTAACCGTATTGCTCATTGATCCCTTTCTCGACCGTGAGTTTTGGTTATCCCTTGAAGATCTCCGTCTTGATAGGGCTGGACTTTTATCCTCGGAGTTCGAACTCCGTAAGAGGAAAAAGTTGGTCAGTCCAGCTAAACCACCAGATTGTTGCCTCTGGTGTCTCCTGGTCCGCCCCTCGGAGTCTTCGTCTCCTCGAGCTTGTTGACCGCCGTGAGGGAGATACGAGTCGACAGAAGAGGATCGATGTCGCATAACAGGCCTGGAATATCCCCCTCGTTCGTTCGGACTCACAGCCAAGCCGGCATGGCTGTCTATTATGCCTGTCCGAGGAGCTGAACGGCCTGCAACGAAAGGTGTCACCGCGTTCGGCTTCGACACGGTATGGTTAGACCCCGTGAATTGCATTGATGAAGAGGAATGGAGGTTAGGAGTACTGTATGTCGAAGAAGGTGCAGCGTGCAGCGTGTCTGGCGTCCTCCCTCCTGATATATAGAGAGGCTGGCCACCTTGGGCAGGTCTCGAAACCAAGGGAGCTGTTGCTAAAGACGCAACATATGAATTTGAGGGACCAGGTTCGTCGCTCAGTCTACCTATTCGAGGAGGTTCACTGCCAGTATAGGTCTCAGGCTGATATGCGGCAGTACCTGGCTGACCACCTCGATATCGCATGAATGGATCTAGAAGGGGAGTTCGAGGTCTTGTAGATGAGATGTTGACGATATCCGGAAAGGTATTGTATCCTCGTATGGCGGGTAGGCTGGTGTTGTTAGCATTGGCGGCGGCATCTTGCGGGACAATCGAGGAGGTATTCGCAGTGCTGGCCGAGTTAAGCCGGCTTGGACCAGCTTTGTGACCTTTAGAAGCCAGCATAGTCTCGTTTTGCGTGCTGGTGGAGCTCGTTTGACGATGGGAGAACATAGAGGATGCCAAATACGTAGACCCCAGTGACGAAGACGAGTTCTGCCTGGAGCGAGCAGGGGACTCGCCTGCTTTGCAGAATGGTAAGCATTGGAGGTTTTCAAGGTGGATTGACAGATAACGCGTGCGGATAACGGCCTCAAAGTCAGCCATAGTGTTCGCTTGCTGCTAGATTGTGCAAAAGCGTCACACACCTATACCGCCAGCATAGAATGACGCAGGAGATGCCGCCCGGGCTATACTGGGATTAGTGACTCCAGTCTTGGAGCGGGTGCGGTCGTTGATGGTCATCTGCTGCGAATGGCTGCCACCGTAGCTGCCGTCTATGCTGAAGTGCTGCCTGTGAGCGTGTGCCGCTTTGCCTGCGCCGATAGTGGCAGAGGGCAGTTTACTTCTGCTCTTGCTGAAGGGCGACGCAGCAGAAGATGACTGTAGGACTGTAGCAGGTGGAATGTCGCCAGATTGGTGTGTCACCGAAGGCGACGACGAAGGTGGCCCCATTAAGACCCCCTTCGCATCTTCATCCGCTACAGTGCCGTTACGGTGGCTCGAAGCATAACGGGCCAGATATGAGTCCATTGCATTTGGTAGCGAAGACGGAGTGTGAGCATATCCATGGGCATGGCTCTGAAGGCTGGGTGCTTCTCCTATGCCGAACTTGGATGTCACACCTTCTCGTCCTGCTCCATCTGCGGCCACAGTGGCCATCTGAGGCAACCTATTTCGTCACTCCAGGTTGCTCCTCTGCCTTCCGTCCGTGTCACCAGCATTCTTGAAGTATGCGCATGTTGACCATGACTTGCAGTCCTGCCTGTCCAAGAAGGGCATTGCGGATGCATTAGGATCTCACTTTCGTTTTCCTTTTCCTCGATCATACGCTTTTATCATGGGCTATGATGCAACAGAAAAATACGAAAGGAAAAGATCTAAATATCAGCATGTTCAAGCAATCCAGGATCAATGGTATTGCAACCTTGCGACAGTTGTTGACTCGTTGCCCTGCAGTCACTAAATGCCGAGGCCCTTTTCCCGCTTACACAGAAAGTCAGTCGTCTCTAGTTGCAGTATACATCAACACGTGCTTGCACTGCCCAAAACTGCAACCTGTACTGCTATAGATTCCGGTGGTTTTCAGAATTGCGGTCAGGCCATTCAAGCATCTTCCGCGTATTTCTCCAACTGTTCCCGCATTCGCAGACGTAACAATCGAGGTTTAAGGCAGAAACGGAGTCAGCGCTTAGGTACCGCAAGGGATGTGGAATGGGGTTTCTAGCTTACGTCCAAAGTGAGCACACTACTACTACCTGCGTCCAAGTCCCGCCAAATACCGACCAGGCCAGCCGCTTTCTCCCAGAAAGAGTTTTTTAAGGAGATTACGATGAACTGGAACTGCTCATTTGCTCGACTTCGCACACTGTGAACGCAGATAATGGAGAATAGTTATGCCGGCGTCAGCCTCCCGAGCACGGTCACGACGGCAGGATGGCTCGGTTGCTGGGCTTACTAATGGGCAATCTTGGCAACATTTGTATTATCCAAGGCGGCGTCAATCTCGTCAAGAACGAAGAAAGGCGACGGATGGTAGCTGCTGGGACGGATGTATATCAGACCAAACTGTCATCATGCTACCGTCGCGCCACCGCATCTCACCTGTGAATTGCGAATAGCAAAGCTAAAGCAGCCATAGTTTTCTCACCACCAGAGAGCTGGTCCATATCTCTAAACCTCTTCATCGGTGGCATAGCATGATATTTGACTCCTGTCAAGTACGGTTCCTCTGTGTCCTCAAGTGATAGATAAGCCGTTCCACCCATAGGAGCAAGTTTTCCCTTTGTCAAGTCTTTGTAGACCTTGTCAATGGCGTTTGAAATATGTTCGTATGCAGCAGTGAACAATTCTGTCCTCTTCTGCTTCAACCGATTGAACTCGTCTTTTGCATCTTTGGCTGCTTGTCGTGCTTTGTCAAATTCAACTGTTGTTGCTGCCAATTTCGCTTCCGTTTCATCCAAGCGTTCGATAGCCTTCATGTTCGGGAACAATCGATCAATCTCTGCTTGTGTCGTAGTGATTCTATCGAGTAGAGCTTGCTCCATTTCTTCCGAGCCATTCTAAGGACAGAATACACTGCGTAAATTTCGGGCATTGTCATGGATTTCAGCGGGAAAATAGCTTTGATAATTACCTCCTTCTCATCCTCATCGAGTTCAGTAAAGTTTGGCTTAAGACCGTAGTCCTCGACTTCTCGCGCATCTTGTGTGTCCTGACCGTCACCATCGACATCCATCGCTACGGCATCTCGCAGGTTCTGAAGGGAGCCGATCAGCCTTCTGAACAATTCGTAGGGAGCGGGTTCATTCGGACGCCACTCACCTCATCCAGCGGTACTGAGTCTAGACTGCCCTTCTTGAGCGGCAGGTCGATTTCTTCAAGCTTGCATCGCTTATAAATAGCAAACCTTTCACTAGCTAGTTTTTCGATCGAGTCATTGAAAGCAGCAACCTCCTTGAGAGCTTTGTCATAAGCCTTTGAAGCCTTGGAGGTTGTTTTTTTAACCTTCTCTAACGCGCTCTGAGCTTCGTTGAGCGATTCTTGCAACTCGGATAGAACAGCTTTAGCACTTTGAGTACTAGCCTCAAGTTCAGTGACTTCAGCCTCTACAGTAGCTTTCTGCTTTTCCAAAGCTTCCAACTTTTTCTTTTCGGAGATCACTGTCTTTTGTAGAATCTCAAGACGAGCTTCGCTGTTCTCGATTTGCTCGGTTTCGAATGCGATTCTGGCAAGATTGATGAAAGTTAGTTTTAGCAGGACCTCTTTCGACAGTGAGGGCTTGGCCCAGAAAAAAAAAGAAAACTTTACCTATTCCTGAAAGTATCTCGTGCTTTTGTTGTCCGAAGAACCTCTTCTCCTTGTGCCTGGCTCTGACTATTCTGTATATCTTCGTATACTCTGATGTTCGGGCATCCGATCTTCTTACAGAAGTCTGCAAAGATCCGATCAACAGCCTTGGCGACAGCTTTGTTTAGCTCTTGAATTCTAGACTCTGTCTCATCAACGATCTGCTGGACCTTATCCACTTTAGATTGCATATCTTTCAACTTTTTCTTCGAGTGCTCTAAAGTTTCCCTAGCATCTTTGAGTGCATTCGTCGTGGCTGAAAGGTCATCTTTGATACCGACTAGCTCAGCTTCCAATCTGCTGATATCACTTGACAGAGCCTCCTCTTTGCTGTCAACTCCACGCGGGCGAGTTTGTCGAAGTTCAGCTAGTTGAGTGCGATAATGCTGCTCTTGACGCTTGAGTGTCGCCACTTCCGCATCATCCCATTTCCGGCTGTTATTTCTACCATCGTCACCACCCGTCATATTACCCGTCTTGTGAATGATGGATCCATCAAGGGTGACGGCTGCAATCCAAACACTGTCAGTCGCCATCTCTTACTTTTCCAACTACATTGGGAGCCCTCGCTACGACACCTACTCTTTACTTGCTGTCCCTTGCCAAAAGCCACCTCTCTCGCAACTTCCATAGTATCGCAAACTAAAGTATTTCCGCAAGCGAAGAGTATAGCTCTTTCATTTGAAGGATCGAAATTCAGCAAGTCGAGGGCTAGTCTTGTTCCGTGACCAAAGTTGCGGAATTTATCGTCGATCGGTTTAGGCGTTATAGTGTCCAGGGGCAAGAAAGTTGCAATACCGGCTCGCTGTTCCTTCATGTACTGTGTAGCCCAACCAAGTCGTACGATGGATTCAGTGAGGTGTCCCAGAAGGGTGGCGAAACAGAGGAAGTCCACATACATTGACACAGTCCAGGGCGGTCTGCTGACTATCAACGACAATACTGTCGATATTCTTACCTAGAGCTACGGATATCGCCTTATCAAATCTCCTCTGAACAGGTTTGCAGAGATCGCTGACTCGTCCTTTCACAGCACCGGAAGGGAAGATGCGCTGCAATGAGGCAATAACTTCCTTCAATTTGACTTCGCGTTGTGTTTCTCGACTTTCAGCTTCGGCTTCACGAAGTTTTCGGTAGCATTCATGGAGTTTTTCATTGAGTTCCGTTGTTTGTTGGCTGTACAACGATGGTCGGAATTCAGGCTGTCAGTCTTAAGCGAGGTGATCTCTAATCGAGCCGTCCAGAAAAATGGAGAGACTGACTTGTAACGCGTCTTTTCAGCTTGAGCGGCGTTGAATTCCTGCTTAACTTTTGCTAAGTCACTAGAGGTAATCTTCACTTTCTCATCCATCTGATATTTTCTCTCCCTCAACCGACTTTCGGCTTCTTGAGCTTTTTCAACGGCAAAGTCTGCATCTTGGAGCTTGTTCTTCAAGGACGTTAATTCACTTTTTCGCGTCCGTTGTTCCCGCTGAAGTTTGTCGAGCTCTTCTCGCTCTTGTATTGCCTTTGTCATACTCTTCGCTTTGCTGTATGCACATAACGAGAATGAAAAAGGCGGGGTTGTTCAGCCGCAGCCTATCGTTATGTGTATAAAGCGCAACGAACAAAACTTAGACCTACATTTTGCTGTACTCCTTGATATCTTCCTCATCCAGTGCAAACCCATGTTCTTCATTCGCTTTCTGCTGCTGCTCTTGCAAGCGTTTGAGGCTGACTTCAACAGCTTCCAGTTCTTTCCTCAAACTAGGCAGTTTGGAAGCCTTTTCACTCCTTTCCTTTTCAACTTCAGCGGCTTTATCTTCTGCTTTCTTGCATTTTCTCTGTTCGTGTGCTATTGTAGCATCTATCGCTACTAGATCTGGTCGCTATTGGTAACAACAATTCTTCTTGTTAGAATTTTGGCTGCGCACGTATTTGTGGGACCAACTCAGTCTGGGAAATTTACTCACCTTATCGGCAACTTCTTTCTCCTTCGCTTTTGCTTTCTTCTCCTGTTTCATGACCTGCTTCTGAGCGCTAGCGACCTCTTTCCTCGCTTGGTTCAAGCTGGCTTCATGAGCTTCCTGTTCAGCAATCAGTTCCGACATAGCTTCTTTTCTCTCTTCAATTGTATTTTGGGCAGTTGTAATTTCGTCTTGGATATGATAAAGCTTCCACAGCAGATGATGAATTATGGCTCGGTCTTTTTCTTCTCGTAATTGAGCGAACCTTTCTGCTTCCGACTTCTGCTCTTTGAATTGACGTATTTCAGTATTGATACCTCTCCGTTTGTTGTAATTGTGCGTCGAGACTTCAATTGCTTTTTCTGCTGCCAGTTTAGCTGCTTCGTACTCTTCCTTGTACTCTATTGACCTATGTGTATGCATTCGTGGTGAAACAATCCAACACATTGTCAGAAGTACTGTAACAGCCAAAGTTGTTGGAAAGAGATATCCCCCGCACCCGCTGATCTGCTCTATAAGACGCGTCAAGTCCTTAGGTGACTGCGAAGCCACGGCTTCTACGTCACCTTGGAAGACGAGAAAGTTCTTCGCTTTAACCAGAATGTTGTGTTCTACCAGAGCATCGTTGTAGTCTTTTGCATTGACTGATTTGCCATTGATCTTGTATTCCGAAGATCCGGATGCCGTAATGCTAGGACGATACGAATGCAAGTAAAACAGTAGTGGGAGAACATGTCAGAGTGCTGCTAGAAGATCAGGCTTGTGGACCGTTCGTGCGCCTGGATAGGCCGTTCTGCCATTCGGATACGGTGGTATGGGCGCCACTCACGTTCTCCTGTAGCTCCACTCTTTACCCTTCCTATCCTTATAGACAGCTTGCACCCAAGCTTTCCTGGCTGTCTCCGCGTGATTTCCATTTCCGTTCTGCTCTGCTTCGTCATTACTATCATCGGACTGTCTGTGCCCATTCTTGCCATTCGGGGCTTCGTGATCATCGCGTATTCCAGCTCGATAGATCAAGTCTTTCAGCTGGCTGCTTCGCAGTTGGGCGCTTCTGACACCCAGCACGAAGGATATCGCGTCCATGAGATTTGACTTGCCAGCACCATTTGGACCGATTACTGCTGAGAATGCCTTGAATGGACCGCTGCAGGTGAATGGTCAGATTAGAGCTCTTTCTATGCCATAAAGTGTGTTGTCGGCCTACATGACCTGTCGGCCTTTGTAGGACTTGAAGTTGAATACTTCCTGCCAAGGCGGGAAAGCGGGACGCGTCAGCACAACGGACCAGACAGATCGCGACCTGGGATGCAACCCACAAGCCGTTCAAGCATCCTGGCGGCGGGCTGTGGACGCTGACCGCGAAGGTCGCTGCAATGTGCTGATCGGAGTCGGATGAAGCAGAGAGAAGGCGAGCAGCCACTGCAGCTGGCTTGTCGATGCACAGACAAGTGGAGCGTGGATGGATCAGCGTCGCCAGACATGCATCTTCATGTCGAGGACCACCCGCGTGCGTCCCTCGCCTTGTAGCGGCGGATTGACGATAGCTTTCGCCACAACGCGTACAGCCGGGAGACACCACTGCAGGTCTGTTTTGTGCAGCAGATCAGGAACGAGCTGAATCTAGTACACAGGCCATAGCACACTTGTATGAACTGGTTACATCATGGGCTGCTCCGCTCGCTGTGACAACGCACAGCGAACATTTGTCTCCAGTCAGGTGGGGGTAGCAGCCGGGAGCAAGCCATAGTGATCAGGGGCTTTTCAACCGCAGAAGTATCGATGTTGCACACACGCAAAGACACAAAGCATCGACATTCCATGTGCGCGGTAAACATGAATCAATGGAAATAGTAAAGCTATATGATAATAGGGTTGTCAAGAAAAGCGAAAAGAGCCTACCGTCCTCGTAAAAGAGACGGACAAGGCCTGAAAGAAGGTGCAGGGCCCCCGACTCTCGCAGAGATAGGCTACTGTATCCGCAACTGAATCGACACCTGATGACCCCGAAGCGGTAGCAGGCTATCCTGAAGGAACCGAAGGCCTTCTATCCATAACAGCCCGTGAAGCTGCTTATCGCTCGCCGCGAAGACGGCGGGCGAGCTGGATGTCCTTGGGCTGGATGGTGACACGCTTGGCGTGGATGGCCTGCAGTAGCACAAAAGCATTGTCAGCATGTTATTCCATCTTGGTAGCACCATGCCCTTAACATGGCGATGATCGGTTGTTTTGATATCCGCCACCGTCATGCAGAAAGGAGCAATTCGCAACATCACTTACAGCCAAGTTGGTGTCTTCGAATAGAGAGACGAGGTAAGCCTCGGCGGACTCTTGCAGAGCCATAACAGCGGATGACTGGAATCGGAGGTCGGTCTTGAAGTCCTGGGCGATTTCACGGACCAGACGTTGGAAGGGGAGCTTTCGGATGAGGAGCTCGGTGGACTGGGAGCGTAACACAAAAGACATTAGCTGCTGGTTGAATGCTTCGAGCATCCTTGCAGCTGCCCACCTTCTGGTATCTTCTGATCTCTCGGAGAGCGACAGTACCGGGGCGATATCTGTGAGGCTTCTTGACACCTCCAGCAGCGGGTGCAGACTTGCGTGCAGCCTTGGCAGCGAGTTGCTTTCGTGGAGCCTTGCCTCCAGTAGACTTGCGGGCAGTTTGCTGGCGGTCGTCAACAGCAAGCAGATCAGGGAACGCTATCTACACCATCAGTCAAGCTTCTCTCACCTTTGTGCGGGCCATGGTATGTATGGAAAGTTTGCAGGAAACTGGGTGGGATGAAGCGTGTGTGGGAAAAGGAAGAGAGAGGGCGAGATGTCTGTTTTATAAATCCCACAAACAAGATGGCATGAGCATGATCGAAGAAGTCTTTGTTTTTGTGTACAAGATTCGCCACCATTCTTTGTGGCATGTGGCGTACATTGCATAGTAGCGGTTTTCCAGCGAGCTGAGTGGGGGAACAGCGGACAGGTCCTTTAGCACGAGAGATGGTTCGGTTTCTTGGCTATGAACCTACATAGCATATTACCAGTTCTGTTGCCCAGCAAGCCCTCGCTCGATAAGCATGCAATCACGTGACTTTCGTAGGCGACCCATGCTTGCGCCAGATCAATCCGCGAGAATCAGACGAACGTAGTGCCTCTTGTGGCTCGCTCGCATACCTCTTTGTCAGAGGACGCATCATCCAGTTCCTCTCCAAGGTGACATAGCTCCCCGTAAACCCATGTCTGACACGCCTAAATGCTGTACGAACTCGATGCCGTCCGTCACGCTGCTGAGCTATCTGGAAGCACGATACGCAAACACGACACAGTCTACTGCTGCTGGAAACTATGAAAATGAGCTGACTAACGCCATATCCGTTATTGACCTGCATCCCACTTCTTCCACAAACATGCAGAATAGTGTTTGGCGAGATCACTTCCGCCATAATTCCTAGTATTGCTTAACGGTTCTGCATTGGTGTAGGATGGAAAGGTCTACAGCCGCTATACGAGAGGATCTCCTAAAGATCCCCAGGCAAGGTGGTCTGCCCCTGGTAAAAGTGTTATCTCTCTATCGAACTGCACCTCTGTGACTTCAACCGATTAGTTTCCCGTGATGAGCCAGTTCAACAAGGAACAGTTGGCAACACACTTCCGCATCTGTGCAAGCCCGTACTTATGCTCGGTTGACGGACAGCCCGCTTGCTAGCCTCCATCTCGCTGAATGGTCGTTGTGTGTGGTGTGGCAATCGACCTGGAACCTGCCACAGTATCTGGTATCCGTTCCTTTCGGACTATCCTTGACGGGCTGACCGTTAACGTGACTTCCAGCTACGCTTCCTTTGTCTGCCGAAACGGAGGTAATTTTCGATGAATCACAGTATTCCGGCGGTAAGAGATCACGAGATTGGGCACGTGGGATTTCCACTGACTTTATATTTACAATGAGTACAGTATTAGCACCATAGGTATACAATGTCCGGCATTACAAACGAGTAGCAGAGTACGGCCACGGAAGAGAAGCGAACGGCTGGAAACACGCCAGGTCATGCTATTATGCGATTTGTTTTGCCACGTGGTGATCCGTGTAATATAGCTGCTGATCCCACTTCGCCAATAGAAGAGGGGATGATCGGGAACCATGTTGTCGCGATCCAAAACAGTACGTACTATGGCTCACTTGCGCCTTCTCCTGCTTTTGCTGGCAGAAGCACGTAGGGAACGCCAATGTAAATTTGCCAACATGTCCAAGTTTATCCATAACATCCGCGTCAAGTTGAGATCCCCGCTCATGCTTTCAGGAGAAATGAAAGCAGAATGCGAGACCAACACAAATTAGTCGGTTCAGTCATCCCGAAAGGAAAGCCTGGGAAAAGCTGCGGCTTTCCGCCCTGGGCATGCTCTCAACCGCCTTAAAATCAATGCACGATGACCCGGTAAGAAGCAAGATATAGAATAGTCGTTCTAAAGACTGTGAGTATTGCCTTAATTTTGTGCAACCAGCGTGCTCGATATACCGTCGACCGGGACTTTCTGGAAGAAGCAAAAACAGAGCAGACGTGCTAATGACAATGAGGTGTATTCTTCAGCAGTGCCATAACCTGTCATTCATATCAATGAAGGAATTTCCGCCCCGGTCTTTGCTCATATCGCAAGCTGTCGTGTCGTCCCGCTAATTCAACTTTCCGTCGCCTGCATCCAGTTGTACGCACATCCTGGGTTGAGATTGCGACCAGTCCATCCATGTCTTCCCGCACATATCTTCACTTGCACCAACCCAGAGTGTTGCAGTAGCTCCGTGTGCAATGCACTGAATCGATTTCATGCTTCATACAGACCACTCGAAATACATGCAAGGAAAGTTCCTAGTTGAGACAGCCTCGCAGCAGTCCAAAGGCATGTCTGCCCTAAGAGACTGACGGGAAGAAGACATCTATCTGCAGGCAAGCTGAATCCTGATGGATCAGAAATCACTTCGCACCTTAGATTCTTTTCAAGCAGCTCTTGCTGCTTGCATGGCCCGAGAGCCTCTTCAAACAGCGGGTGAGTAGTGCTGCGTTCCCCCTGGTTGAGGACTGGAAACCCTACAACTGGATGGACTTGGCCTACCTTTCAGAGTCCCGGCCCTGAAACTCTTGATTTCGAGGTGAATCAGCCACGGGCAATTTCCAAGGAATACTGTGGCGTCTATGCAGGAACATAACGCAGTAGAACCTTCCGAGCATCGTCGAGGAGCGCCAGGCTTCAGGTTGATGTCGACACTGTCGCCCACACGTTACAATATCTCCATGCAAGATGCAGGTTACAGGACCCGCAAAAACAATTGTTCGACCAGACTGCCTTGACAGTGGCAGTGGAGACGATTTGCTGAATCGGCCTGCATCTTATTCCAACTACTGAAATGCAAGAAAAAGGTAGAGACTATCAATACCAACAGAGCAGTGGACGTTGCAAAATTAATTGCTCATCAGCCAACACGTTTCCTTACTAATTTTTGCAAGAAGTTTAGGGCGCCTTCATCCCTTTCAGGAATCAGGCGCCCCTCCCCTCCCCACGGCTCAGCCAGCTTGAGGTCTGTTCGGAAACAAGTCTTCAACAAACTGGACAGAACCATAGTATTACGAATGTCGACTAGGCCGGAAATAGGCAGCGTTGAGGTGTAGGCGGCTGAGTGAACAACTCGCACCAGAGGCCCCAACCGTTACTAATCCTGTAAGCCTTGCAGATTGGCAGACAAAATCAGGATTCTTTTCTGAGCTAAGCTCGAATTGAACCCGTGACCCCGTTCCACCAGCTCTGTAAAGACTTACGCGGCTGAAATCCCCGTGTAGTGACGCAAGCGACCACTTACACGAGCAAGGCTCGAGAATTCCCGTGATGCCAAAAATATAAGCTCGGCAATAGACGTACCTGCCACTTGAGGTGAGAACGGCCGATTAGATCTGCAAATCAGTAATCCATGCTTACGAAAACACACAATCGTGCTATCTACAGTTTACACCTGCGACTATGCAGGTGACACAAGTGAGCCTGAATCGCAATACGCCGGACCTGCTCTTGGAAGGCAGTACTGTGCACTTTATTTACATAATCTGCACGGGTCTGCCTTTTTGAGTGGTCGTATTCACGTTCTATCTCTACATGAATATTTCGCCAACATCTGCTACAACGCCTGACCATGTACGCGTGAGTCATTTGTTCCCGCTCGCGAAGCCGGCATTCCTAGTACTACAGAAGTCTTCCTGAGATCAGCTTACAAATCGCATGCCTCTTGTCACAGATTTATCCCATTGAGTCGATGCTGCACTGCTGGAGCGGTACGATCTCGGTGCTGCGAAGGGCGCTGCAGTCTCGGAGACAGCACAACACGGACGTCAATCCGTCTACGACTACGACCGTGCTGAGGCAAGCAGCAAGCAGCAGATGTATGAGCCAGGGGTGACGATAAGTCAAACAAGGGATCGCATCAACAGTCCCTGCTGTACTGAGTCGGCAGTCTGGTTGAGAACATGCGGTCAACATCTCAAGGACTCGGAGCATCAATGATATCAATTCAAAAGACGCACAAGATTTGTGGAGGGTGGCCATGTTGCGGACTGCTACTCTTCCACTTCTCGAATGATTGTGCCCAAGCGGTCCGCCCTTGGAAGAGTAGAAGAGCCAACACCCCTGCCCCTAGTAGTATGATTAGTCCACATAGTAGAAGAACCTTCGAACGCCCATAGCCCACAGCAGCTCTCAATAATACCCGGTTTTCACCAACCAGACCATTTACATATGATACAAAGCTACTAATACTCCTTGCAATGGCTGTTGACTGTTCGGAGAAGCGTGAAAAATCGGTCGCCTTTACGTGGTAGACACAGGCATCTCGGCATCTCGGATCCTGCAGGATGGGATGAAGAGATAAAGAGCGATGGAGAGAATCTGGTTGGCACAGACTCCGGCTGAAGACTGAAATGCTGGCGCCTAATCCTTTGCCGTTACGTTTGCCAATGTAGCGAATGGAATGTCTGCAGTTCTTGCAGCATGCAATAACGACACGCGCCCTACAACGAGATAAGAATACGATGCGCTGCAGGGATTCAGGATCCGAGTCTCGTGATACCATGCCGAGCTTGAATGCAATACCCGGCTAATCAGCTCCCAGCCCAGACAGACGGCGATCGCCACCATCCGAACCGTGTGCAGGTTGCCTCTTCTCGGTATAGCCAGGACTTGCTAGTTCCGTGGGATAGATATGACAGACAGATATGGGCGGCTGCATACAGCTTTGCTTTCCGGTCTGAGTCTCCCCCATGACGACCTGGTCGCAAGTGCCGGACAGCTGCATGCATGCGCGGCGGCGATACTCTCTCACGAAGCCTGCAAGGTTGTACGATATGCAACGAACCGCGGCTGTAAGACACCAGCAAACGGTGACGTAGGCAGACAGGGTCGTCTGGCAGCCCTTGCCGTCTTTCACAAGCTGTCAAGTCTCCCCAAGGGTATACCGATCACACTCGTCTCGCTCCATGACTTAATCATAGTCTTCACAGCGCCTTGGTCGCCTGCCAGTTCAGATGAAGCACGTCTCGCCCGTAGAGTGGTCGACGTAGTATTTCGCAAGAAACCCTCCCTCATCAGAGCTATCGAAAATCAGCTTCTACCAGCCTGGACCGAGGCATTGGCATCGTTTACACCAAGTAGACAGGACGAATGGATTCTGGAGGCTACAGCTTTGTTTGCAAGCATCAGCATCCAATGCAAGAATACTGCGATACACGACACTATACAAACGTCTGCCGTCTCTACATCATTCTGGATTGCTTTGCAGACCTTCTATGATATCACCCTTCCACAGCTCTTTTCGGCTTCCACAGGCGAACAAAGCCACTCTATAGGGCAGCTGTCCGGCATAAAACAATGTACAAGTCTGAAGAAGGAGGTTGTCGACTTCTTTAGCTCGTTCTTTCCGTCGATGTCGGCTGAAACTCTCGGCCAATGTCTCGAAAACGAAGCTTCGAACCCCGAACTTCCCAGCAAACTTACAGACCTACCAATGACTTCACTCGTAAATATGACGCTACTACAAGACGCCGAATATTATCATGGAATTTCGCGTCGGGTTGGCATTAGGAAGCCTGCAAGTGTTGGTATGAGTGCGGAAGAGCGTTCATACCTTCAGACTGCATTAGACTTCGGCAAGACAATTCTAAAAGATAGTATCGGAGATGTGCTTTTGATTATAAGCAAAGGTAAAGGCAAATCTGTGTCGAATGGTCACGCCAATACGAGCCCTGATTCAGATCAGGTAGGCGAACCTCCTCTACTACTATTATTGAAAATTTCACTTACATTTAGCTAGCAAATAACACAGATGGCAGCCCAGGTCCTGAATGTCTTACCCGATGCGTCCGTACAAGACGTACGCCGACTACTGACCTCCGCTGCGCTGGAACAGGTTTCAGACGATCAGAAGGTAGAACGTGTCATAAGTATAATGCTGGAAGGGGAGTCCGCAGAACCAGAACAATCCAAACATCCCGTTGATCAGGACCTAAATAGAGGGCTCAATCAACCGTCACAGCAGGATGTTACTCCCAAGACTTCCGCCTTCTCGTCGATCCGCAGAAACGTATTCGATGATGCTATAGATGTCTCCCGCTTGCATCGAGGCAAGCAAGACTTCCGAAATGACGCTTTCCTACCTTCTGAGCTACGCGCATCAATCCTAGCTGCTGCAGAAAGACAAGCACAAGAATCTGAGGAAGATAGGACTGACGATGAAGAAGACACTTACGCTGAAATCGACGAGGAAGCCGAAGCTCTGTCAACAATCAAAGTCAGAGACGACGTTTCTGAGGAGAGTGGGTTGGATGAAGAGACGCAAGGGCCGGCTGCCGGCGTAATGCAAAGTGGTGGAACATCAGGTGGAGCTAGTCGAGCTGCAAACTCCTCTGCGTCAAGCGGCCTTGGCGCTACAGGCGTTCCGAAAGAGCTTGAGAGCTTGTATATCACAACCTACACCAGAGATGCGTCTGTTTTCATGCGAGAAGCGAAAAAGAGTCCAGCAAGAGCGGAACTGAAGAAAAAGATCGCAGAACTTCGTCTCCCCCAGACCATAGCGGATGAACAGATTGAAGGGTGGGCACGCATGCTAGAACGCAATCCGAAGAAGGATAGAATTTTGGAACGATTCAATGATAAACAGTTCCAGGGCAATGAGAAGGGCCTAGATATCAAGAACAAGCCCACCCACAGTCAAGCTAACGAAGGCAAACATGAAAAGGAGGGACAAGCAGGGGGTTCCACTAAAGGGGCGACTGGCGAACGTGGCAGAGGTAGAGGACGAGGACGAGGCGGATCTAGGCAGTCTGACCAGCGCAGGAGAGGGCACGACAGGAAAATGCAGAGAGCTGGAGCCGTCTGAAAGAAATCGCTAGATAATTTACAGTTACAGTTGCCTTCAAATACAGGCCGTTAATAATCTACTCGGCAATGATACTCCGCCAAGGTCTAGGCAGTCCTGGGCCGTATTGTCTGTGCTTGTGCTTTATGTGAGCATGAAGTATTGCTTCGAAGCTATTCGCTGCGCATACATGAGCCGAGCGGGCCATGCTTGCAAAGTGAGCCCTAGTCTTACATTATGCCTGAACAGCGGTACAGCACATTCTGGTCTTTTATTCCCCTACACGATAATCGGTCGTATTAGCAGGAGCCTTGACAGTGACTTTCAGCAAAGCCAATCCTGCGCGGACCTATCTCCACGCCTATCAATGACACTCATGATGCCCGGCAGCAGATTCGCATCACTTGAAGCACCCGCCATACGGTGTTGACTTTGTGCGATGAATCTGTATAGCAGAGGAAAGCTTCCGGAACAGGGGAAGCCAAGTCCCACGATTGCTATTATGGATCGAATCGATGGAGTTTGATGTAAATAGAAGGTAGATTGAGTCTTGCCCTCTTTCAGCAAGTGTTGGGCGTTGGCATAAGAGCACTCCGCACTACAGTTCGCGTAGCAGGGCGTATTTGCGGGGCATTGATTACATGTCCTCCGTAGAATATACTCTAGCAGCTGCATCATTGACCTTCCGCTTATTCGCCGCTTGTACTAGTTCCCTTTCGAAGCCATTAGAACGATCCACGCCATCCCACCTAAAGTCAAGGTACTTTGCATCAGTTGTGTTATATCACTCAAGCTGATATAGCACGGAGCTTACCGATAACCGGGAAGGATATTGAAGCGATTGGGCGGTGGAGGGGGACCATTATATTTCGGTCTCGAGGGTCCTTTCTTCTTGCTCTTGTCCTTCTTATTCCCACTCAAGAATCTTGCAGCTGGATCATTCCATCTATCCCTCTCCTTCAATTCATCATTAATTTCTTCATCATCAGCGAATCTAGCGAATGATTTATTGGCCATATCCTCCAACTCCTGTTTTTTCTTTTCTTTTTCTTCACGCTGCACTAGGCCTTTACCCCATTCCATTTTTTGCATTTCCTTTTCCATTTCCTTCCGTTTTTGTCTTGCTAATTCTGCTTTTGCCTCTTTCGTATTGATACGTTTACCACTTGCATCTCTATAAACTGTATCTTCGCCTCCACCCGAAGCTTCCGCCTGAGCTTTAGCTGCTTTCGCAATCTCACGTTCCGCTTCCGCTGCTGCACGCCTGCGAGCATTCTCTTCTTTCAATTGTGAGGATGTTTGCAACCCTCCTTTTAGACGCTTCTGTGTAAACGCTGATGATGAGGAAGCGGTCGGAGCTTCTTCGACTACACTCCCCACAACGACGGGCGCTTCATCAGCTGGTATGGTATCATTGTCGGCAGATTGAGGTGGTGGCACTTGGGATGTTGATGCCACTGGTCTAAACGCTGCTGACGATCTGTGTTCAACGACTGGTAGCATACAAGACATTAGCTTAATCAGGAATCATCTACACCAATGCGGGTGTGCTAGCCTACCTGGCTGTCTGTCATCATCATCGTCTCCGTCCACAAGGATCCCTGAAGCTCTGCTCCAGGGATTCAATCCATCATCCGCATCATCAGCGATGACAAGGCCAGTCCCGGTACTCCCGCCTTCATCGTATCCTTGCTTCTTGCTCTTTTTCTTCTTCCTGTGCCCGCTACTGCTACTGCTGCCATGGTATTGCTCATATATATCTTGCTTGGACTTGGACAGGTACTTTGCCAGAGATGGGTCCAGCGAATTCATGGTGGGCTGTCACGTATACGGACTGTGTCAGGGCGTGTTAGTATTGGACAATAACGTACGAAGCTACTCTTTTGTGGTATCAGCAAAGAGTAGAGCAATGTCATGCTACATAGACTATTGATTTGGGCCGATCGAGAAAGCAGCCAGGTCAACGACTGCAACTTAGGGCTCGCATCTGCACAACCATTGCACCTATTGAGTGGAACGCTTCGAGGCGTACAGTATCTTCAAAATGTACGCTCCATCGTGGCGAGCTGCGACCATGGCCGTCTTGTCAACACTACTGCTGGTCGCGCATTCACTCGAAGTGCAGGACGGCAAGTTGCAGTCTGTCTCGTCCGCAGGCATAGCAGAGCATACTGCAACGTAAGTCCCTTTTTCCCAATGATAACCTTTCCAGCGCGTGTCCAACGCTGATCAACAACCTGCAGCTTTCCTTCGGACAAGGCAGCGTCGAAGGTCGTGACGCTCTCGTCATTATCGACACTCAAGCTGAGCTATACCATCGCACCGGCTTTAGCATCAAGCTATAGCGCGTTGATACTTTCATCGCACGACGAAAGAGCATTGGCAAGTCAGCTAGGAGAAGCCACGAATTCGAGTATCTCCAATAAATGGCGGATGGGAAATAGCCAGGTCAAGAGCGTTACCATCCCAGTAACCCCTAAAAAGGGAGGAAGGTATAGATACGAATGGGATCTATCCTCTCCCTCCGCTGCATATAAAGAGGATATACTTACTGTCGCAAGATTGGGGAACGGAAGACTAAAAGCTCAGTTGATGGTTGTCAGTTCCAGTGAAGCATCAAATGAGAACTTCCACATACTAGAGCTAGGAACAATAACAATTCTAGACGAAGATTATTACAAAGATGACAAAGTGAAGCAGAAGTATCCTAGAGAATGGGAGATGGAGCGGTACAATGCAAGAGAGGAGATAGCCTGGACATTCCAGGACGCCAGGAAGCCTGTTTCAGCCGTCAAGGCGTTGATAGGATTGGGAGCTGTCCTCGGGCCGTGGTTGCTTCTTGTCGGTCTGGTGAGTGCGGTCTTAGCATGTAAGCAGCAGCAGGCCGAGCTAAGTGGGATCTGTGCAGCTTGGTCAAATCATGCCCTCTCTATCGTTGTCTGGATCGGCCACATCATCTGCATTACCATTCTTGGTATCCCTCGTTGCACTGGAAGGGTCGATAGCCTCCTACTGGATTGGCTTCATCACAGTTTGGACATTCATGCCCTGTGTGGTAGCCATCGGGCTGCTCGCAATCCTGACCGGCAAGTCTGCATTAGGCTACCAAATGGACGAGAGAACAAGGATAGAGAGCAACCGAGCTGTGGGCCTTGAGAAGAAGAGCGAGTAAAGTGAATCGAAGTAATGCAATCGAACTAAGTACTGAACGGTGCATGCCCCGTTATGTGTATGTGTATACGAATACACACACTTTTGCCACTATCAACTATTCTGCCACCGATAGCAGCCCCTCGCCTAGGTTGCGACCTCTCGACACGGCTTCACTTACTACTGTCTCGTTACTCTACTTACCACGCTTATCGGCGGCACTAGGTCACTAGCTGCAGTCTCTGCATTCTGCACTGCTCCATTCTCCCTCGCCCCGCGGGTCACCGTCTGTCAACGTACCCAGACCCGGTTCCCGGCGGACGCGGCCGTTAAAGCTTGGGGCACCGCACAGCAGAGAGCATCCAGATAACAATAGCGGTCGCTTTCATACCGAACTCGTGGCAGCGTCTCACTTTACTCCTCCCCGCACATCTGTCCAAGAGGCCGCTCGATCGCCTGATCCACCATGTCCACCAAAAGCGTATGCATCGTGGGTAAGTGAAGAAGAGCACAAACATATCCCAGCCAGCCCCATATCTTTATCGCCCACGAACCGGCCTACTGACTGCCTTGCCTGCCCGCGATAGGTGCTGGCTTCAGTGGCATCGCCGCTGCACGTGTGCTGGACAAGTTTGGCTACGAAGTGACTCTGTTCGAGAAAGCGTAGGTGGGGACCTGGTGATAGTCCTGCATCCGAAGCCGACAATGCTCCCTTTATGATGTCCAGTCCCGATGTAGGAGGAGTATGGAGCAGTACGCATGATTTTGACTCGACAGCTTAACTCCGGCTTCTGACCTTTACTTCTGTCCCGGTATAGAAATACGAAGATACCCCGGTGTGGCGACCCAGAATACGAAAGATACGTGTGAGTCGACAGACCTTACCTTGCTTCGCCGATGAATCTTCTCATCCTCTGATGGGAGATCCCCTTGAGTCTACGTGTGCTAAATCCCCTCTATCTCTCTTACTTTAACTGCTGTGAACATGATAACCTAAATCCCCGCAGACTACCTTTCGGAAATGCCAATGCCAGAAGATTATCCCGCTTGGCCATCGGGTCAACAAGTACAAGCCTACCTTGAGTCCTTTGTTACAAAATTCGATCTGAAACACCGCATCCATTTATGCGAGGCGGTCGTAAAAGCTACCCAGGATCCATCAAACGATAACAGCTGGACAATTACGACACGTGAATCGTCAGAGAAGGATGGTACCATCTTACCGAATGGAAAGGAGAATACCTATCAGTTCGACGTATTGCTAGTATGTAACGGCACATTCTCAGACTGCTTTGTACCCAATTATAAAGGAATCGAGGAATTCAGGAAGGCAGGTGGTATAGTATGCCATACTTCTGAGTTCTTGACCGTCGAAGATGCAAGAGATAAAGATGTCATCATCGTTGGCTATGGTAAATCAGCCTGTGATTGCGCTGTTGCGCTAAGCAGAGTGGCGAGAACGACCGTAAGTCTCTCCTTCCCAGTTTTGGTCTAAAGACAATCGCTGAACAGTGCTAGATTTCCGTGACCAACAGACTGTGGTAGCGAGGAAGCTCATTTGGAAATTACCCAAGTTCATTGGCGGTCTTTGCTATAAATTCCTCTTCCTTGGTCGAATCGGAGAGAATCTGTTTCCATATATTCGTCCGGGCCCTGGTGAATAGCTTGCCTCCACTCTTAGTCTCCATGGCCTCGCTATGCTAATATGCGTCTCGTTCTCCTTGTGTCGCAGTCATGCGCCTTCTACACGGTCCCCTGATAGCCGTCCGAAACGCAATGGTTGGAACCGTGGAATGGATGGTTCGTCGGCAATTGAAGCTGGAAACCAGTGGCGCTCTGCCACCTGGACATTTCGAAGATGTAGCGAGAGCCAGTATCTCACTCGTTACAGAGGAGTTTTTCGAACGCATGCGAAGCGGACAGATCGTCTTGAAGCGGGACACTGAAATTGAGGAACTGCTAGTCGAGAAGAATGATACCGACCCCAACAGCCCAGTCCTCCAAGCTAGACTTGCTGACGGAAGTATAGCTCCCGCTCAGATCGTAGCATGTGGAACTGGATTCCACCAACGCATTCCATTCCTGGATCAAGCGTTCGTTGACAAGCACTGCACGGATGAAAAGGGCAATTTCAGAATGTACAGATTCATCAAGCCTATCGAGACTGAGAAATTGTTCTTCATTGGATACAATTCTTCTCTTTTTTGCCCTACTTCCTTTGAAGTGGCCACCTTGTGGTGCATATCAGTCATGGAGGATTCCATTACACTGCCGCCCGTCGAAGAACAAAAGAGAAGATCGCAAGAGGAGTTAGACTGGATGAAGGAGAGAACAAGAGGCAAACATAGTAAAGGAACCAATGTCGTTCCTTTCTCACTACATAATATCGATGACATGCTATCGGATTTGAAAGTCAATATTGGATGGTTGGAAACTGCTAGACAGTGGTTGTTACCTGTCAAGCCAGCCGCTTATTCTATCATCGCGGAGAGATTACTGGCTGAGAGAATGAAGAGACAGGGTAAGATGAATGGCGACGAAGAGATTCTGAGGGAGATTGAGGGCAGTAGGAATGGGAATGGCTACCATGCTGGCAAGAAGAGGGATTGATGGGAATTGGGTATTGGGCTTTTCTTTGGGGACTTCTTAATGGGGAAATGGATACATTTTCTATGGCAGGGCATTCGTTGTTGTGCATGCTAGCTGGACCTGACTCAATCTATAATGCAATGCGTATCGGCAACAAAGGCGTGTGACATACGTTCTGTCATAATTAAAGCACGTGTCATAATGAAGCCGTTCTTCTCGTTCAGGACCTTCCTCTTCTTCAGGCCGACTCGTCGATAGTTGGACACAGCATGGCTTCAGTGCGGCCCTTGAGTGTTGCCTTCATCCATCCAGATCTGGGAATCGGTAGGCATCTCTCACTGCTTTCGCATCAATACTGCCTGCTGACCATCCGCTCGCCGGTCAAGGTGGAGCTGAACGACTGATTGTGGATGCTGCGTGCGGATTGAAGAATCTGGGACACGAGGTAGTCATCTATACCTCCCATTGGGACCCACAGAGGTGCTTCAAGGAGACGCGAGATGGTGAGGCTGCCATGTCGCCTTATGTGGACTTGAGGTGGCTGAAGTCTTACTCCGGTTACAGGCACATTGGACGTTACGGTGCTCGGAGACTCGCTTCCGATCTCATTCAAGAACAAGTTCTTCATTGTGTTCGCTATCCTGCGTCAGCTTCATCTGGCTTTCTCTCTGCTCTACCGAACATACTTCTCCTCTACCTTCATCCCACCGGATATCTATATCGTCGATCAATTAAGCACTTGCATACCCATATTGAGATGGTTTGCTCGGACAAGAGTCATATTCTATTGCCACTTCCCCGACCTTTTACTCAGTCCTGGAAGAGGCGGTTTCGAGAATGGCATGATTGGAAGGGAGAGGAAGAGCTTGTTGAGGTCGGTCTATAGATTGCCGATTGATCAATTGGAAGAAGCCACTACGGGTGAGCTAACTCTACATATAACTACACGACATGTTCTGATTGCATGCGTGCTTGATGTCTTACAGGACAAGCGGACCGCATACTCGTCAATTCCAACTATACAGCTACCATATTCAGGTCCATCTTCCCGCATGTTCGAAGGCAACTACAAATCGTCTACCCAGGGATCAAATCTAAAGACTACCTAGGGCCCCCGCCTCAGGTAGATAGCGATGTCATCTCGTGCGTATGACGGTACTTCGGCTACAGGCTACACTTCTCCGACTGAGTGCCTCGTTTTATCTACTCACATAGGCCGCGACCTACCCTTCTTTCGATAAATCGGTTCGAAGCCAAGAAGAATGTCGCCCTGGCTATCAGAGCATTCGCTAACGCAATCAAGTCGGGCAAAATACCTCAGGATACCCGCCTCGTAATAGCTGGCGGCTTCGATGAGCGAGTCTCTAATTGCGTGCATACAATGAGATATCTGCAACGTCTATGCGATGACAAAGGCTTGTCACACAGCACAAATTCACATTCTACCCAGATACTGTTCTTAACGAACATTTCGGATACGCAGAAACTTGCTCTCCTTAAAAACGATTCGACCAAAGCACTACTCTACACCCCTTCCTTCGAACATTTGGGGATTGTACCGCTCGAGGCAATGGCATGTGGCTTGCCAGTATTAGCCGTGAACAATGGGGGACCGTCAGAAACCATCATAGATGGCATGACAGGCTTGTTACGAGAGTCAGATGAAGAGGAATGGACCGAAGGTATAATAACATTAATGAGCCTGTCCTCTGAAAAGCGTCAAGAAATGGCGCATGCAGGACAGCAACGCATAAAAGACTATTTTGAAGTCAAGGTGTTAGCTAAAGCATTCGAGAAAGCGGCTAGGGATGTTATCGAGGCGTCGGAACATGGACAGGTTCCTGACATATGGACGGAAACCTCCACCCTTCAGGCTGTTATGTTTGTTGTCATGACAGCGATGTGTGGGGTATCTCTCGTCGCACTCATGTATCACGCAGATGTATTCTAGATGTCATAGTAAACGTATGTATCTAATCTACAAGCATCCTCGTATCTTTGATGTCTGATCAAGGTACCTAATCGTTGCCACCGCATGAAGCGGTCGGCGCTGCTTTCTTCTGATTTCATACGATAGGCTTCGACAACAACAAAGTGCCACATCTAGCTATGGCAGACGACTTTGATGACCTGTTCAAATCGCCTACCAACGCCCATCCTGGCGGACCGGGTGCTCATGACACACCCGGATGGGGCGGATTCGGCACAGATGACCTGACTACGGCGAATCCGTTTGCAGACTTGCAAAGCAGCAGGCTGTACGAATCAGAGGTCACGTCACCTTCGGCGTATGGTCATCAGGATGCAACCCCTACCTCGCCCGAAGCACTCGCTGGCCATTTCGAGAACCAAGCGTCATTGTCGCGAAGGTCGACGACGAGCAGCAAAGCAAGCGAGACGGGCAACGAAGCTGGCACGAGTCTTGATGGTGACTTCGAACGGAGCAATCATACCAGCAGTGCAGCAAGCACCGCTTCTGGGACGGGCGGAGATGGCCGTACCGCTCCCAGCTCCAGCGAGGGTGGGCTAGAACAACGAGGCGACAGAGTGGCAGTAAGCCCGTTCATAGCTCCCTCTGACGGGGATGACAGAGGAGATCCTGCTAGTACAAGTCAGCTGGGGACTTCAGAGAATACTATCGGGAAATCCAGTTATGCTCAACAGTCCAATAATACACCATCACACCAGCCATTTTGGTCACACACCGCATCCGCGTCAGTATATGACCAAGAGGAGAACGCGACGTTTGGAGGTGGCTTCGATGACGGTTTCCATAACGACAGCAGACCTATAACTTCCACTTCAATATCTACTCCTTCCATTGATGTCCAACATACAGACGACGATGGCATGCACACAGGAGCTGGTGAAAACAGAGAGGACGGTGATCAGCTTCGTCCAAAAGACACCGAAGATGCTGCGAGTATACGGACGGTAGGACTGGAAAGTGATACTGCTAGCTTACGGAGCCATAGCGTGAGATCGTCATTCACGTGCCACGTCTACTCCGGCCCAATGCTGATCATGCCTGTGCCTTTCGAAACATAGACGCTTATACACCCTACGCCATCATCCCAAGAACCAACGCTATCAGATGAGCCAGACGGTCGTCCGACCTTCATAGTAACGGTGTCTGATCCCACTAAAATCGGATCAGCCATCGATCCAATCAACCAGCATACGGTATATACAGTTCGAACGCGGACGTCAAGCAGTCAATTTAGAAAACAAGATTTCAGCGTCTTGAGAAGATACAGAGATTTTCTATGGCTATGCGAGAGGCTCAATGAGAACAATCCAGGTGTCATTGTCCCTCCACCCCCTGAGAAAGCTGCAATGGGTAGGTTTGAGTTGGCTTTAACATCGATACCTCTTTTTCGCGCACTAAATGAGAGTCCGTAGGTCGGTTCTCGCAGAGCTTTGTCGAGTCTCGCAGAGCAGCTCTCCAGCGGTGCCTCTCACAGATACTCAAGCATCCACTCCTTCACACTGATCCCGATCTCCGCCTCTTCCTCGAGTCCGATACCTTCGTTACGGATGTCAAACAGCGTGCTTTATCGGTAGCTTCATCGTCTACATCCGGGATATTAGGTCATACAAGCGAATCAAAGCCTTCTTTCTTCTCCTCTCTTACAGGTCCCCGCTTTGTGGAATTCGACGAGTATTTCGATCTGAAGCGGTCCTCTCTTGATGCATTGGAAGCGGGGTCGAAGGGTCTGGCCAAGCATCTCGTGGAATGCACAAGACAAAGATCACAACTTGCTGCTGCTAGCAGTGAACTTATGTCTGCTTTGAACAACCTGTCAACTTGCGAACTTTCGGCTCCGGTCAAAGAGGCTTTCACAAAGATGGCAGATCTGGAAAAGAGGAAAGCGGAGATTGGTGAAATGCAAACTAAGGACGAGGAGCAAATATTGCTAGCTACTGCTGAAAATTATGCCCGGCTGATAAGTTCGATAAGGGTAAGTGGTAGCCTTCTATTCTCCCTCAACAGCCCCACGGAAGCTGCTGACCTGGCCTCTATATACAGCACGCGTTCTCGGCCAGAATCAGGACATACCAGGCTTGGCAGAAAGCCGAAAACGGTGTAAGAACCGCACGAGCAGTCCACGAGAAGGCGAAACGGCAGCAAAAGACGAATCCGGAGCTGGCCACCCAGGCGTTGTATGAGATCAGCGAGGTACGTTCAGGAAGGATTCGGAGGAGAAGAACTGTTGCTGATTTAGTGTGAATCGATCATCTACTGTTTACTTTCTCTCATTCGCATGTGGCTTCCACCAGGCTGAGCGAAGATCCGTAGCAGTCAAGCGCGATTTTGACGAGGTCAGCCGTTTGATCAAATCAGAGATGGTCCGTTTCGACAAAGAGAAAACGGCAGACTTTAAGGAAGCTATCGAGAAGTATTCTGAGCGACTGGCCATAAGGCAAAGAGAGATTGTGGAGGCTTGGAGACGATTCGTGGAGACCCTTGAAAATGGTGTCAAAGGGAACAAGAAGGAGGAATCTGAACCTGAACCCAGAAGAAGTGATGCTGTCCAAGCACAATAGGGTTTAGTTTTTAGCCCATGACGCTTAACGACGTGTTGTTGTTTTACTAATGATAATATACAGGAGCTCTAAGATAGCTAAATGGCTACAGGCAAACTCATGGTCCCAGAGTCTACATTGTCTACACGTAACCTACACATTATGATTATCGAGCTTGAATTGGCAAGAAATAGCATGCAAAGGACCGCCGCTAATCATAGCTGAGTACTCTCGAAAAGTAGAAGCTGGGCATATGACCATTGACCTGCTTGACAGGTATTGGCTCCTCTTCTCCCGTTCTATGATTCGAAGCCAACAGTTGCAGCATTTCAAGTTTGTTCATCTTTCCCCTTGAAGTTGATTTCAAACGGCATATAAGTTTGAAAGAATGTTTGACATCAGCCACATTGGTTATACGTGGATCTTCTAATGAGGTGCATTGTACTATTGTAGCTGACGTATCTTTCTCGCCGTTGGTGGACGTCACTGAAGGTAGATGTACCAATCGCCATTTCCCGACTGTATAGCCTGCCTTGGAGATCTTGGCATTGGACCCGTGAGTGGATGATAAGAGATTTGGCACGACTTCCTTCGGGATGTCGTGCGACAGTAGAGAAACCACATCGCCTGACGGGAGGAAGACCAGGTATCTATAATAAGTGACCACGTGCGTCGGGTCGTAGAAAGAAGCGTCCGCAGCACCGCGCCGTAGATAAGTAATTTGCGAAATGTAGACTCCATCTGTTCGTATGCGAGGTTGCTCTATCCACATTAAACGCCAGTCATTAAAATATCTTGCCTGGGCGATGACTGCACAAGCTACATTGCGATGATGCCCGGAATCCAGGACGGTGTTTGTAGACGTTTTGGCAGGCTCGACCATTAAGGGAGGCTTGTATACTGCTTGACATATGTCTCGCCATAATGACTGTGACTGTAGAGTCAGTATGCGCAGTTTTCGACACGTTAAGCCTATTCCGCGCTCGATCGAGCTGGCGTCGGGATATTGAGCATTTGGAGATGGGGCGCAAACATAAGAGAGGATGTGAACTAGGATTTCGTCAGGTAATTTCGCAATAGGTAGTTTCTTTCCCGGTTTTAGCGCTCTGAACTTTAAGGTATCTTCTATGGATGCCAGTTCCGGTTGTGCAGATACCTTTGAAGCGTTGCTCCCGGACGTTATCTGTTGCGACTGTAGCTGGCGCTTGTACTTTTCCTCCTCTGTGAAATACGGATTCTGTCGGAAGGTTTTGAGCAAACGTTCGACATAGTTTGAAGTGAGCATCCGGCCCTTGAGCTGCTTCTCTCTTTCATAATCCGGTCCAAGCTGTAGGGTCCGTTGGTAGGTGAACACAAGGTCGTTGATCTGGTCATCTTCCGCATCTATCTGAGGTTCACCCTTCTCCTTCTCCTGTATCGCCATTTGCAAGCGATGGTATGCTTTGTCTACATGTTCGTCCTTGCGAAAAGCAGACCGATACCCCCGGAGTGCATCATTGAGTCTGCCTTCCCGCTCCGCCTGGACTGCACTGGTATACAGGTCGATGGCGGTAGCATCTGACTGTGAAGCTATTGCTCGCGAGGGCTGCTGAGCAGCTATGCTTTGCTTTGACTGAGCAGCATCATGGGCTGCAGCGATGGGAGGTGGCCTGCTGAGCAACTCGGCTTTGCGAGATTGAGGTGACGATGGACCGGCAGATTCGGACGGCGTCGCTGAATCCGCAGGTGAGGGCGACACAGTGGTCGAGGAGCTGCCGGATGCTGCATCGCGCTGGATTGCAGGTGCGCCAGGATGCTGCTGCTTTTCGATCTGGAGCTCTTGCTGCCACTGGCGTCTAGTGAGATGTCGATAATGAACCATCAGCTGAGCATGTGCAGCAGAGATCAGGAGCCCACCTGAACTGCTCAAGGACGTCTTCGTTGGTTATTCCGGTGCTTGCGGAGCCATCCGTCATTTGCCTGCGAGTTCGAAGCACCTAAACCCGATGGAGCAGAGCTGAGATGTAGATAGACACGCTTGAAAGCCGAACTCACGGCTCGCCTCTGCACCACGAAATAGAAATCATACTGCAGCACACGCGTGCAGGAAACTTGACTGACCACCGCAGTCGGCACTGCAACGTGCGCGATAATGTCGACGCCTTCGTCTGCAGTATGGCAGGCCTACAAGGCGGCCGACGGTAAACCGTACTGGTTCAATGCCCAGACGAAGCAGTCGGTATGGGAAGTGAGTGGCTATGGTATGACACAGAACACCGTCAGCAGTGCTAAGGATCCTTGCGCAGAAACCCGAAGAGCTAAAGACACCTCTCGAGCTGGCACTTGCAGAGCTCGGGTGGAAGCAGTATGAAAGTGCAGGGAAGCCGTACTATGTCAACAGCGACACGAAGGAAACGACATGGGAGGTGCCCTCAGACGTCAAGTCAAAGGCAGACCAGAAGGCGGCCGCTATTGTCGCCAGCAGACCAGCTCAGAGTGCTGGCAGTCCTGCGCCAGGCATGTCCCCAGCACAACACGCCTCGCTGCCTCAGAAGCCGGGCAACCCTGCACCCGTGGCGACAGCCATGTCCCCGAATCCGGATCAGGGTCAGGGGACACCAGCACCTTCGCTCGCTCTTGCTGCGCCTGGTCAGTTCGCCCCGGGTGCGGGTGGATCACCGTTTCCAGGACCGCAAATGCAAAACCAGATGCAACACCAGACGCAACAGGACTTTATCTTTGATACATTCGAAGAGGCTGAAAAGGCCTTCTTCGAGATGCTCCGACGACACAACGTCAATCCCTCGTGGACATGGGAGCAAGTCCTTCGCACGACGGTCACGGATCCTGCCTTCAAAGCTCTTAAGACTTTGCAAGAGCGCAAGAATGCTTTCGAGAAGTATTGCGAGGATATCAAACGCAAAGAAAGGGAGCTAAAAGAGCGGTCGATGGATCGCAATAGGCCTGCTTGGCGGACTGCGCTAGGTCGTTTATCTGAAGGCGATTATGGCATGAAGTCTTGGTGGGCATGGGAACGAGCAGCTCGAGAAATCAGAAATCAAATGCCAGATGTTTGGGCAATGGCCAGGAATGACGATGAGCGGAGATCGCTCTGGCAAGAGTACATGGATGAGTTGGACCGCAAAGATGCAGCGAGACAGCAGGAGCTCCGCCAGTCGAACATTGAAAAACTCGCCTCCATTCTGAAGAACCTTTCGCTTGATCTATCTGTGCGCTTTCAGTCAGCTACGAACACGATCAGAGCTACCAAAGAATGGGCAGAAGATACCGAGTTGCAGTCTATGGATCCTCTGGATTTCCTTATTGTCTACGAAGAGAATGTCAAGCGCATGGAACAGGAGACAGATCAGAAACGACTCAAGGAAAAGACAGAAAGACAAAGACAGGTCAGAAAGAACAGAGAAGCGTATATTGGTCTTCTACAAGAGCTAAAAGAAGCGGGGACGATCAAAGCTGGAACGAAGTGGAAAGACGTCTTCCCTATCGTCAAAGAAGATGAACGTTTCACTAACATGCTCGCCAATCCCGGTTCCACACCCCTTGAACTCTTCTGGGATCTGGTAGATGATCTAGATCTGAAAGTTGAGGGGGACACCCGAGTCATTCAAAATGTCATGAGCGAGCGGGGTGTCAAAGCAGACCCCACTGAATCTTTCAAGGACTGGGACGCCAAGCTCAACGACGACAGTCGTGTTAGTGTGCTGACGGAAGGAGATCGAGAACTAGTCTATCAGGCGATCCTCCATCGTCTCGCTCAGCAAGCGCGCGAGGAGCGTAGACGTCTAGAGCGCAAGATGAAAGTACAAATTGACGACCTACGTTACGCCCTGAGGGATGTTGATCCACCTATTGAGGCAGGTACATCGTATGAAGATGCTCTACCGCGCTTTCGAAATCTACCTGAATTTAAAGCTCTACAAGATGAAGAAGGTAGAAAAACAGCTTACGACCGATATATCAAACGCCAGGCTGAAAAGCAAGAAGAAGCCGAGAGGGAAAAGGAAAAGGAAAGAGAACGGAAGAAAGAGAGTGGTGGTGGCGGCGGCGGTGGTGGAAACGGATACCTGTCAGATACTGAAAGTAGAACGAGCAGACGTACAAGACATCGATCTCGATCTCGACTTGTAGACGATCTCGATGGCACACCTGGTTATCGCGGCAGCCCTGCTTCGCCTGCTCGCTCAATAAGAGACAAGGAAAAAGATGCTTCGCCTGCTGCTCGATCTTCTCGGAGGGAGAGAAGCAGAGATAGGCAAAGGGACAGAGAACGAGACAGGGATAGCAGAGATGACCGACGTGGACCGGGTGATCGTCGCAGTGAGCGTGATTACGACGACCGGGATAGACATAGAACCCGTGATAGTGAGAGAGATAGAAGGCATTCACGCTCGCACCGGGATAGAGACTATGATAGGGACGGCGAAGACCGCGATGATGACCGTCGAAGCTCACGTCGGAGAGGCGATGAGGAACGCGATAGGGAACGTGAACGTGAGCGTGAGCGCGAGCGTGAAAAGAGAGGTGATAAATCACGAGATAAAGATGCTAGATCCCGTGAGAATGGACATGGACGTGAAGGAGGGCAGGAACGAGATAGAGAGGCATCAGAAAAAGAAACCCAGAGACGACAGAGGAGAAAGGATGAAGATGAGGCTTCAGTCGTAAAAGAAAAGAGCAGCAGATCAAGAGATGATATTCCTGCTGAGACAAGGGAGTCCAAGGTGAGTTTACTTTTCTATTAAGCTGGACTACTGGCCCTTGCACACACCGGAATAAGCAGCTGATTGGATCGAATCTACTTTCGAACGTCACAGCGTGCAAAGCTCGACGGAGGTGAAGTTGACAAGGAGGAAGGCGAAATTTAGCCGTGTTGTCGATGTATTTACCACAGAACCTTCGGGCGCTGTATCTGATACTTGACGGTACAAAGTGCAAGGTACCTTTCGCCAGGCAGTAGCCCAACCTTTCTGCTCCAAAAGACATTGCCTGGCGAAGGGCGATACTCTCTGCAGTTGATATGTTAATCGCCATTCTCTACAGCTGCAATTTGATCGCCATTTCCGCATTGCATTTCGCCCAACTATACTGATACCTGGGGCCCACCATGCTGACGTTACACATGAGACCAGTAGGAGTATCTCGCATTGCTGACAACCTAAATTCCGCATTGCTTCCCTAACAATCTTTCCGTATACCCGATATTAGATTAGATACTGTTGTTCGCATCATAAAAAATCACCTTCCAATGCATTCCCTTCCCCTAGACCTAAAGGAAGCGGTTTTCTCTTCTTCAAGTACCCCTCAAGCTCGAAATGGGCCGAAAGGTAGTTGTATAAGATGAAGATTCAGAAAAGTGATGCTGGATCGATGACGATGACGATGATGAGCCAAAGAAGCCTGTGACGGACATATTAGCTTGATGAGGTGAAAGTTCAGTTGATGACGATGAACGAGAACAAAAAACAGCTGATGACGTTCGTCGTGGTGGTGGTGGTGACGCAGGATGAGCTTCGAGTAATTCCACTCGCTCAGCAAGGTTCGCTATGCCAGGAATGGCTGGGAAGATTTTCTTCTTCCCCCTGACTTTACTTTCTCCGAAGAGTGCAGCAGGACTAAATAAATCGTGTTCAGTATCGAGATCGTCCATTTCACTTGCTGATCGTTTTCTAGTTGTCTCGGTGAAATTAGAGGTGCACGTAATGGAAGTGTCAAGCTCTTCATCTTCATTACCGTCACCACGATCGTTGTTGTTGCCACTTGTCTCGAATTCAAACATACGACTATCTCCTTGTGTCTGTTGTTTTCCTCCTTCGATAATCTCGATCCGTCTCTCCAAGAAAAGTATCTCGCTAGATATAGTTTTACTGAGATTTTCAAATCTATTGTCCATTGTCTTTTCCCAATCTGATCTTCTATGATTCTCAATTCCAATCTCTTTCAAGATGGTACGCTCCGCCCTTGATAATAGATGTCTCAATTCAGATTTTAATGGTGCAACTTCTTCTGTCTCTTCGTGCTGGTGTTTTGAGTTTAATATCGTATCATAGGACTGTTCAAACATTGTTGGGAATACTTGTTTGGATAAATGACCCGAAGAAGACTGGTGGTGATGTTGTTGTAGATGGTACTTTCCTCGTTCGGAAGGCGAAGGGAGGTTACCGATACCTGGAGGGGATATCGTTACTTGCGTGGGTAGCAGATAATGGTGTGAAGACGGAGGAACCGGGTAAGCACCATGTTGGTCTATGGGGGCGGACTGTGGATAAGTTCGCGCGTGAGGATGGATATGATGGCGCTGAGTAGTGCCCGCGGGGGGATGGGGCGCATGATGGACATGCAAGCCGGCACTAGGCAGTCCGTGCCCGGTGGATGAAGAGGGAGCAGGACAGGCTTCCGCAGTGGCTGTCGCAGTAGCAGGAGTGGACACGGTCAGACTAGCGACCTTCTCCTGGGCTGCCTGACCTCGCCGTGTTGCCAATCCGGACGGGGGCCTGTCGAAGAGAAAGGTAGGCACGATGGGCACGAGTAGAGTGGAGGGGTTGAGGGGTTAACACGAGGTGACATGATATACGTGGCGATTGGGCAGCGGCGAGGGATCACGTGAATCAAGGTTGGGGTGTGAAACCGCAGGTCAGCACGCTCGTTACATTCTCTGCTACAGCATCCACTCGACATCCGTACCTGTGCTTACCTTTCTTCTCGCTCGATGCGACTGCTGTTGCCGCTCCGTCCGACCGCAACGGTCGAAGTATGGTCAAGAAGTGGAATACCGGATGCCGGGGCTCCGGAAGAAGCCACTGGACTGCCGACGACACCTGGCGACCCGATGCTCCCCCTTCTTCTCTCGTCGATGAGCTTCCTCTGTTCTTCCCTCAGCTCAAAGCTGCGCTGGAGAGATGCAGCTTCCACTGGAGTTGTCGGCGATGGCAGGCCAATGATAGGGGAAAGCTGCGACGAGGCGGAGGAGGTTGTCGCTGGCCCAGTGATGGGGGGGCCTGCAGAAGCATGCAGCTTGAATGTGGGGCTCCAACTGTGCCTTGCTGGAACGCGCCGCTGCTGCTGCTGGGTCCGCGCTCCGCCGCTTCCTTCGGCCGCAGTCGTCGACATGGCGATGAGGTCGAGCAGGGGGAGCGACAGCGCACGTGGGGGAATGTCGGGGTGCGATGGCGACGAAGAGGATGGCTCGTTGCGCTTCTCTGCTTCCTCCGCAGAGAGGGCAGAGGGGCCCCAGGCCAGTGATGCTGACGACGGTTGCTGCTCTCCCTCGAACGAAGCTTCGAGGACAGCACTGAGAGCACGACGAGATAGGGGAGGGGGACGATCTGCGAGAGAAGGAGAAGCAACAAGCACGAAGGTCAGATGTGTGCGTGTACACCGCCTTGCCTTTAATGGAGAAGGATATGCTCGAGGGATGCTGATGGCGGACTGGCTGATATGCTGATATGGCACACTGCTGCAACCACGGCTCGACCGACTCACCTGCTACGCTAGCATCCGTGTTCCTGTCGAGATGGGTGATATGCACGCTATGGATAGGAGACTGACTGCGACTCTTGTCTATCCTGCACGAACTAGCATTATCGACACCGCCTCGCCTGTCCTTGTCGGCGATAGCAGCAGCTGCAGCTAGTTCCGAACCAGCGGTCACGGCTAGCGCGGCAAAGGCCTCCTGCCCTTCCTCATCCACCTCCTCCACTTTGGGAACTACCGCATGTGATCCGCTCGCATGCGACCTTGTCGCCCTTCTGTTTCAACGTTCAGGTTCCGGCCATCACGGCAGTCCGTGCGGTTCAATCGGAATGAGCATCGTTCATGCCCGCATGCCCGGATTGACGCGTTTCAGCCCATCCAATCAGTCAGCAGCGGAGAGGCGGTTATTTGATGGCAGTTTGGCACGAGAGGCGAGGCGCGCACGAGAGATGTCCCAAGCGGGTTTAAGGTCCACAAAGGGAAGATTGACCCAGAGAGAGACGATTGTCAAACAATGCATCGTCAGCTTGAAGCCAGTATGGAGGAATTCATCCTAGATAACACAATCCCGGCACTCACGGTTTATCGTGCTCTGTAATGATGGGCTTTCCGTCTGCTTCAGCCTCTAGAAGCCCGTCGGCAGGCAGTGGCGCATTCCCTGCAGCGTCTCCACTTCCATCATGTGCGGCTTCGCCTGCGCTCCTTCTCCTCACAGGAAACTTTCTATCCGTCAATCCCGAACTAGCTTTACGCTTCAAGCTGCCGCGCAGCGATTCGACTTGCGATTGAGCATCAGGAGGAGGAAGCCATTGCGCAGCCTCACTCGTTGAGTGCGTAGAACGAGGCGGAGGAGGGAACCGATATATCGAGTCACTAGGGCTGGAAGATGTCGAATGCGATAGCTGGACATGGCCATGAACTACGTGAGGCGTCCTACTCGTTGCGGGTGATGACGCAGAGGGAATATTCTGATCCGTATTAGGCCAGCCTATATTGTTCTCGTGGTAAATTTTCATATCTCCAGACATTCGGGGGTTATAGCCATGGGAAGTGCCTCTATAATCGTCCCCAGTACCGGCACTACTCCGAGACAGGGGCATGCTGCGACTCAGATTGTTCTGGTAAGGTTGCATACCATGACGAACTAAACGAGGTGAGGTGGCAATGGCAGCAGTAGAAGAAGAAGCCAACGAAGCAGGGAGAGGGGCAACGGGTCTTGCACCATAGATATAATGTGGATGAACGACCTGCATCATTGTAAAGTCCGACCTTCTTCTTCTAGATCCCGGTTCAACGTTGACTGTATCTGCAGGGTTTCCAAGACTGATACTGGTCGAAGGCGAGTGGTACGCGATAGAAGGACCAGACTTGGTATACTGCTGCTGTTGTTGATATAAAAAATGTACTGGATAAGACGGAGCTGATGCTGGCATCGTATCCACAGGTCTGTATCCATAGCTTGATGAAGGCGACATGGCCAAGCAAGGCTGTGGTACAGTCCTTCCATCGAAGGAGTAGAAGGGCTGAGATGAAGTCGGCCCTGATGCGAATGTCGTGAATGCAGGAGTTCCGTAACTCCAACTGGAAGCTGATGATGATGATGATGAAGCAAGATTGACAGAGGTATTCGTGCTCGATGAATGGAGGCCAGGAAGGGGAAGAGTAGCAGTATATGCACCCGACTTTAAGCCATTCGGATTGACAAGTCTAAGGGGAGCGATATGTATCCGTCGTGGAGTCGTCGTCGTCCCTGCGTTCGAAGAAGCAGCACGACCAGGAGAACTGGCAGCAGCCATACCCGAAATGGCAGGAGCAGGAGCTGACGACGGAGCAGAACGGAGAGTTGCAGTCACACGATTGAGATTGGAAGATGATGCAGAAGATCTCGGGTGACTTCCGTCGGTCATATGAGCGGCGACATGCTGCTGATGTCCTTCTTGGGCATCGCCTGGGCGAACAGGACCGAGCCCTGCTAGCGACGGTGAAGATAATGAGGATGATGAAGATGAAGAGGAAGCTGAATTTCCGCTGGAATGCCCTACATGGCCTTCTTCCTTCGAACCTTGGACTCCCTGTTTATCATTATGATGATGATGCTCGCGTATCCGTTCCAAGCTGATCCTAGAAGAGGCTGATTTTGGACCGACAGGAATGGAGAAAGCGGATCCTTTGACACTATTGATACGATGACCTGCATCTGTACCTGACTTTATTTTCCCTCGATCCAATCTCGAGGAAGCTGATGAAGATGATAGGGAACTTCTTCTTGAAGCAAGCCCTTTGATTGAGGACTGTACAGTTCTCGCTTGTGGCCGGCCTTTCTCGTATCGAAAGGCCGGATCAAGACTGTCCTTTGCTGTTGCATTTATGGATGATGTAGAGATTCTTCGTTTACTGTTTTCACAAAGGGATTTCTCCGATGAGGCCGTCATGTCCATTGCTGCCAAATGAGATGACCGCAGCTAAGCCTAGACAAGAAGGCGGCAGAAGGAGGGGCTGCTATTTTGTAGAAGTACTCTTCTACGAGTCTCTCTTTCTTCCACAACCTAGTCTGAAAATACAAAAGGTGAAGGGTCGTATGCGTGATAGCGGTCGTACTTTTGATGCTGGAATGCAAACGATGGTAGTCGTCTCGGTCTCTGCAATGGTAGTCGTTACCTTTCAAGAAAGTCAGCCTCTATTGTCTATTGTTCTAGTCGAATTAAGTTTCCAAGAGTATCTCGCGCACCTCGATGACTTTGCTGGGGTTTTTGGGGTATGCAAAACAGAGCAGAGAAGGGGACAAGCTTGTTGATTTGTTTTATTGTTTAAAAGGCGCGAGTGACCGTAGAGGCTTGAAATGTGTACGTCAACGATTCCAAGCTAGCTGCTTGTTGTTGTTGTTATTTGTTGAACGAAGGTCTGAATGACAGCGGATGGGTTCCCTTTCTTTAGATTATTCCAAACCCCCCTTATACCGGGAGCTTATACCTGTAGTAAGCAAAAAGGGAAGGAAACGGCATGAAACCGTAGAACAACCGTGAAACGAGAACAAAGTCAGGAGGAAATCCCAAAGAAAGTTCGGAGGTGGATTACAATCAACCATGATGGTGCACGATCTTGGGTTGTCGTTGTTCGTTGTTCGTTTGAGGAGAGAACGCACGGATCCTTCAAAGGTTTCAGTGTCACTGTACCTCGCGCGCGCGCGGGCTGAGCCATACTATAGCTTGAACCTTTATTGTTGCTGTTGGAATAGCAGGGACGTGGTTTTCCATTCCACCATTGTTCTGACAGGGACAGGTCTTTGCCCTTTCCCCTTGTTTCACCCCACTTCAAAACCATACATTACGGAAATCATCCGAGTACCTCCCGCCCATCCCGTCGAATGAGTGGTTTCCTTACCCATTGTCAACTTGAAGTCCTACTGCAAGAAGCCTATAGCCTCAGTTTGGTTGTCTTTTTGTTTTGAAATAAGTCCCCTGTCCCAGCAGTTGTTATCCTTTTTTATTCCGTATGCATTCAATGGAATCATTGATGGGGTCCTGGATTTGATTGTAAGCTTTTTGTCGCAACCATCCCAGCAATTCGCTCAGATCAACAATAAAGTCGACACTTCGGTTCGGTTGCAAAGGGCCCGAGCTTTGCCTGCCTGTCTGCCTGTGCCAATTATCGCTGCGATCGGGGGAAGCAGACTATCATGATAGGCTATTCCGAGGGCACGAGCGTCAGACCATCAGACAAACAATGATGGACGGACCGAAACCGTGGGGACCGCGTATTGTCTGACGGGATGATCGCAAGACGGGACGGTACATTGTCTTGATTGTAACTTGCTGGTCACTCACGAAAGTGACCAGGCGACTGGCAGACTCCGACCCAGTTGTAAATCTGCATTCCGATCCATCACTACATGTAACATCACATCTAGATCGTCTGATGAGCCCTGACTGGGCACAGTATTAGCCATCCTCCATCACGTAGGACATATCATCAGTGGTCTTTCCATTCTACACCATAGTCGTAAACAAGGTTCGAATTTCATGCTTTGTTCTGTTTGGTGATCCATAATAGATCAAGTACGGGTTTAGATAGACTATGCGAATACATCAGGAATATGCTCTGCGGATTGAAAAATCACCAAAACTATGATACATCTTGAGAGAAACGCGTTCTTGACTGAGTTGTTCATGTATAAGGACTTCAGTCTCAGGTGAGTGGATCCCTCTAAAAGGGAAGAACAAAGTAGGATATCTGGCGATTCCAATGGTAGGACGTGTCGTGTTTTGATTCTTCCTTCATGCGATTGTAAACTCGAGTTGGGGAGAAGAAGGAATAACTAGAAAAGAGCTAAGTTTCAACAGACTTTTCATACTTTGGTAGTTGATGTATTTTCGACGACAGTTTCAGTTTCAACTTCAGTCTTTGTGACCTTGGTTTCTGTCGTTGTTGCTGGAGCGGGTGTTGTATCGGTCAAAGACTTGAGATAGTTTCCTCCGACGACTAATAGGGGGAATGGAGATAGGTGATAAGACCGAAGTCAGCATTGTTATATCCAACATGTTCTGGTCTCGACGGAATAACACAGCATTGAAAGGAAGCGAGAGGGAAACAAGAAAAAACTCACCAGCAGGAACATAATCCGCTACTTTATTACCAACATCAAGGGTTAAATTACCCATAGAACTGAGATAACTTAAATAAGAATTATTAATAGCTTCTTCCTCTTCCTGTTCAGTCATTTCTCTTTCCTCCTGTTCCTTTCTTTCCTTCTCCAATCTCGCTTTCTTCAAAGCCAACTTCTTCTGTCTTCTCTTTTCATGTTCTTCATGTTTTCTCTGTTTTTGCTGTCTTCTCTTTTCATGCAATGATGGTCCTGGTGTGACCTTGCTTGCTGTATTTGCTATTTTATCACCTAATTTTGCAAAGCCTACTGTCACGGCCGAATGATGACGGTGATGCGGATCGTCCAATGGATCATCCTCTGAAGGATCTGTTGATGACATTGTATCTTCTGCGCTATCCAGAGTCAATTCATCGTCATCATCATATGCAGACTCATTATGCGGTCTTGAAGGCGGGTCTTCAATTCCCAACTCTTTAGCCCAATCGTCAGCAGAGCGTCCGAATTTCTCACTCCTGCCATGGTTATAATGCCAGACGACTTGTCCATCGCCAACGACGGTGCCATCTCTATCGAAAGAACTTCTTCCTCTAATGTAAGGGTCGAGATCGAATCTCCTGATAAGAAGCTCTTTGAGTACCTTTTCGCGTCTTTCTTCAGCTACGCTATTATCACCATTGACCCATTTCTTGGTAAGTTCTTCAAGACGTTCTGCAACATCTACGAATTTATTCATTCGGATTTCCCGAGTATCGATGTCGTCCATCTGTTTGTTCTCTCCCTCGATGGGAGTCTTGAATTCGTATGACCAGCTCGAAGTACCTCCGAAATCCTTTTCGAGATGCTTTGGATCAATGTACTGGAGAGCAATTAAACGCGGCGTATCAGCGAATGACCGGCCTAATGAGAAAAGAAGGTGGTAAACGGGAGGTCTGTCTCACCTTGGCAATCTCTTTCGCGTTGCTGCAGAAGGCAATCTTTTCCCTCACAACAGGATCAAGCATCGGTTTGATGATTTTCCAAGCTGCAGAGAATACAGTAGGAGCCTTCCAAACAATAGCATGACCGAGTGTTTCAGGGTAGTAGGATTGGAAAATATTGATGACCATGGTAGCTGTATCCCAGTCCATGTTGGACAGGCCGAAACCAGTCATATCGAAAACTGCGATGAGGCAAAAGGTGTGAGATGGTGATTTTTTATGTATAGCAAAACCAAGTCGAATGCAATCAAGCCGAACTTGCGAAGCTCGACCGGACCAATCAAAAGATACTCACCAACGGAGGACGTCTCGATTCCGCTAGCTAGCGGGAAAAGAGTACGAGAGATTTCCATATTGTATACTATGAATTTGAGCATCTCATCTTGTGTTTGGTCTGATGCTTTGTGCTGTTTGACGCGTGCAAAGATGAGGGGTCTAGGAGAGTTGATTGTAATCAGTGCATTGGCTTTTGATAAAGCCTGCCAAACATTTCGACAACTCACCTTCCTTCCCTATCTGTCCCTCTATAATACGTCTTTCCCAGAGTGAAATTCTTCAAGACACCCTCCTCCTTGCACAATCCTTCCTCGCCGGCAGCTTGAATCTGAAATAGGTTTGTCTCCATTCTCCATTTCAAAGTACTAGCAAGCATACTAAAAGCTTTACTAACATCCCACTTCCTAGCTCTCAAAAATCTCAATAACAAAGCATCAGGATCTTCATGCATGCAAAACTGCCAAAAAGCTTTGTGTAATTCAGCAGGACCTTTTTCAGCTAATAATTCAGTCAAAGAAGCCTCTTCCTCTGCTAGAGTAGCTTGGGTATTGACAGCATCATCATCGGATGGACGTTTTGGCGATTTCTTTTTACCTCCAGCTCCATCGCTTCCATTGGGTGCGTGTTTCGTCTCTACATCACCCGATGCTGCTGGATTGGCTGACGGTGGTTTATCGTGTGCTTTGGACAGGTTCTCGCCTTTGCCGTTTGCTTGGTCTCGTTCTCTGATCTTGCCAAGGCCGCCGTCGGCTTCTACGGTGTCTAGCAGGCGTTTCCATAGCTGTGATGGTTTGAGGGAGGGAGCGAGGTACATCAGGGAGTGCTCGAACGTCAGCCGGGCAGCAGTGCAGTATAGAACTCGAACCCACCTGCTTCAGTGCCTCTTCCTGGTCGGAGCTGGATGGCCAAGCAAGGCCAGCAAGCGCAAGGCGGACAACGACGTCAGCATGTTGCGCTCACGTGATGGACGGGAGGGATGCAGCAGCAATTCTCCCCCTCTCACCTGAGGTTGTTGATGTGGCCAGACTGGTCGACCTCCTGGACGACCTTGTCGTCGGCAATCACGTCTCCCATGGTGCTTGCGTGCTGCTTGACGGAGGTGTGTGAAGGCTCCAATTGACCGGGATCGCCAGCGAGATTGCCGGATCAGCAGAGCAGGGCGAGCTGGAGGCTTGCAGGAGACAGGTGGGCACTGGATGGACGTGTATGCAGTGCAGCAGAGCGAGTGGTGCGGAGCAAGAGAATAGACGTGCTGTAAATTTCCAACCCAACCTGCCAGCTGTCAACCAGAGGCGCTGCACTTGGCTCGGAGCTCGGTATTTCGGGCGTCATCATCGCGATCGAGAGTTGCAGGCGAGAATTGCAGGATGGATATAGCAGCAACAGGGGTGCAGAGGGAAAGCAGAGGAGAGCACGGATGAGAGCGAGAGGACAGTGTGCGGAACAACGAGCCCTGTCGATGTATGCGCTGCTGTCTGTCTGTGTCTGTCTGCTCGTGTCGTTGCGTGATGGCATCCTACTCTCTTTAACCTGACTTGTACGCCGACTACCGAATATACACCATCTGAGCCACCAGCAGCGAGGACAGCTGCAACGAGCGAGAAGCGCACATCACGGCGACTGTGCTTGTATGCATGTGTTTGAACGGGCTAGATATGCTTGACCACAATCCGACCTCTCCCGCTACATCCACCTGTTCTGTCCATATTCCATAGTCCATACCGTGCCACTCGCACTGCAAGTCACGTTTTTCTTTTCTCCTCCACTGCAACTTTGCACCACCTGGTCGGACTAACAAAAGCAAGTCAGGACCATGTCTCTCGCAAGTCTCCTTCTCGGAAAGGCTGCTGCTGCTCCAGATGCAGATCTCGATGCCGTCTTCTCCCGCACAAAGGTCGAGCGGCCTGCTCCTTCGGTCGCCGCTGCAGAGGTGGGTTGCATGGGCAAATTTCACATGGTCATTGGAGAACCCGACGGCTGACAGGGATCCGCTGTATCCTATGCCACACTGATCTACTGTGCTGCAGCCATCCACGTCGCAGCACAAGATCGCACCCCCTCAGGAGATCATTAAACAGGCCAGAATCGCAAAAGCTAAAGCAAAAGCTGGCGTGCGAAATAATGCAAAGGAGGTGGCAGCAAGCGAGGCTGCAGCGATTGCTGGGAGCAGGAGCAGAGCAGCCAAGAATAGCGATAAAGCTGGCAAGAAGGAGAGATCTGCCTCCGATGGCGCTCGAGCATCTCAAACTGCCTCGTCGTCTAAGAGAAAGCAGATCGGCTATCCCTCGGCTGCAGCTTCTGTCTCCGAATCCAGCAAGAAGAAGAGGCCAAGGGAAAGCGATGCAGGTGATGCTAGTATCGCTGTCGACGTACCAGAAGCGTCCGAGGATGATGAGGATCTTGCACAGGAAGCAGATGATATCGAGTACGACGACGAAGACGACGACGATGAGGATCAACCCCTCGTACACGAGACATTGCTTCTGAAGAATGGACAGGCTTCGGCTTCTTCTTCCTCTAGCTTGCAACCCAGAGCGAAGAAGGCTGCCAAATACGCTGGTGAATCGCAAGCGGATAGAAATGCCAGAACGACCTTTGTTGGAAACGTGCCTGTCGGATGTGCAACGAAAAAGGTAGGTATTGACAAGTGCATATAGGTCAACAAGGATCTATTCTACCAAGTACAGGCTTACTGAGATTTCCTGCATTTCTCTCCCTCCAGAGCTCCAAGAAATCTCTCGTCAGACATCTCATCGCAACTTTGCCGCAAGAATATCAATCCATTGCCAAATTAGATTCAATTCGATTCCGTTCTATACAACTAGCAACTCCGGCATTCACCTCTGATGGCCGCGATACCGCTGCAGTAGCTTCGACAGCACAAGGTGCAACCGGTGACAATGATGATGAGGAGGATGAAGGAGCACAAGAACAAGAAAAATCAGATAACCACGCTCGTAAACGTTCTAGAAGGTGGAAAAGCGGTGAAGTCGAAACACCTTCAAATAGTAAAAAACCGTTGAAATTCCTAACTGCTGCTCAAAAGAAGAAGATTGGGTTCATAAAAGGTCAAGTGCATGAAAAAGCATCCACTTGTATTGCTTATATAGTTTGGGATACTGCTTCCCCTAATGCAAAGCCGAACAGCAGTCATTCCTCCTCGAACGATAACACCACTACTGCTACGACTACTTCTAAAACTACTACACCTCAAGAAATCGCTTCTCTGGTAGTCAAATATGGTAATAATACCACCTTCGAAAACTTCACTTTGAGAGTGGATTATGTTACCAAAGCCAATGATGGAGGAAATGGCAAAGATCATCAAGGAACAAACACAGGACTATCAACAAACGACGATGAAAATAGTAATAGTAACAACAACAAGACAAATCGAGAATTAGCAATTGAACAAAAGCTAAAGTTGGAAGAAGAGAAGAGAACATTGTATATTGGTTCTTTGGATTTCGAAGAAAAAGAAGAAGCGATCAGAGAACTATGTGAAAGGTTGATGGTTGAAGAAAGAGGTAAACCTATCAACGATCAACACGTCAATGGTACTGATGGAGGAGAGAAAGGAAATGTAAATCACCGTGCTGGCGGTGGTCCTTCGTCTTCTTGGGTTGAAAGAGTGAGATTGGTTAGAGATCCTGAAACTGGTCTTGGGAAAGGTTTTGCATATGTTATGTTCAAGGTTAGTATTTTTCCTCTTTTTCTCTTTCACCTCCAAATCCTCCCTACCGTTCCTTGCTAGCTATCTGTCATCGCGGGCTTCCTTTATTCCTGCTCTCTCTCCCTCCCGCTATCGACTCTCACCCACACCTCCCCCTCGTGGCTTCCTGTACTCCTGCTCTCTATCTCCCTCCCTTGTCGACTCTCACCCACACCTCTCCCTCGCCTGCACCCATGCAGTAATGACCAACCAATACTAATTTCACATGACGTTACCTTTCTAACACAGGACCGCGAATGTGTAGATGAAATGCTAGCTATCGATAGCATACGCGTCAAGCTATCAAAGCGAAAACTACGTCTAGAACGATGCAAGACTTCCAGTGCTAAAGCAGCAGCTGCCAACAAAGCAGCGAAAGAAGCGGCTCAAGCGGCACGCAAAGACAAGTTGATCTCTGAGCGAAAGGCATTGACACGTGGCTCTTTCGATGCAAATCAACTCCCATTGGTACCTAAAGTAAAAGCAGCACCAAGACCAGATATAGGAGATGAATTGAAGAATCTAAGTAAAGATGAAAGAAAAGCATTGAAATCAGCAGATGATGAAAGATTAGCTAGAAGATTGGAAAAGAAAAACCTAAAGAGACAATCTATAAAGATTGAAAAACAAAAGGAATTCTTGGATCAGAAGATCAAGAGTGCTGGTGGAAGTTCTTATAAAGCTAGGATTGATCCCGCGAAAGAAGGAATGAAGAGATCAAAGAGGATGAGAAGTGACAAGGCTGTTTTCGCCAAGAATAAGAAGAAAGCCATTTAGAGACGCATGGGTTTTGCTTCACCGTCACTGCCTTTCTTGAATCACATTGATATGCTAGCTTTCATGAGCGTCTGTTTCTGTAGTGGCTGTAGTGGCGGGCATTTTGATGCTTTTCAGTTATACGAACAAGCAATTACATTTCCGGTCTTGACATGATGCTGCGCCGCCCAATGGTCTGTCACATCCGACTTTCTTGAAATGTGTTCATACTGCCTCTGCAAGTTCAATCAGCCTTAGTGATCTATACAGCTTCGTCTATCTATACATCCCTGTCTATCCATACAGCCTTTCCGGCACTTCGAAATATTTGACGGGCTACCAGCAACTACCCTGACAAGTCCAGCGAAGCGCTACGCGACCGCCTCCCGAGGACAGGCGGATCAGTGTCGGGCGCTTGTTCCTTGTAGTCCGCCCATCCTACAGCAACAAAGCCTGCTAGTACTAGCACCGCACCAAACCAAAGTGCCAAGCCACCTATCTGCGTTCCTCGCGCCAGATCTCCAATGACTGCTAAGGGTATCGTCAATGATAGTCCAAGAGTGACCGCCAGGGGGGAAGTCATGAGCTGAGTCAACCCCAGAAGAAAGTCAGATGCCACGATACCAACAGAACAAAATGAGGAATATGGACATACCATGGAGAGCATCATTGTTATGTCAGAAACAAAGGTGATCATTGCGTTGATGGCAAGGAAGATGACAAGCTCTGTACTCCGTGGCCATTCTAAGGGTTCTAAGCCAGTACCGTCGAGTACAAGAAGTATAGGCCAGAAGAGTAGGATATTCCAACTATTCACATCGAGGCCCTTTCAGTACGCATACCCGGTAAATGGATGAAGAGCTTCACTCACGCTCCTACGAATCCGAAGAACAGGGTCATCCTGGTAGTGGACAGCCGAGTAAGTCTAATCGATCAAGGGAAAGCAACACGATAAGCGTAACTCACGATATCCGAGTTTCATCCCCAGTCTTGGCTTTCAACAAAAGAGTGTACATGGCATAGAATAGAGCCGACAATATTGCCAACAAATCGCCCATGATAGCATGTTTAGGTATTCTCGGATCATTGGCAATCCTACCCTTCGTGTCCGCAGGTATAATACCATCATCCGCCTTCGAAACTAGTATAACTCCTACTATGCTCGCTGCTACTGCCATCAGACGTATCGAATTAAATCGCTCAATGCCGAATATACTGCCTAAGACGAGCGTGAAAAGGCCGCTTAGACTGCTCAGGATCGTCACGCTGCTAACTGATGTCTGAGCGAGAGCCATGTTGATAGTAACGTTCGCTGCGAACCTGTTTGAGACGCAAGTGTAGACCGAGTAAGCTGGGTCACGTAGATAAACCCGGCAAAACGGACTTACCATATCGTGCTGAACATTAACGCAACTGTTGACGTCTGCTTGATAGTCAGAGGCGGCAAAGTCTCGACGGCACATTGCTCTAATGCAACTTCTACCGGTGGCGCTTCGATAGATGCTGATCTCGATAGTGGCGCATATTCGCCGCTGTCGACAAAACCGTGTGCACGTTGCGACAAGATAAGCTCCAGAGTTACTTTTTGTCACATCAGACATCACTTACTACCTGTCACCCTCGTCTTTCACGAATATACTGGTACGGGATCCTCTGGACCGATTCCGTAAATAAGCCCAGCCTGGCTTTACGAGGTAGAGGGCAAAGGTTGCCGTACATAGGTACGTTGTCAGGAACGCTATAATAGAATATCAGCTTGCAACACCTTCGTACGAAGCAGCTCTAGACTGACGTTTGTTGTATTCGAGATCCGTGAACATGGCCTGGTAGGCGGTTTAAAGGCAATTGAGCCAAGTTATCAGGTGTCCAGGCCCGACTTGCTCGAAGCTTCGTAAATTAGCTTACATTGGTTATAAATGATGATCTAAGTGAAAGCACAGGATAATATTAGCTACTTCTGCCCTAAGGTTTCTACAGCTCTTATCTCGCTCACCCAGTCCACAAACAGATCACGCAAAGAAGTAAAGCAAGGCCGATGATCTGCCTGCCGCCTGGAGTTTGCCATTTTGACATGGCTGTTTCTGACTCTTCTTCAGCCATGGCTGAGGATGCCGAACAACTCTTCAGCTCCTCGTTGTTCTACTTGAGGTGGTGGGTAAAGCAAGGGCTATGAAACCGTGACTGTTGCTGCTGTGCTGTAGCTGATGCAGACGTGATCGGCGAAACCGAAACAGACATTGCTTCGGAGTGAGAAGCATGAGCCGTCCGTGGGTTCTACAGTAGTTGATGTGAAGACGTGTGTCCTAAAAGATGCGTATGCGTATCTGGCTGCCTTCAAGCAGTGTTCGGAATGCACTGTAGATAGATTGCGGTGGCGAGATCAAGCTCTGTGTATCAAGCAACGGTATATCGAAGAATACTGCATTGACCGGATTGCTTCGCTATAGGTGTAAAATTTTTAGTGAGACTATCCTTATGACTTGCGTGGCATTCGCCAGGTCGGCAAAGCTCTTGAGCTTTTCTTTCCGAGCTGCTATATTTCGCAACTTCGCATTATGCAGGCCTATCCTGACGGGACCTCGCTTTTGCATTCAGCCCATTACGTCGCACCGGTCATTGAATAGTGTCGATCTGACCAGCAGCATCTCAATTCTTGGTCTGCTTGCAGAATGCTGTGTCATTGAACAGCTTCTCAGTCTCATCAGCCGCTGGAAGCGTCCACTATGCCGACGCGAGCCGCAGCTGAACGCTTTCTCAAGCCTGGCGGTGAGTAGAGTCGGAGACGAGAAGACTATTTTCCCTTGCACGCTGACATTGATGATCTGGCCTCGGGAACAATGCTACCGCAGACCATGCATACGTCGCTCCGCCATTCGACCAGCGAGGTGGATCTCCCTACCTTATCGTCCGCATCGTGGACCTCCCTCCGACTCCGCCAGGCGGAATACCAAAAGCCAAAGTAGCTTACTATCTACGACGCAGAGATGTTACAAATCGGTCATTGGCGGACCACCGCGTCATTTTCGCTACATTCATGGACGGTACCATCCCCCTGTCCCATATCCGCCAAAAAGTGCAAGTCATGCACCGAGACTATCTCGAAGATCCTGAGACTTTCAAAAGGCAGCCGGACTCGTTTGTCTTCCATCAGGTATGCAATTTTTTAAATCGTTAGGGACCGCTTCTGTGTATTCGCTTTTGTGACAGCGTGCTCCGAGTGTTTTGGGCTTACAATCTTCGGCCGTCGAATGAACGCTAATCGCGTGTGAACTACAGATTTACGACCGCTTTATGCATAAGCCGTTTGACCTTATACCCACAAGTCAAGTCATGAATGCTCCAGGTGGGAAACTTAGTTTCACCTGAGCTACACACCCATATCTAACACTTTAACTCCAAGATAACATACTGGAATATTTGCGCGAGAATTATGAGTTCGTTTGTACAGAACTTGGGTCTTCGCCTGGTCTATGCGATGCAATGAGAGGTTGCGTGACATGCCATGGCTTTGCTGCAAAGTAAGACAACAATTTTTCTTCTGATTCTGTCAAAACAATGCCCTCCCCTGAAGGCTGTGCTTTGCAGGGATGATTCGGTGACTTGCACAGTCTGTAGCAAGACTTGGCACCTACGCTGCTTAGAGCCTCCTCTACTCAAGAAGCCTGCGCTGGGTTGGCGATGGTCATGCATCAAATGTACGATGGAACAGGACGACGACGATGACTCCGACGCAGAAGGTGCTATCACCCGGAATTCCGATAGGACCGCAAGTCGTGCCGCTCGTCGGAAAAGCAAACCCATGACACTACTAAAGAATGGCAAAGTCGATAAAGGGAAGGCTACTGCGGGTATGCATAAATTCCATGATCACAAAGTACTGTTGTATTGTATGACTGATTTGGCTGGCGCAGTACTGCCGCAATTGGATGTTGCCAAGTGGAAAGGCCTCAATGGCTGGCCTTACAGGTATTTCGGAGAGCATGTTCATCATGAGAGTGTTCTCGACCCGCATGATCCCATTTGGCCACGTGCCTCGACGGTATGTTGCTTTGCAGACGTCGCTATATCGATGTAGCTAAGACTTGTCCGTTTTCACAGAGGGTAGGAACGCGTTTCCAATGCTTGGAGATACCAGGCGAGGAACCAGACACGAGTATAAGACGCGGTCCTGTGCCAAAGAAGAAGCGTGGTAGGAAGAAGGAGGGTGAAGTGATACCGGAACCCCAAAGAGGTCTTGATGAGGAATGTGAGATCTTCTGGCAGCCTCAGGCTTCTTCATCAGATGCTAAGCTAGAGGATATCATGGCGCCCGTCAAGCTCAAAAGGATAGCTAACAGGCAAGGGAATGTTGACTTGATTGTGCAAGCTCTCAAGATGCTTCATAAGTCTTCAGGATCTGAACCAAGTCAGCAGAGAATGGGGGAGTTCCTAGACCAACCACCATCTTGTGCAAGTCTTGCACCCTGGTCAGAAGCCGACAGGCAAACCTTTGACGACGATCTAGAAGATCACGAAGACGAGCTGGGCAGATATACCAGAACACGTAAACTCAAGAGCTATCCACAGATAGTGCATCATTACTACCGTGAAAAAGGCTATCAGAAGAGGTTTATGCATCTGGAAGACCCTGCTCAGGATAAGTTTGCTGCGGCAGGGCCACAGGGTATCGAAGCTGAAAAGGGTGATACCGCTATTATCGAAGATGAAGAGGGACACACCTCAGTGGTGGAAGACGCACCATCCGGCTCAGGCCGGAAGTCGCGACATGAATGCGCGATGTGCGGTATCGATACAGCGGAGGTCTGGTATCTCTGCCCAGAGGGTGTGGGACTGCAAGAAGTAACACGCAAGGATCGCGTCATGTGCCCAAGCTGTTCCATCCAGTGGCGACATTGTAAGCATTTGTCTCGCGTCACGTATGCGATCACAAGCTGAGGTGTACCACACTGGCAATGCAGATGGTACTGGCATTCCCGCACTCATTGAAGGGGAGCTCGATACCCGCACTGGTAGGCTTCCCTGTCCATGATCAGCTGAATCAAGCTGAACTCGCCATTTTCGCAGCCAAGGACGGTAAGACGAAAGGCCGGGGCCAAACTGCACGAACGTCTCCTAGCCCTCCAGGCCAGAGGACAAATGTAGACAAAGTGTATGGGAGACTGAAGCAGCAAGCCGACGGGACTCTGGTGACTATTCCTGTGAAGTCGTGAGTCCTGCGGTGTTGTCCAGGTCATGCCTGCGTAACTGAAAGCCATCTGGCACCATTCAGATGCGTGCTCTGCAAACGGCCGGAGCCTAAGGCTACGAATTTCGAATGCCGAGCGTGCGGTTTGACTGTACACTCTGGTTGCTATGGCATTTCGGCTTCCGCAAGTATTGATGATTGGCTATGCGATGCCTGCGATGCTGTTGCATCATTAGGCAACACAGATAATGTAGCAATCGTACGTACAGCGTCAAACGTGTGCTACATGCTCCAGCTTAACGCTGTGTTGCAGGCGGAACGGTCGTGCTACCTGTGCACAAGAGATCTCCGATCTCCTGGAACGGCTCTCGATGCTTACAAAGTCACAGAGACCTACGGGTGAGCTCGTGCCCCGAGCACAAGGATCAAATGCTGACGCTTTTGCTTTCAGCTACGTGCATCTTATATGTAGCTTGTGGCACCACGAAATAACTTTCGAGGACGTAGATACGCTTCAAGAAATCGAGAACATGGATCTTCTTATTCGACAGAAATTCGGTCCAGAAAGGCCTGTAAGTGTGCTTCATACTACGCAGACAGGACTATGCTTATTTCAAGTCTCTACGTATGGGTAGACCTGCTCTATATGCAGGGTTGAGGACCAAGGGGCTTGTGTCAAATGCGCGCTGTGCGACATATACTTCCATGTTGGGTGCGCCTGGCATGCAGGCTGTCGGTTCTCCTTTGAAATACGTCCCGTGAAGGAACAATGGATGTCGAAACTACCACGGGCCACTTTTAAGGACGAGACTGGGGACATGCACGCTTTGATATCGTGCAAGTCTCATCCCTGGACCTACTCAAGATTACTGTATGATCTTGGACAAAAAGACCGCAACACAGACCTGGTAAGCTTTTTGGCAATGCAGGCAGGATTGTCGCTAGACTAACAATCGGAACCGCTAGACTGCTTTGATGACGTTTGCCCATGTAGGTCTTTCCCCTGCGAGGATATCAATCGTTCAGACCTAAGTCCAGGATTATTGATGGCAGTATATGAAACCTCTGGACACCTTGAAGAGGTACCCGCTGCTGAATAGTATTCGGTGTATGTCGATGGGCCTGAACACTGCCCAGCCGCCCCCCCCAGAGGTTACGCATCTTGGGGACGCCATGCCTAGTGCGTATTAATCTTCCCGATTTAGATGACTATTAAATACGAAAGCTCTGCTTGCTTCGCAGCCTCCATGGACGATATCTACGCGATAAAGGAACCATATGTCAAGCCAGTCAAGCAGAAGAGAAAGAAGGGTTCGGCAAAACAGGCAGCAGCCAGCCGAATCTCTGATGCCCCTACTGACACTAGTACCGTGTTCAAGCCGTCGCAGCACAAAGCCAGTGGCCCTGTCGCCTCCGGCAATGCAGTCGCTCTCGTTCAGAAGAAGAGGAAGAGGCGCGCATCCGGAAGCAGTCATGGCGGAAGTCTGGCGACTACATCTGAGGACGAGGTGATGCCGACAGCAACGACTACTCGAGCTCGCGGAGCAGCTCGCACAACTCGCGGCGTCACCTTGCAGGATCTGTTGCTGGATGATCAAGCCCACAATGCTATGCAAACAGCCAAAGGCGGGACCTTACAAACTACAAACGGGCTTAAGGGCATGGCTTCAGAGTCTCGTAACGGGCATCCCCCCAACATGGACAGCAGCTACGCCAGCCCAAGCAAGCCCTCAGCCTCAGCCTCGGATGTAAAGGTGGAGGAAACAATACCATCGCCGTTAGCAGCCCCCGCTGCAACGTATCCGCCGCCTTGGCAGGTCCTCGCGCTGTCTTCCCTTAGACATGTCTATAACGCGTCCGCTTCCCAGTTGACCTGTGGCGATGCAAAAGGGTCGCTTCCCAACATGCGTCGTACCTCCAGCTCATCTTCCTCCGCAGAAACGGATGACAACTCTGGCCGATCGCCCAAACGCGAAGCAATGGCGGCCGCACTGCCGATATGGGACTCGAAACAGACAACACCGACGCATCAGCTAAAGCTGGAGTCTGGGTCAGTATCACTCAAGGGCGACCTGTCAAGCGCATCGAGAGTTCATTCGGAAGCTCCCGTGCCTTGATGTGCAAGCAGGCGTATCTAGAATTGACATGGACCGGATATGGCTACATAGTGGACTGTTCTACCCACAAGTCCTGAAATGCGACTACCTTGAGAAATACAATCATACCTATACTTGACGCCTCGAGTACCACAGGGTGTATGCAGACTTGCCCGCCGTTGCAATTTGCGCCTCCGTCAGGCGCCCGACCTTACTGTCGTTAAGCTCGTGCCACTGCCCACGGTTGCGTACGAATGCAGTATCTGCGACAATAAAGATCAGCGTGCGATGTTGTTGGGCCACCCTCGGAACTCACAATGTCCACTACTGAGATTACCGAAATGGTTGCTGACTGCATGCAAGTCGTACACCTGAGATGTCGGTTCATCCAATGCGTGGCCGACAGCATGCTCGTATTTGGCTTTAATGTGAGGAGAGAGAGGCTGGGGGAGGTGCCGAGACATGTCCAGACCCCGCACGGGGAAGGAGACTGATGTATCGATCTTGTCCGTAAATGGACCCTGAAAAGAAAATCGCTTAAGATGTATCAAGAGTATGGGTGGAAGTCTTGAGATAGTCAAGGCTTTGGTAGCTCGACGGGGTACTTTGCACTTTGGGCAATTCCATGCATCATCTCCATCCAGAGTTTCTGGCTGTGTGAAGAAGTCGATGCATTGAGCCAGTGTGACTTCTCTGATATTCCTTCCAGATGGTATGGGCAAAGAGAGATACATGAACGTGTTGTACGTAGTCGAAGTCTGTGCATGAAGATAGTATCATTACGTTGGCCACGCCGGTATTCGCTAAAAGGGCACTCACGGTTCCGCAAGTCATGCATCGCAATTGGCTTTTATATTGCCCCTGAAGTAAGCGCACAATGATGCTATCATCTCGACGCAAATATATATTCCACTCTCGCTCGGCTGCTATCTGAGTTGGCAGAGTTTCGAGCTCTTTTTCGCGCTCTGGCGTAAATTCGATAGGCGGAGGTTTCTGGCGTACCAAGTTCAGATCTTCGTGTAGTCCGTCTAGCAAGAAGGCCAGAAACTCTTGGCTGTCATGCTGATCCGATCCTTTAAACTGCGGCGCGAAGCGGCAAATGGCTTCCCTGAACGTCACTGGAGCTAAGAAGCGGTATTGTTCGCTCCACAAGGATCGAATGAGCTGCGCTACAGCATCAGCTAGAACACCCTTCGTACCGAGGGGATTTTCCCGGTTGATGGCAGCCTTGTAGCTACCTTCCTTGAAGAAACGCGCCAGAGGTATCGTCGCACTCATACACTGGATCATGGAGTTCATATAGCATGTATTACCAAGATTCTTCAGGCCAGTCAAGCCTACGACACCATCGCCCAGAGCCATGAGGCGCTTGGGAAACTCGCCGAATGCAGGAGCGTTGAGATAGTCTCCAGATTGATACAAGTGCAAGGACGATGAGTTGGCTCGAGCAAGGGTAGGCGCTGGCTTTTGCACGTTGCTGGCGTGGTCCAGTGCCATAGTACTTCCGGGACGTTGAACAACTCCAGTACCGAACTGCTGCTTCTGTTGCAATGTGGGATATTCGATTGGTCGGCCAGGGTATGGCTGGGAAAGCGAGGGACCGGATGATGTGGCGGGATAGCCATTCTTCTGGGCCGAGGTATAGCCTTCAAAATACTCAGCCCTTGACGATGATTGAGAGAAGGGCATGGCCTGGAAGGAAGACGAAGGGTAGGCTTCGTAAGGAGAAGCCGGTCCAGTTCTGTGTACCGCTACGGGAGCCACAGGCGTGCCAGAATAGGCAGGCGGAGGGGGACCTGGCATCTGAAGCTGTGGGTGATACAGGATATTAGAACACACCTAATTCTTGGCGTATGCGCAACTTACATTGTGCAGAGGCGATGGGGAGAGAATACCATCTCCTGAAAGGACTGCTTTTCTATGCTGCCTCTTCGTATCGGCGCTCGCTTCAGGACCATCTGCATGTGGCCTGGAAGCTAGAGCTGACTCGGCTCGAGCTCTATTGGCTAACATACTACAAACGAGCGTACGCACAGTCAGTTATATGTCAGTCAATCGCAGAGAGTGAGGAATGGCGTGGCAACTCACGCTTGATATTCGCTCTCAACCTTGTTTGGTTGTGTCTCGAATGGTCGAGAAGGCTGTAAAGCCGGCATGGAATGACTTTCATGCGGTCTGGCGTGATGATCCTGGTGGTAAGGATGGTATTGAGATTGGGTATATGTCTCCTTTTGAATGCCTTTTTCTCCAATATCCTTGAGCCATGCTTCGTAGCCTCCTACGAGAAGTAGAGGGCTCCGCTTCAAGCGTTTGTGCTCATCCGAAAAGTTGAGTTCGTAGATCGCGCTTGACAGCGTGGCCAAAACTCTGGCGCTGGCTACCGAATCTTCCGCTTGATCGGCTATACTTCTGAACGTGACGGGACTGTTTCGAGGGGCTGTGCCATTGTAGGAAGCGGAATCTCTTGAGGAAATTGACCTCGAGTGCTTGTCATATATAACGATAAGATCGAAAGATGCTCTATCAGCGAACCAGCGTCGTTCGGCTTCTGGAGACACCACCAGCGAGTTTTCGATGCTAAAAGCTGATGAATTAGTGGAAAGGGTAAAAGGTTCGATGCAAACTGTGTTGCCTTTTATGTGTCCGCCAGAAAATTCTTTTCGTGTACGTACGTCTATTAGCAGAATCGACGGCTGACTTTGCAATCCTGCATTTTCGAGGAATCTCCAGAGTTCCTCAGGCTCTATGGTAGTTGTAGATCGGTTGGGCAGTGAAGGTATGCTAGGGGGTTTTGGCAGCGGGCGCGGCGGCTTAACTAGCTGACCGCCTGACATGCCAGTTTTTGGGGACATTTGAGTTTGATATCTGCCCGAAGCTAGATGTGTACTTGGGACGCTGTCCACAGTAGACTGCGACTGTGTGGTACTTTGGGTGTCCGAGCGGCCTGATCTGACACTGCGTCCTTCATACTGCAGCGTTGACTGCGACGTCGGGGCAGGCAAGAATGGTTGTGTGATTCCGCCCTGACGCGATACGTACGCTTTATTGGTCTCGTATTCGGTCGGCAACAGTTCCCCATGCTCAACATCCGGGAATCGATTTGCGAATGTATCTGCATCCGTGTGCGATTGTGCAGCAGCAGATTGTTTCGGATGTAGCGATTGATTATCATGGGCGAGAAAAGAGTCTGCTTCCGACTGATTTGACTGCGTGAGCCAGTCGTCGGATGTAGTAGCTGGTCCGGAGGCATCCGGTGGACCCGTGCTCGCGGGCGGAGCCGAGCCAGGTCGATCTTGCCCCTCACCTAAGGGCGACGCCTGGGGCGGTGAAATACGTGTCCGCATACTTTCCGTACTTGGCTTCGGGGCGAGGGTCTTCGGTGGCCACGGATCTGGCACTGTGTTCTCTTGCGAGTAGGTCGACGGAATAGTTGATGCAAGAGAATAGTCTCCAGCGCTACTGGATTCTAGTGGATCCACAGCGGCCGTACCGGACATAGAATAATCATTTGCCGCGTTGCTGCGGCTGTAATGCACAGCTGGAGATCGATGCAGATGTCCGTTGGCAGTACCAGCAGGCTTCGGTGCAAGGGCCGGTTTGCCACTATCGGACCAGGTAGGTAAAGAAGGGCTTCTCTCGTGGTCTTCCGTTTTGTATTCATTCACATCTCTCATCCCAGCATTGTGCAATGCAGCCATACGCTCTTTGAGCTTGCTGGACACTCGATGGGAGGTGGCGCTCATGCCAGTCCATCCATGGTTTGTGGAGGGTGTCGGCGGTGAAGTTGGCGTCAACGGCTGCTGTGTCCGAGAATTATTCGAGTAAGCAGGCTTTGAAGACGGCGATGGGATGATAGGTTTAGTTGAAGCTGATGGAATGGGTGGTGGAGTCGACCTTGCCGCAGATGGAGCTCCTCTGCTTCCGGCGCCGTTAGCGGATGGTCTTGAAGTGCTGGCTGCACTGCCGCCCGTGCTATTCGGTGTCACGTTTACGGAGAGCGCATGGAAACTATCGGCGACGTCGTGCACTTGATGACTGCCGTCACGCTCTCCGTTTGTCTGCACAGACTCGCTTGCATGCCCTGACTGATGCTCCTCTTCTTCCCGGCGTGTCAATGTTCGCTCGAGCTCTTGCATTCGGCTCGACGTCGGCAGGAGCTTCGATTTGAGATCCATATAGGAGTAATACTCTGGCGAGCTCTTGTGTGTTACATGCTGTTTGTACTCTGGGTGGTCTAGCATGGCTCTGGCAAGGCTGGAGGTGCATAATGGGGATGATGTTCAGCAACCTCTCCGTCATATCATGGCACAGCGTCTACTGCCTTGATGTCCGACCCATGAACTCCAAGACACTGCCACAGAGAAAGCTTACTTGACAGTCTTCCTATAGCCTACGTATGCGTTCTCTATGTCACCTTTAGTGTCGGCCTCCTGTGCCAGGTTCCTGGTCTTCTGGGCCGCATGCAGCCAGCTCTTGAAGCTGAAGCGGCCGTCGATATGAGCCTTTGAGCGAGCCTTGAGCTCTTCGACTGACGCCATTACAGGCAATCAGTTGAAGCAGACTCGCTGCTGCACTCCAGCTTGATTTAGCTGCTGTTCTTGCTGTTGAAAGTGGGTAGGGAAGAAGGCCACCGCAGGGACAAGTGCGTCAGGACTCATAGACAATATGGTCGGACGCAGAATTCAGCAGGTATAGTAAGTCTAGCTGGAAGACTATAACCGTAGGAAAGCAATATGCAACGCTTACCATGAGATGCCATACTATGTGCAGTGCTGTATCGGCGGTGGTATTTCAGGCGAGCCTGTGGCGTTGTGACTGGCCCAGGTCTGAGCTTTCCATCGCAATGCATCTTGGAACCATCAGCGCGAAGAGTATCGAGTAAAGTTGTTACAAATATAACGAGAAAGTTGATTACCACAAAACCCAATATCGGGAAATTTGCAAGTTCCTATTGAAAGCAATCCTGTTGCCAAAGTCCGCTAGTTTCTACATTTAACCTCCGCTAACCCTAAGCAGTACTATCTATCGAACGCCCTATTATGTAGTCAAACTGGATATGTCTCTTCGTCCGATACTTGCAGGACCATCTTGCATGCTAGATCGTGTGGCTTGAACGAGACTGAGAATGCGACTAGCGCATGTCTGCTAATGAACCATCACGCCCGGTGATGTCGTAACACGGTAGCACGATGAGTTCTAATGGATTAAGAATGTGCTATTGAGCATTGTAGGCCAGCCTTGTAGTATTATCATCCACATCAAGTGGGAATCATCCACATCAAGTGGGAAGTAGTATATATGGGAATAATGACTGGCAGCAGGAGAAGCAGTATGAGCCGACATGAGATCAGGGCGCATGATTATCTGCGGAACTCACACCGAGCTCTGCGTGTCTCACGTTTCTTCTCCTAATGTAGATCTGTTCCAGGTTCTTATGGAGAAACCACGTTCAACGTCACCGGTGAGCAGTCCAGAGGTAGGTTGCCTGCGCTGTTGACAGCGAGGAAGGGTGGCTGAAGGGCAAGATACAGGCTCAGACATTGGTTCCGAGCCGGATTAATCTGATGCACTCACGTTGGATCCATCAGGACAGAGGGCGAACTCATTTGCGCCTTCAAAATCGCAAGACATGATGCCACTGTTGACGCTGCATACAGGGAGAATGTATCCACCATCTCGAATGTTGCCAGGCGTGTCGAAGAAAACAGCAGCGGCCGTATTACTAGAAACGTCAGCCAGAAAGCCAAGGTCCTGCGTCCCGAAGGCACAAGCGTTAGTTACACCGAATACCGTAGCATCACTTGCAGAAGTTGTTGGCTCGACGCTGAAAGTCATGTCACCCTCTCCGTAAGGCGCAAACACGGCATATTGATTGTCCGAGTCGGTGCCTGTACCTGAGAACTGGATCAAGAACGATGAGGGAGCTCCACAGCTGTTTGTGCTGTAGATAGTGGATGAATGAACGAAATCAAATAGAACCGGTCGGTTAGATAGACCATCCTATACGCTAAGCACGTGACTGCTCGGAAAGGCTCACCCAGGTAATGCTGATGGTTGAGACTGTCTCTTGTTGACGCGTCGCATGCTGTGTGTCATACGACGGACGACCTGTTCTCTGCTTGTTTGGCGTTTCTGAACGGCTTGAGGTGCGGGTCTTGCTGGAGTCAGGATGGCCCCGGAAAGAACGCTCTGCGCTCCGACCGAGAGGAGAATAGCGAGGGATGCGAACACGTGCATGATGATAGTTGAAATTGAGAGTATATGGGCTTGGACTACAACGAGAACAGCGGGTCAGACAGCCATCACACCAACTGAAGGAGGGTGTTTTTGCCCGGACCAACAGCCTCACGCCCACCACTTACAGGTTGCTGGGTGTACGGACAGTAGAGTGGTGGCGAGAAGACCTGTCAAAGGTGCTTCGGGATGAGTGGTTTGGTTGGAGAGGAGAGAAAAGCAGAGAAGAGCAGTCGCAGGTCAAGGCACACTGTGACTGCCGGGAGAACGGCAGAACCTTCCTGCATGCTGTCCTTGGCTGCGGGCTTGCATGGATGCTCTTAAACTGGTGATCGGTTCATGTATTTTCTATTCCGACCGACGGCGAGACCGTTTTTAGATCGGAAGAGCCATAAAGATGACGCATTTGAGAGTTGATGGGCCGCAGCGGGTTGAAGCATCAGCTCCATCAACTCAGAGCTTGGCTAGAGCTTGCCGCCTCGGGCTCGGAGCAGCCATGAAGATCAGTTATCAGACCGGTAGTCGTTCTGGGAGAAATGATGATTACAATGGAGAGAAGATAACGAACATCTGACGAGGCTCGAGCTGAGGATGGAGCTTGAAGACGATCAAGCTCCGACTGGATCTAAAATTCACTCTGACGATCATACTGCTCCATCACGTTCACTCCGATTGACGTTGGTGGTATCCGTTTGATAGCCAACCTTGAAGTATACTGGTGGCCGGACTTCCTTGATGAGGTGTCAGACGGTCTTCGGTGAGGTCTAAGTCAATATATAGTGGCGGCCGGGTTTCCTTTGATGAGGTGTCAGACAGTTCTCGATGAGGTGGTAATCATTATAGTGGCGGCTGGACTTCCTTTGATCCGGTGTCCGACATTCTTTGGTGAGGTATCAGACAACATATAGCGACGGCCTGACGTTATATGAGATGTCAACCTCTTCCCGGAAGCCGCTCGGACATGGCCGAATGCTTCCTGACAAGCTGTTGAAACGTTGAAACCCTTCTGTGGTGTCCGGATCCGGACTGTCTCTGTACGATAGCGAGATGTATACAAGTGTTATTCAATTCAGTGTTTGAGTCATTCAGGTAATTTGAAATGATTCGAAAACCCAGGACTTTTATGAGGATTGCGGAGGATTGCACCACGCGAGCAAAACAAACCAACAACGAAGGGTCAATGTCCGTTTAGCTCAGACCTTAACGGGCATTTCGAAAATGTTTGTCGAACGAGAACGCGTCGCGTCGAGCTGTCACTTGGCTGTTATCTGGTAGATTGAGCAGCTGCGCCACACTTGTCTTATCATAGTATAGCCGCTGGCGTTGCTGTAACCCAATAACTAGACTGTATCTAGTAGTGTGTATGCATGTAGAAACCGATAATTGACGAGTAGAAGCTCGACAGGGGCCCCTGATTGCCGATAGAGCCCGTACTAGTAATGCCTAGATGGCTTTCAAATGGTCCAGAAGAAGATCCTACACCAAATCTACAATATAAGTCACGGAGCTCAGCAATCGACTGTCGAACTCCGTATGGTCAAGACGGTCCCTCTCATAACTTCCGGAACGTAGCTGTAGCTGTTGCTGGCATTCACATCAATACTACTAGTAGTGTATATTGCACAAATATGGACTTGATGCTACCTCACCCTGTTAAATTCTCCTGGCTCAGCCGTTGCTCGCTCGACTCGTTTTACGGCAAATGTGGCGGTAGAAACAGAACCAAGTCTTCGGTCGAACAATCGGTCCCTAAGGTTATATACTGCTAGTTATCAGAAGGCTTAGATTTTTCGATAGCTGCACAGATACGATGCTGATTGTAACTATTTTTACCAAGGTTTATACGCGAGAGCTAGCAAGTAACAATTCACGTGTATGTGCCACCCGGCTTCGGGCGTAACGCTATGATGGTACATCCGTAACAGCCACCCCATTTGGCGGGCTGAGCGTGCAGGCGCGGTTATCCTGCCTAGGCGGCTGAATCGAACTGTGTCCGGCATGCCGTGGTCGCGCAGAATCTGCTAATTATTGAGGGGTCAGTCCGACATTGTATGCTCAGCAGGCACAACCGGTAGTAGCGGTTGCATGGTCAGGTTGTAGACAGCTTAATGCAACAGCATCAGCAATTAAGCAGATGTCTTATCAGCTCTTCTTCCCCGGCCTGTATGCAATAACGCGTGTTGACGTGTTGAAGAGAACCAGCTTCGATCGGGCCATAGCTTGCTATTCTTGTTCATACCATCTGGACCAGCATGCAGGCTACACCGAGGCCAGGAAGGTAGCCGAAGGGAGTCTTAGCGGTGGTGGAAAGTCTCAATATGGGAGGTCACGATGCAAGCCAGTCATTGTTCCGGCAACCACTGCCTACGAAGCTGCCAAAGGTGGAGGCCTGGCCGATACAATCTACTGCGCCTGCACCGCGAGGCGTCGAGGAAACGCTCTACGAGAAATTTGGCTACAATGACATCGACGAGGTCTTTCAGCCAACAGCAACGTACAGTCGTTGGGTCCAGCCGACTCAGGATGAGCTGGCTAACCAGGTGGAATACGATATGAACGATGCCGATAAGATATGGCTGGATGGGATCAATGCTGAACGGAGGAGGGACGGAATTGAAGCTATAAGCTATGAATTTTTCGAGATCCTCATGGACAAGCTAGAGAAGGAGTGGTTTGATCTATCGAAGCATTTCCCAAAGCCTGCATCCAGCATGCTGGTGGAAGATAGCAAATGCACAATCTGCGATGACGGGGAATGCGAAGCGAGCAACGCAATCGTTTTCTGCGATGGCTGTAACTTGGCTGTGCATCAAGGTGAGTGTCCTGCTGTCGAGGCGCCTGCCCTGTCAGTGTTCTGTCAGGCCAGTACGTGGATAACGTTCTGACTGATCGGTCCGCTTGGATCCACCAATGTAGACTGCTATGGTGTACCGTACATCCCGGAAGGCCAGTGGTTATGCCGCAAGTGTACTGTTTCTCCGGATCGTGACGTCGTGAGTACTCATGCATCAGTTTACCTACTGTATCTAATTACCTGGAACGCTTCGCTGCACCCCCCTTCCTCTACCACCCTTCACCACCGTTCCCGGTACTCTGTCATCTGCGTACTAGTCCTGCGTACTCTGTCCAGGTTCTCACGGCGCATTCAAGCAGACCGTTGGCGGACAGTGGGCTCATCTCCTCTGCGCAATATGGATAAACGAGACCTGGGTTAGCAATACCGTCTACATGGAGCCCATAGATGGCATAGAATCGATTCCAAAGCAACGTTGGCGCCTGATCTGCAATCTGTGTAAAAAACGTGCGGGAGCTTGTATACAGTGCTCGAAAGGCTCATGCTACACCGCATACCACGTAACATGTGCTCGAGAACATGGATTATACCTCAAGCTCGGTACAAGCAGCGGTGCAACAACCACAGATGGATCAGGCGGAGCAAACATAAGTTACTGCGACAAGCACTCGAAGCAGGCCTTTGGAGAAGAGGAAGACGAGGAGAAAGCAATTTCAGAAGAGCTAAGAGAGAGCAGACCCAAGAAGCGGAAGCTCATCTCTCACGGCGGCAATGTTAGCAGGGAAGCATCTGAACAGTTAGACCAAAGCAGAAAGAAGTCTGGTCTGTATTTTACGTCCCACGGTCCGAATGAGGCGTTCACGAGCCGTGATATCTCGTCCAGTGCTTCTGCGGTCCCTCCTAAGAAGAAGAAGAAACGGCTTAAACAAGAGATACCGATCATACCACGTTACGTATACGACAGAGTTTGGAACTATATCAAACCGTTGAGATGCTCGAAGAAACAGGCGTTCGTCAGAATGGTTTGTCGATATTGGAGCTTAAAACGATCCAAGCGACAGGGGGCGCCTCTCCTCAAACGCTTACATCTGGAACCTTGGACAGCAAGCGCAGCTACTACAAGAGATGCCACTGACCTTGAACGGGAACAAAGGCTTGATCTTTTGCTTCAGCTCCGAAACGACCTCGAGAAGGTGAGGCATTTGGCCGAGCTGGTCAGAAGAAGAGAGTCCGAGAAATTACGGAGAGCTCAGCTGTTCAAGCAAGTCATCGATGCTGTCATCTTCCCGCAAACAGGCCTATTTAAAGCTACTCTGCGAGAGATAGAAAGGTAGGCGCATCCATGCAACCTGTCTTGCGCTACCTTGTATTGAATGGAATGGGTCCCTAGACTTGACGGAAGGCATCTCTTCTCCAAGCCGGTATCACGTACCGATGTGCCAGACTACTACAATATTGTTAAATTCCCCATGGATTGGCAGACCATGCATGAAAAGCTGGATCAGAATGCTTACGTCACAGCCGGAGATTTCCAGGTACGTTGTCTGCATTTTCATTCGGCTTGCATCACAACTGTATCGCTAACGCGCCTCTCTTTCAGGCGGATGTAAATCTTGTTATATACAACGCTCTACTATACAATGTCCCAGACTCTTTGCATGGCAAGGCAGCGATCAAGCTTCGGAACGGCGTAGCGCCTCTGTTGGCTAAGCTAGGCGAGTTCGACGATCCAAACTCTGAAATCCACCAGAAACACCGTAAATATCTGGACGCCGTAGACGATCAATACATTGACGACCTCTTCAAACTCGACTATCCCCTCCCCGAGGCATCTGCTGCTACCGTTTCTATCCCTGCTGCACCACCCTCAGACAACGTTAGCAACGATACGGCATTGTTACCTCGCGAAGGCGTGCCCGAGGTACTCAGCTCTGCTGTTGTCACAGCCAATCGATTACAGCCGTTTTCGAAGCGGAAGGCTATGCTTGACTCTCTCGATTCTGCTGCTGGTTTCAGAGCGCCCAAAATTTTCGCAGATATTTTCGATCTTAGCAATCATCTCTCCGCCTCGCAAGCTGAATCGTCCGGTACTTCGGGCCGAGTGACGAAGGAAAGCAAAAGGTCCGCAAAACTCTCGGCGCTCGAGAAGAGGAGACAACAAAACAGAGACTATCGGGCTCGAGTCAAGGCTAGGAAGCTTGCCGAAAAGGCACAAGCTGAACGTGAAGCTATCATTGCTGCTGGCGGTGGCCCCGATGCTACCGCGAGTGTGTCCAACCTTTTGCAAGATAATCAGACGACCGTTACCGCGAGCGCGACGTCTGCTCACGGTTCGAACCTTATAGCGCCTTTCATGACAAATAACGAAGCGCCGCACACAACTGCGGCTCCTGCTGAGTTAGGCTTGCCGACAGTTGAAGACGGAGAACAAGCGGCTGTTACGCCGTCCTGGCCGCTAGAATCCGCACACAGCCATCTGGTTGAGCCGCGGCTACTCGAACAGACAACAGGACAGTGGACAGGACAGGCAGGAGGACAGCCAGCAGAGCAATTGAACAAACGTTCAGATGAAGAGTCAACAGGACATTCAACAAGGCAGTGGACAGAACAGCCAGCAAGCCAGCCGGCCGACTACTCGATAGAGACTTTCCCTTCGACCATTCATATTGACAATTATCCTCTTACCCAACTATCCACAACGCCTCGTATTAATGAATGGGGTGCCGCAATAGATAGAGTCGAGCCTCCAGACGACCATGAAGCCAATCTGCTGTTCAATGAAGGATGGATCCTGCCAGCTGGATCAAAGCGGCGTCGAGCCTCCAGCGCGAATACGGAACATTCGGGCCCAGCGCTTAAAAAACGGAAAGGTAAGCTGAAGTCTGCACTTTGTCAAATGTTCTACCCCTCTAACTCCGTACGTGCTCTAGCATCTCTTCCACCTACCTCCGTATCTCCGATGTTACCGACTATGTCCCTGCCAGCTTCAGCACCTTCTGCCTCCATACCCCTCCCTCCTCTAGCCGAGCAATCCAGCAGCCCGGACCTATCCGACAAACCAGCCACTGGTGCGGCACACGCTAGTGAACCACTATCGTCGATATCAAACCATCGACCAGCTCCGCCGTCTTACCCAGAACAAACATATAACCACGGCGTAGATGCAGATATAGCTGAAGGTTTGACGCCACAGAATCTTGTCTTACAAAGTCTACAAGACGAAAGCGAATTATCCGATATCAGTCAGAGTCGCCGGTCATCGCCCGTACAACAGAGCATGGTGTCTAGCTCACACGGTGGACCAATGGATCCGGCAAGCTCTGTACAAGCGCAACATGATCTAGCAGAGTCAGCTCTTGATGCTGCTTTGGCGGACGCTGCTGCCATGATTATCGACCCAATAGATGTAAGGGCAGTTCCCGACAACGCTGCATCTGAATCCGAACTGTCGGAACTGGAAGAGGACGTACCACTGGCAGAATCGCTCGAGAAACGCGAGAGTTCCAGCAAGTCTACCGTCATGGAGCGCCAAAGGAGGAGTATATCACAATCACTCCCAGCTAAATCACGTAGCTCGTCTCGCAAATCTGTATCCAGAACAAATACGGGGGTGCCTCAATCTTTGGACAGGTCCAAATTAGCTAGGAAAGGGAGAAGATCTGTTAAGCCTGAGCCCGAGGATACGGACTTCGATGATAGCGAAGAAACTGCTGTGACCAATGGCGGGAATGAACTCCGGCCCGAAGTTGTGACCAGCGACGGACAAGATAAGGTAGCGTCCCGACGAACTCCTGTGGCGCTCTTGCAAGATGAGCAAAAGAAGGATACGGCAGTATCGCAAGCGCACGAGGTAATTACAGCAGTACCGCAAATTGAGCGAAGTGAAATCACAGCAGATGCCCGAGATCATCGAACGAGGACTAAGCCACCCACAAATGGATCCCGCAGCAAATCAGTTACAGCATCGCCCGCGGTAGCTCGAGCCCCCGTTCGCAAAGGCGGCAGCAGGAGGAAGGGCAAGAGAGGTCTGAAAACTAAGGGAAGCGCTACAGGTGACCAATCAAGTTCAATGAGGCGTGATGGCAAGCCTAGTAGAACAATCTCACAACGAAAACTGAAGGAGGTTTACTCGAACAAGCCTACTACTTTCGTTCTGGAGCGGCTACGATTGCTCCTACCCCACGTCAGATTCGATTCGATAGAAGAGGTGGAAGATTATGATCTAGTTTGGGCGAGATCAAGTAAACAAGCACCTTATTGGCCTGCTGAAGTTTGTCTTGATGTGGAGGAAAGAGATGGCGATGTCCCTCAGGCTGTTCTTGAAGCAGATCCGAACAAGCATGCAAATAGACAAAAGAGCGAGGATCAGAAGGAGTCCACGTCCAAACGAGTCGAGAGAAATTTTGAACATCATGTACTGGTACAATGGTTTCCGCAGATGTCGGGTACCAAGTCATCCTGGTGAGTCGGACGCCTGCAAACTCCACATCTCAAATGCAAAGATAACAAGCTTTGTCGGGCTGACCGTTTTTGAAACACAGGTCATGGATACCCTTTGATCCAGAATACCTGACCAGAATCGGAGAAAGCAAAGAATACGATGCAATTATGCAGAATAAATTTCCTGGTATCGTGGTGAAGAAGAAGAAGAAGGGCGCTGATGAATCAAAGCGTATTAGAGCTGCCTATGAAGATTGTTTTACCAATATGGAAACTCCACCCCCGAGTGATTCGGATGAAGAATTACAGGAACTCGCTGAAGTTTGAAAGTGGACTGGCTAGTTATGTTACTCGATGTAGGCACAAGTCGGTAGGCAGTACAAGGGTTCAAGTGTTGTAGACATATTGATATGTCCAGCAAATATGTGCATATGAGGGAAAGAAGCGCACCGACCCGTGAAATGGGAGGTGAGGGCAGTTTGCCCCAGGTAGTCAGATTACGCTACTTTGCATGCCTTCGTTTGCAATCATTGCCGACATGTTCACAGCCTGTCGGCCGCGTTTTCAGAAGATTTGCAAACGATAACGCGGTAATGACATATTCTCAAAAGATTCCTTATGATTACAATATAATATTCGAGAGTATACTATCAAAGATCACTTTGTCGGCGGTTGCGGATGCTGCTGCTTCTGGTGCTGCTGTCAGTCGTTGCTGCATGCTCGCCGTTGGTCCCGCACCATCTGTTATCCTCCCGTTGCTCTGAACGCCGACCAGCTAGCCTCTGAGACAGGACGGCTATACCAGAGCCAACGGAGCTTCATCTTTTGCGTATTGCTTAGCATGAATACTCCAGCTTATGGCTTCGATGGTTAGTAGGTCGAAAAGAACGCCGGTTTCTCAGCTGCGACAACAGCAGGGGCACCGGCTGGCTCTACAAGGCCGACTTGCGATATCGATTACCGAGTACATGGCATGCCTTCTACTGCAGAGATCCTGACAAGTAAAGGCGACTTTCCTCAAATGCAGGGCAGATTTTGTCCTTTCCTCCAGCACCGGAGCTGGACCGGCCGGCACGATTCCTGTGACCAGCCGGGCGGGATTGCCTCAATAGTGATCTGCCGCAGGAAAGGTATACGAAACGGACGATAAGCATCGGTTATGCTGCTAGACTAGAACTGAATGCGCAGAGCAAGTTCCACCCCCGACACGAGCCGAGTAAGCTGTGGCTATGCGACCAGGACTCCAGGATGGCAGTATGAAGCACAGGGGCTCAGGGACGACGACACCGCATCTTGCGACGGAACCTGGTCGTCAGTGATCCTGCTTCTCCTCCTGCCGTCTCTGCCCTGTTTGCAGACCTCCCACATGCCGAAGCACCTAGAGCCTTACAGCGATTCATTCAGCTGAGGACGTACTGACGAGAGGATGTCACTGCATGGCCGGGCCTCCGGTTCGTAAGTTGTCAAGGCGCACCGGAAAGGCTGTTGACTGAATGGTTCGCATTGTAGGTAGCCTTCCGCGCAGGCATTGTGTGCCACCTGCAATGCTCCTTGATAAAGCTGGCAAACAAAATCCATTATTCTAGGATGAGCAACTGAGAGACAGAATGAGAACTTGTACGAAATGTACGGAGTTGCTGCTCACCTAAAGTAATATTTCAAGTCCGTCCCCCCAAATTTACAATTTAACCATGCATCTGGCGCTTCTTTGATGGCTTGACGGTCTTGGGACTGGTAATATTCTTCAAGTGTGTCCCATTACCGTCTTTGACTAGAATGCATTGCGGGAATGCATTACAAACTGCTACCTGCCTGGCCTCACGCCCCATTACAAGTCGATGCATGGCCACTCTAATACTCATAGCCAGCTGGTAGTAAAGAACTACATACAGCTCAGCTTGCGGTAATATGAGGGAAGACATTAACAAACTCTACTAAAAGTTCGCAAGTTCGAATCCAGCAAGCATCAAAAAGAAAATCAACACTTCAACCTCAATTTTTGTTTGTATTCCCTTTGTGTCTCAGTTGCGCGAAACAGCCTCGCATTTCTTTTTGGCGAAGACTACTGGAGGCCTTGCTTTTGTCTACGCACCATACGAAGGGCGGAGCAGCCTTGTCGCGTAGTCTTCGCACTCAGGACAGGACATCACATACACGCATCCGCCTCCGCGATGCGCCAATGCGTGCCGTCCTCTCACAAATCCTCGCGCCGAACATCGCACGTCATGCGCGCCTCCTAGACGGCCAGCATCGTTTGTATAAGCGCGCGGCCAGCATATGAGTGCGGATCTACAAAGATGCATGTCCTAGCAAGAGGTCGCAGTGGTGCTTGTGATCCTACTCGACACTTGTGCTGCTCGCTTAACAGCCACGCAGGCGGCCTGGCTGTCAAGCATCTTCGCGGCAAGGCAACCTTCGAGCTACACCACCTTGGCCTAGTTAGCGACGCTGCCTACCTCAGTACGTAGTGACTCAACAAGCCTCGTTCTCCATTACGCTCGACAGCGTGAGCGCTGGCTGTCCCATCTCCGACAGTTTACTGATGCCACAGCTCGCTTGCCTCAACAGGAGCTGCCACTACTGGCATAGACAAGAGACACCCGGAGTCTGTCAGTGAGTAGAAGTCTCTATCTTGTAATAAGCACTGTCCTTCGGTATCGATAGCTTTGCCGTCGCAATAGCGTGCAAGCAGCCTGCCTGCGCCTGGGTTAGAGACTGGCACAACATTTGAGAAGCAGCAGGTCCGTCTGCGCTGGTCTCTCTTCTCACAGACCGTAAAAGGTACATCTATTCACATGAGACGCAAGTGCAGCCATCAGCGTAATTCATCTCCTACCATCCTGTGCGGTTTTTATCGATTTGGCTGGGCTTGCACGCTGCTTTATCAGGAGTGATTCAACAAAATACCACATCTTGTGTCTGAAGATGCCACAAGATGGTAATGCCATCCAAACGACCCCTGAACGAATTCTGGTTCCGCTTTTACAACGAGTCTTGCAATCCAACAGCGACACTTACTCTAGCCGCACTATCGTCGCCTGCTTGACAATGTTTTTACATCAGTCCGGTGCAAACCTCAAAGACAACTTGAAGGAGGCCTGGCTTGACCTAGCTAAACATTGGCAAGGGACGGGTGAGCTTTTGTTTCGTCGAGGAAAGCATGCTCGGAACTGATAACTTGCACGGTTTCTGAAGCCGCTCGAGTCTGTATAGCTATTGTTTCGGCGCTTGGAAATGCCGTTGCCGAGTCTCCAAATGTGATGTTGGCTATCCGCTTTTCTTCTATCGCGCCTCGAATGCCGTGTCGTGGTCCGGACGGAAACAAGTGCTACTAGTAAGCAAGACGTCAAACCGTGCCCATACCGGCAACTTGGTAAATTCACCAATAGGCTGGGTTGCCAATCAGGCCAGGTGTATGTATAGCTATAATACTACAACAAACAAAGGAAACCGCTACTGAAGAGTAGGATCTGAGAAGAGCGAAAGGATAGCTGTACTGCTGTCGGACCAGATAAGCAGGGCAAAGTGTGCTTATCGCTCGCCGCGAAGACGGCGGGCGAGCTGGATGTCCTTGGGCTGGATGGTGACACGCTTGGCGTGGATGGCCTGCAGTAGCACAAAAGCATTGTCAGCATGTTATTCCATCTTGGTAGCACCATGCCCTTAACATGGCGATGATCGGTTGTTTTGATATCCGCCACCGTCATGCAGAAAGGAGCAATTCGCAACATCACTTACAGCCAAGTTGGTGTCTTCGAATAGAGAGACGAGGTAAGCCTCGGCGGACTCTTGCAGAGCCATAACAGCGGATGACTGGAATCGGAGGTCGGTCTTGAAGTCCTGGGCGATTTCACGGACCAGACGCTGGAAGGGGAGCTTTCGGATGAGGAGCTCGGTGGACTGGGGGCGTAACACAAAAGACATCAGCTGCTGGTTGAATGTTTCGAGCATCCTTGCAGCTGCCCACCTTCTGGTATCTTCTGATCTCTCGGAGAGCGACAGTACCGGGACGATATCTGTGAGGCTTCTTGACACCTCCAGCAGCGGGTGCAGACTTGCGTGCAGCCTTGGCAGCGAGTTGCTTTCGTGGAGCCTTGCCTCCAGTCGACTTGCGGGCAGTTTGCTGGTGGTCGTCAACAGTAGGCATATCAGTATGCGCCATCTAATCATTTCAAGCTTCTCTCACCTTTGTACGGGCCATTGTATGTATGGGAAGTTGGTAGGGAACTGGGTGGATGGAGCGTGTGTGGGAAGGAGAGGAGAGTAGACGAAATGCGTAATTTATATTCCACAAACAAGATAGATGGGAATGATCGAAGAAGTCTTTGTTTTGTAGGATTGGGCATAAATACAGATGGACCGCCACCGCAGCGGTATGTGGCGTCGGTACACGGCATCCCGCATATCATAACCGCCTGCAACCAAGACCACAGGGACTTAGCAAAAAGAGAGACAGTCAGCAAGGCGACTGGCGGCTTCGGACAAGCACGCTTCTTGCGTATTCGTCCGTGTGGGAAAGCCTCTGGAAAGCGACAGGCATCAGCGAGAGGTCACGTGACCATCCGGTTCTGTCGGTCTGGCAGCATATCGCAGGTATCCGGTTGCAGGCCACCTACCCACTTACAAGCATTCGATAATGGGCAGTTAGACAGGAGACAGCGCACGTATTTCTGCAATGCCGCCAGTAAGATCAGTGCGAGCGCCGCAGGATGTGCATGTGAGCTCTCCAGAACGTCCGCCTTGCGCTGCAGCTGAGATCGCCTTCCAGGCCATCAACGTAGAAGCAAGCAACGCCAAGATTCTGGGAAAGCGATGCACTGCGCTGCTAAATGCTGGAGAGTATACGGCTGCTCTCCAAGATGCCAAGTCCCTGGTTAGAATCCTGCCTGATGCTCCAGTTGTGAGTCTGGAAGCAATTTGACAACTGTATCCTGACGAAGCAGCAGAAGCAGCTGTACACAGTAAGCGGCCTCGCGCGATGAGCAGCACTGATGTACCCCGTTATTACTGCTATATTCAGGGCTACCTCAAAGCCGCTCGCTGCTATAGGCTTGTCAAGAAGCTCAAAGCTGCGCAAAGGATGCTTGATATGGCAGTAGAGCGCGCAGAGGACGAAGGCACTATTCGGGCCATACGGACTGAACAGCGCAAAATAGCCGAAGATAGTGAGAAGATAGCGCGTGAGAGATCAAGAGTGAGATTCGATTGCCTCGCGACGGGTGCTCTCTCTACCTTTATTACTGATACGCGCTCCTCACGCCTGTCCCCCCAAACAGCCCTTCTCGGATCACTTGCCAGAAGAGATCTTCCTACACATCGCGTCGTATCTATCACAGCAAGACCTCATAAGAGCTGCTCAAGTGAACAGGACATGGCGAACAGTGCTTCACGGGCATCCACATCTTTGGACAGCAATGTACCTGCACTGCAGCACGGTAAGCTCCCAAGCTTTCGCTCACAAGCAGTGCAGACAGGCAGTCTACTGCAACAATCAGATACAATTCTACGAGGACCGTCTACCCGAGAATGGGCCAATAAGCCTGAAAACTTTGATTGCACATCTCGATGCCGACGTATCGCAGTACGACATTACAAGATCACCCGTAGCGCAACTTCGCATGTGCAGACATCGCTTTATCCCAAAATTGCGCAATATATCTATCGCTGGTACTATGGCTTTAGATTGGATCAAACTCTTGTGTGGACGAGGTGATATAAAACCTCTCCTGCCAGAGTTGCGTTGCGTCCGTGTGACAGTCACGGCTCACTCGAACCTAGAAGAAGGCCTGATGCTTGATTTCCTCATGAACTTCGCGAAGCTCCAAAGCTTAGAAATACTGTCAGAGAGTTTGAGCACGGCAGAAAGTGTTGCAGCCTGGCCGACGGTTCCAGAATCTGATCACTTGGGCATGACCAGGCTGGTTGTTCGAGGTCGAACCAGAACTGTTATGAGGCGAGAAGGCAAAGAACATTGCCTTGACCTTGCAGGTCTCCAACACCTGGATATCGGGAACTATTCTTTTTCTCACTTCTTCACACATTTCCCATTGACACATCTGCGGACGTTATGCTTGAATAACACTCTGTTCAACCCATCCTACTCGCCCCCTCCAACTTCGAACCCTTTCAATACTACCGATCCTACATTCCTGAATACATTTCTGGAGACTCCGCTCGATTTTCCGCATCTCGAAACACTCAAGATCGTATATACAGACAATGAGCCTGGAATGCAAGAACAGATGATTCTCAGACACAAAATCCGGCCGACGCTGTACTTCTGTCGGCTGAAAGCGCCAAACTTACGCCATCTAGTCATCAAGAACTTTGGACCTATTTTATCTACAGCTCCCTCTATGCATGCCAAAGAGCGTCAATCCTGGATAAGGTTTTGCGATACTGTGCCTCAGCTTGAAGAATTGGTTCTCTCCAAGACCACAATAGTCGATCTTGGACAATCGCTACATTGTCTGCCCAAGTTGACGAGCTTGATTCTAAAGTCTGTAGATCTACCCTCGACTTTCCTCAAAAGCGCGACCTCGCCAGCTTTACCTCTTTTGAGGCAATTATCCGTTTCTCACTGTTCAAACATCACAAGTGGGGATCTATTGAGACTAGTTCAGAGCAAGAATGGCACCCTCGATTACCTGGATATCGAGGGATGCACGGAGCTGCAGAAGGAAGCGGTCGATTGGCTAAAGGGTAACGTAAAACAGGTCAAGTGGAGTGGATGGAGTGATAAGAACGACAGGAGAGCTTTTAGCTATAGAAGCTAAGGTTTGGCATGTAGCACACGGAGGTGAGACAAAGTGGATACTGGAACGTTAGAAGCCAGACGCTAGTTATAGCGAGCCCGCTTGATTAATGTGACTTCCGAACGACTACAATCTCCAAGATCACTGTAGCATAGCGTGTGTATCTCCTATGACAGTACAAGGGAAATCTATCCTTGTTTCTTGTTGGTTGTCTGGTTCGCAACAGGTTCATCCGCCTGATACGTGAAAAAGGCTAGTACAGCTATGACGAGCGCTATGGAGAAATTGACGATGACCCCGTTAGAGCTGATGCCTGCATAGTGCAGCACGACCAGCCCATCTCCAATAGCGGTTATGATTCCTGCTATTTGCACTAGGCCTACGGCTCTTCGGTCTCTGAGCAGGGCGAAGGCTAGAGCAAGGACTCCCAATGCTAGGTCACGCACTCCAGTAGATGCCAAGTACGTGTATGCTGGATCGTTCATTCGTGTTTTGGGTCGCAGAGGTACACCAAAGGCTTGAGCCATCACATCACCGCTAACTATGAACTTGAAACCGAACAGGATTGGGGCGAGACCCAGTGCGATTGAGGCGTAGAAAAGCCATCCGTTCAGAGGCTTGGGGGAGCTGCTCATCCTTGTTTCCTTCATTCGAACTACCAGATCGGGAAGGTTGGCGGGTGTGACCCATTGGAAGCTTCAGTTAGCCGGCATGGCACATGATATGCCGACCATACAAAAGCCATCTTACACAGGATCTGAAGTAGACACTGACTGCTGTACGGAAAGCTATCAAACTGTGTCGCAATGCTTCTAGGCTCAGCAAGGGTAAGGAGGCATACGCCAGCCTCATGAGCTATATTGCGGAGATGAAGAACCTGGTGGCATCAGTCTGGCAAACGAGCCGATCACGTGACTCAGGAAGGCAAACATGCAATTCCAGAAAAGATTGTCTGGTCCGCGAAAGAAGATTCGCCTACGAAACCCTAAGTTCCGTTTTTTTAGAACTATCTGTACACTATCCTTTATCAGAGTCTGCTTTCTCTAGCGATGTGCACACATCTATGGGAAGGTCGGTCCTGCAAGCTTGACACCGGGAATCTCTAAAGGTTGAGTAGCAAGCGCGACGCATGCAAAGCTGTGGGTTAGGACATGCAATGAGCTAAATGTAAGACCATGGAAATGCGCAATGTATGATTTACCGTGCGGTGGCCTGGCTTTCATTTATCCAGCGATGTAACCTATAAGGGAAATGATCGAAAACATGTAGGCGTGTGCAACAATGATAAGTAGTGGACGCTCGAGCTTACGTTCCCTGCTGTATAGCAACATCTCCGGCCTTTAGGACTGTCTTCGCGTTATCTTCCAGCTCAAGGGTAATTTCCCCTTGGAGCATGATGATGTAGTCAATACTTTCGGTTCTGTGAAATGGCGACTGCGCGCCGGGGGGGCTATCGACACTGCAAGTAAGCTTTTGTTAGTTTTCTGACTTTCGCACCACCAGAAGTCCAAGGGTTTTGTAGGTCTACATGCGAAAAGTGGAGCCTCCTGGATTTACGATTGGTTTTCCTAGGTCTTCGGCTCCATCACGACCTCCGAGCAATTCGAGCCTGCTTGGAAAGTCGGTCGTTCCCCAGATAGGCTAGGTGGGGGTTATAATAAGTTTCCGCAGGCTAATGTAACCCTTGTAAGGAGTTTTGTCATACCGAGAACTGAGTCTTTGAAGTTCCTCCTGGTGGCGACAGTTTCTGAACGAGTCCGTCTTGGGCGAAGACGGAAACACCTTCCTTGTTGTAGGCTGTAACTACCCGGCGTACTTCTTGTGTGCGCATTATACCAGGTGGACAGGGTCTACACCAGAAAAGTATCCTATGATTGATATAAGAGGGCGAATGCTGCCCGTAAGCGCAGCACAGCGTCTCTAGCCACTTTGCGAGAAGCGGGGTTCCGCACGGCAAAGCCGCCGCCGGCAACCGATAGGCGGGATAAAGGGACTTCACGTCGCGAACACCGTTACTTGATTTCAAGCTGAAATTCGCATCAGTCTAGCACGAATGAATAAGCCGCAGCCTGCTCTGCAATGAACAATTGCGTGCAGAACCGACAGGTCCACAAATACCAAGGCACAGATCGATACGACAAAATCGACACAAAGGCTCCCAGCCAATTTAAGGAATATAGGGAATTAGAAAAGATCGAAAGAACTCAAGGGTATATTCTATCATAACTACTTAGCACGGCACAAGGTCTGGTGAGAAAGACGAAAATACGCGAAAGCAGGGCCATCTGCCGAACTTTATGGTCCTACGTTTGCTTGACGGGAGTAAGCTGGTCATTGATGTGAAGGTGAACAAACGCGCAAGCATTATTTGCCGCTTCCGAACTTGAATTTGGTGTTGAAAACGCCTCTCTTGCCATTCGATGAGGTGTTTTGCTGTGGTTGCGGCATCGCCAAGGTCTCTTCGGCTGACTCTTGCACGTGGGCATGCACCGGAACGAACTCTTCCAAGTCTTCATCTGGGTATTTCGATGTGTCGCTCATGAAAGTATCAGGTCTCCTCTGTGAGACAGTTCCCAAAGTCGGAACAGACATAGAGGACGTAATTTCCTGATTGCCTTTGATTAGAGAACGAGGATTCGGACCGGCGATAGCTGTTTTTGCAGCATAGGCTTTGAGCATATCATCAGGTGACAAGATGGATTGTCTTCCTTGAGGATTAGCCAAACGAGGCATCGAAGTCGAAAGTGTGATATTGTGCTTCTTCTCCTTTTGGGTTACCTCGTTCGCTGAGAGGTATTCGGCATTATTATCAGCGAAAATACCGAGATTCGCATCCGCACTTCTGGACGCTGGTAGAGACGCCGTCTCGAAAGAATCTGGAGAATTCGTTCCTTTCGACGTTATGATACCGGCCAGATCTTCAGCTGACAGAGTTCTAGCAGTAGACGCTTCCACTCCCCTTGTAACGTCTTTGTCCTTTGAGAAAGCAGCAGGAATAGGTATCTTTGGCATAGCAGGAGTATCTTTACCTCCATAAGTATTGAAGACACTATTGCCGCTGATGGAATTGCCTTGCGACGATTTATATCGATGTGCATTCGGAGATGAAGCTGTGCCGGGCCCATTGGCAAAATACGAGGACCGTCTATTTCCGCCGTCTCTACCTGTGAAAGAGGAGTCCGCGAATGATACACGAGAAATGCGGTCGCCCTGGCCTGTTCCGTGAGGACGGCCAAATTCAGATGTAGGTCGGCTAGCACTGGCGAACGACTTGTTGCCCAGATGTCTACGGGCAGTGGGCGCCCCTGGATCCGATGGCGTTTCGACAGTTGAATGGCCGTCCAATGCGTAGAAGGACGAAGCTGGCCTTGCTTCGGTTTGACTACCTACAGCTGAAAATCCAGATGTGGAATATCCGCGATAGTGACCCTCATCCTCGTCAGGTGTGGCGGGAAACTGAGCTGCCATAGGTGGCATCCTCATATTCGATCCGACACCGGCGAAATTGCTGTTAGAAGCGACGGAATAGCTCGAGATGGGTCGCGAAGCAAGTGATGGTCGTCCACTTCCAGTTTGTTGCATCGTCATGTTCGACTTATCAGGCGAGCCTGTCATGCTCGAATACTGCGAGTGTGCACGTGACTGCATGCTTGGACGCGCTCCGCTACCTGCTGGCGAATGGGCTCCGGTAGCAGCAGAGTAGTGCGACATGCGCTGGTCGACAACAGCAGACCAGCGTTTGCGGTCTGTCTTGACCTTGCGGCGCGAATAGAAAATATAGGCTGCGATACCGAGGGCGGCACTAGACAGATGTACAATGGACAAGTCAGAACGATGGCTCCATATGTGTTACTCTGATGGAACGCCGACTCACGCGAGCAGCGGAACGGTGACTGCTGCAGCGAGTTTGCCGCCACCCAGACCGCCAGTCTCGTCGTTTGCCCGAATGCTCTCGATGGACACGCCGGTCTGTGTGCCGTTGCCAGGTGTAGCTGACGCAGGTGTCGTGCCGTTCCAGCTGGCGGCGAACGATGGGCCTAGGCCGGTCGTCGTTGCCCATACTGGCTGATCCGACTCTGTGATCTGGAGCTGAAGTTCGGCGGAGAGGGTGCTGTTCCACCAGTTTGGCTTGAAGGTTGTGGTGAGCGAGTTGTCGCTGCAGGGCACGCTGCGGTCGTGGTAAGACATCAGCAATCATGATTTGCGGGTCTTCCGCCACAGCTGCCGCGCATTCTGCCGGAATTGTTGTTTGTGCAGCAGCGGCAGTGGCGGCGCGGGCAACTCACCCAGTCCAGGCATGGAGCGCACCTCCGCCGTAGTAGTAGAGCGTGATGTCGATGTCTGATGATGAGCTACTCAGTGCCTGCCTGCTGTTTCTCCCTCTGTCCGCCCACCTTTGACCGCAGTCCCCAAGCACGAGCAGTCCCAGGTGATGGCGAAGTCCTCGTATGCATTGACAGTCTCGCCGGCCTGCGGGTGGCCGTACAGCGAGCAGGCTGCGAGGAGGTATGCAGGTACATCAGCCATGTACAGCGGGCGCAATCCAGGCAGCTCCACGCGCGCATCGTGCTATCGAACACTCAGCGCTGGCCGGGACTCGCCAGACTCACAGCTCGACTGTCGCTTGACTCTGGCTCTCTGCATCGACGTGTGCTGATGCAGCCGGCTGTCAGCATGTGCTGCCATGCTCGAGGCTGTTCCTGCTGCTATCCTCTCTCCCGTCCCCCCAGCTGCCCTTATCGACTGCCCTTGTTGATGCCTTTCCAGCTATGCTTTACTTGCAATGCACCGACTCGTGCAATCTGCAACCCCCGTGTACTTCCTCAAGCTTTGATGAAATGAATGTGGTGTCTCCAGCAACCCTTCAGCCTGGTCCCTTGTCTGTCTTCACTTGCAGTCAGTTAACCGGAGCTTATCCTGTGCGCGTCTTTGCCTGGCTCGAAATGGGAAGATCGAACTTGGTTCTGGACAGACGAACAAAGCCACTAAAGAGCCGTAGTGTCGCACGGCACTCGCTAGGATTGGGTGTAGCTAGCCAGTCCATCTCACAGCGCGCTCAATGTGGTCTGGCTAGTGCAGGCGGCCAAGAAGGCTACCCTGATCACGTGACATACACAGAACTTCCATAGATAACGAAAATAGTACGTTGAGGTAGCCAGCCTTTCATTATCAGCTGATACCGTAATATCCTGGTACTCGCCCACTTGGGGCTATCAGGTTACAGTGTCTCTCGCCGACTGTGTAGCGAGACTTGCGACTATATGATATTCATATAGCAGACTCCTTGACCACATAGTCCACTTAGAATACCCTTTCGTTCACGATAGGAACAGCAGATAGCAATATGTCTCTACTCCCGGAGAAGAAAGACGTGATTCCAAACCCAGTTGAAAGGCGCGAGCTGCCGAGCCAAATAAACATTCTTTATTACGCAGACTGCAACATGCTCTTAACAGTCTCTTCGAAGGGTATTGGCTCTCGCCCCAGTTCGAAGCCCGCCAAAAGGTCCTTCAATAGAAAGTCTCGTTTCCAGCATTCGTCCCTGTCCACGGCTTCGTAAGACTTGGCCCACCACTCAACTTGTGCTCGGTCCAAACCTCTCTCTTCCACGTAATAGCGAATGTGCTCAGCTTTGTCAACGATCTTGATTCTAATCTGCTCGTTGCTGTATTTGGAGATCAATGAAGCCACTTCTTGTAGATAGAGAAATTCAGTGTTTGAAAGCGTAACGAGTTTGTTTTCATAGTCGCCGCTTGTTGCTAATATTATTGCTGTACCAAGTCCCAAATCGTCGATAGCTGTCCATGAGATGGGTCCATCGCCTGCTACGGGTATTTCTGTGCGGTCCAGACGTCCGTCCATCGAAGAGTGACCAAGATACAGTGGCCAGCTCTCGCTGTATAGGCCTTCGCGGATGATGGTATATTTAAAGTCTTGCTGATTGCGTAACTTTGCTTCGGTCCTCAAATGGGCAGCCATGACTCCGCTGACACTATCGTCGCTGAATGCGAGACTTGTGTACAAGACATGCTTGACACCCGCCCTCTTTGCAGCCTCCAGGACGTTGAAATGGTGAGCTTCTCTGCCTTTCCCGAGTGGTGCGTCATTGAAATCCATGGCGATCTTGGGCGTTGATACCAGGAATAGCCTGTCGCAGCCTTGAAGAGCAGCCTCCATCGCAGATACATCGTCATAGCTTGCTTGCCGGACTGTAGCGCCTTTCTGCTTGATGCCGTTCCATTTTGGATCGTCCGGGTTGCTGGACGTGGAGAGTACAAGCTGATCTACAGGAATCAGGTCATACTGCAGCAAGTTGCGTAGGACTGCTCCGCCGAGTTTTCCGTTAGGGCTAGTTAAGCAGATCTTCTTCGACATGTTAGTCGTGGTGTGAGAGTAAGCTGCATACAGGTGACTACAGGCGCTGTCATAGCCATCGAAGGGGCAAAGCTGGTTGGCTTCGCGTTCATAGCTGAGCCTGCATCCGTTGCTCGGATGGTCGACCATAAGGGCTGCTACATGCACGTTTTCGGCGTAACCGGCTTCTCACGCTTAAAGCACGTCCCCGACCCGCGCTGGCCTTGTTCAGCGCACCTCGTACAATGTAACACTCGAGTCACGTGTTTGCCCGAACACTGGCCCGCAAGCCTTTCAGTCCAAGCTGATGGAGGTCAGCATAGAACCAGAGAGCTCATACGACGAACGTAAAGCAGAATCACTCAACATCATGCAGAGCAATATCCTGCCAGCTCTATGCCCGAACAAGTGTTGCTAGCGACTTTCTCGATCATTCACTTGTATAGTACGCAAGGTTTCTATTATCGCGCAGGTTTGGTTTGAAGCTGAAGAATAGGTGTGATTGTGCCCTGCCAGGTTTTCAGATGAACGAATGAAACAATCATTATTGTATCCCAGTCTACCTGTCATTGGAGCATTTAGTAGGTCAAAAAAAATGGCATCTTTCGGAAAAAAAAAAGTCGAAAAAAGAAAGATCTTTAGCGACTTCTGGGTTCGATCCAGAGACCTCAGGGTTATGAGCCCTGCGCGCTTCCGCTGCGCCAAGTCGCTTTAGATATTCTAAATTGAGCCCGGTTGTACACATATACAATCACTGCAGGTGAGCCCGGATCTACGGCCATACCAAGCAAAAAGCACTGCATCCCGTCCGATCTGCAAAGTTAAGCTGCTTAGGGCCTCGTCAGTACTATGGTGGGGGACCACATGGGAATCCGAGGTGCCGTAAAAAAAAAAAAAAATTTGAAAAAGCATCGAAGACCACCACTACGATGGCGGCATTGTCAAGACACTCGGGCGGCGGTACTGCGCAAAGAGGAGCAACATGGGCTTCAGTAGCAGCACGGAGTGCTACTGTTGGCACATCTCCCGCGGGCTTTCCAGTCATCATCGACCGCGAGGGCTGTTTATTGTTAGAATTGCCTCCAGAGAGCCGGGTCACTCTTGCTGATATAGCGGTCGCTATAGGCAAGACGGGTGGACTAGGCCACCTCTGGCAGCCTTTCGTACACAATACACACTTCGTCATTCAAGCACTGGCTTCTAATGTTCATGTTGAGGCCATGCGGGCCAGATTCCTGGCGGAAGGTCTGCCAGTAAAGGCGATCAACGTCAAGTGTTCCCCGCTCGTAAACTCAGCTAACAACAAGGACCTTATTGAGGGCAAAGTCGAGGATCTCTGCACATCAGA
>BCIL01000002.1:1435467-1477838 GCA_001599955.1 Cystobasidium pallidum
GCTGGGTGGCTACCTTTGCCCAGCCATTCAACTCGTTCCAGCACCCAGACTGGCGAGCAGCGAAAGCAGCCTCCAGACTGCTGCTTCCCCAGCGGTGGCAGTACTATTTGGATGGATGGAACTTCAGTGTACASGTCCTGCCAGACTTCCAGCGTGAGTSGTCACACTCTTTCATTCATCCGGCGTTGTGGCCGTTCAAYTCCAAAGCACCTCTCGAAGCCTTTCACGTGCTTGCAGACCCCGAAATGCCAGTTCAGAGCGTCAGCAGAGCTAGAAAGCACCTCACTAGCCTTATCTTCCCACTCCACATCCCATTATTTGATCATCGCTTACAACGGACAAGAAGGATATGGGCGACCTGGTGGAACATCCTCCAAAAAGTCCGATCACGTATGCCTCGTGAAGAGGACTCTTTGCATCTTTACGCGCTGGGACGGCTGGACTCGCCTAAGTCCTGGATTCGGCCTGGTCAGCGTCCKGACCCACGCTATCCCAACAATACGTCAAGGGCCTGCATCTTATGCAATCAAGACGCGGAATCCTGGAATCACGTGCTCTACGAGTGCAATGCCGGCCGGGACGTGTGGCAATATCTCTGCCCGCCCACGCGTCATCCTACAAGTCCTGTGGATCTACTCAGCATAGACGACCCTGATCCTTTGATTATAGGCTATGGGGCATGCTATGTGAGCATAYTGCACCGGCTCGTCATCACACGCAGGRKATCTCGCGGCGAGCTCCAACCGCTCGATCATGTGCGTCTCGAGGTTGAAGCACGATTCCTAGCAAGACGTGCAAATCGGCTCGAACGACAGCAAGTCGAGGATGCACCTCCTTAGTTGAAAGCTTTGGTCACAACTTACTCTCACACATAGTTTTAGTCATCCTACAGGAATAGCCTGAGCCTCATTGAATCGTCATGTACCACCTTCAGGGCATCGACAAAGTCAGTCCACAAAGCCCGGAAACACCGGAAGAGTTTACACCAAGTCAAACAGCTATTGTACATGATTGTTTAGTCTATTCTATTGTCCATCATTAGTCGCTTCTGTTGATGGTAATCCAGAATGTTAAATCCAAAAAAAATAAAAAAATGTTTGCAAATGCGTTTCCCCCGCTACGTTAAACACAAAAAAACTGCAAATAATTACCTTCGACACCGCCGTCTTCCACTCGCTTCTGTTAGCACAGCAATACAGAATGTCAAATTCTCATAAAAACAATCCTCATAGCTATAACTTTCAAGCTGCAGTGGTGCGTGCCCAAGGCATTTCGCACGCTAGCGGAGCTTGAAGTGCCTTGCATTTGGCGATAGTATAGCAAATACGCATTTGCGTGACACCAATTGAGCTCACTCATGCGTACATCGCAAGAAGGACTTCCTCTTGGTGCGATATTTCCGCTTGCTCACCTTGAAGATGACCTGAAATATTCGCTGCCGCGCTTTGGATAACTGACAATGCCTTTGAAGAGATCAGAAGCAGCCGTATTCGCGTACAGCTATCGATCACGGTATTGTACCAGATGATCATCAGCTCGCCCTCAACCCCTTGACAAGCCCGTCGAAGCAGGGCAGCGCTAGAAATCGCACTAAAATTACAAACAGGCGGAAAATGCTTTTGTCGATAGTATGTCAGGGTATGGACTGTTGAGGATGGACCAGTGATGCTTTCGTTAGTATGGCAAGCAGATCCAGTTAGTCTTGTTTGAGAAAGGCCAAGATGATGGACCGTATGTCAGCTGACCGCGGGATCGACCTAGTGGGACTCGCTGCAGCCGTGTTCTCGAATGTTTGCTCTTGCTCTTTCTCGGCAGGCGAAACACATCGATGATGGGAGACTTGCGACAGAGTGCTATTCCTTCGTATACTTGCCGATACTTGCACGCCCTGTAGATGGCGAGAGACCTGCGTTAAAGCGTGAGAGCATGGGGTCCCTCTGTCGACCTTCAGCTTTGCCACCATCGTGTACGAAAAGGCATCGGTCGACATTCGAAACACATGGATATTCGTGATGGTGAGCAGAAGGACGGCAGTCTAGGACAGGACAGTCTCCGTCCAGGCCGCACACCGTATGCAGTGCCCGTCAGAGTGCGACGGTATGCCATGTCATTTTTGTTTCGCCAAAGTCCCTGAAAACGTCTTTTGTCACTTGTCGGTGGGGAGAGAGACAAGGTGGGTGGTGGTCCTGGGGAGATCTTATTTTGGATTGCACCGCTTCGCGGAAGCATTCAGAACACTGCTTTCTCCAACACTCGCACTCTGACAGCACACCAGCTTCGTCCGTTTTACTGCCTGCCTTTCCTGCTGCTTGCTGGTTCAAGCAATCCGACAGGCTTGTACGCGTTCAATCTCAAGTACACACGCCAGACATCAAGCAGGAGCATCCATACTCGCACAAGCAGCACACCTGTACAGACTCCGCTGTCTCGAATTGTGCAGCGCGTCTGCTTGCTTGGCTGCCAGTTCCACGCCAACACCGCCTGCACGTCCATCCCAACCTGAAGGCGATTGCATAGCGTGCCTTCAAGCGCACAAGGCACAGCTTGCGTTAAACAGGCCAGAAGGAGGAAGGACCCGGCCGCATATAGCATCCATACCTGCTCTAGATTAGGTATACCTCACTGAAGCCGCATACCGGGGCGTCAACCATGTCGTCCGGCAACGACGCCCAAGATGCAGTCAACGATCTCCTCGAACAATACGAGAAGAAGCTCGGTGATGTGGCCCCAAAGGTGGGTGGATGCATGAAGAGATAGAGCGCTGCGAATGCTGATGACGACGGCCTCCAGTCCGTGGGCATCCAGCTGGCCTTCAGTACGTTCTCCTACGCCATTCAACTATTTGAAGCCGTCACGTCGCCTGTGTTCATGCAGTCGCCACGAACAACAAGCCTGCAGCAGCACGACGGCAAAGGATAGCTATAGCAGGACCAGCAGAGCTAACTGTACTGTCCATCCGGGTGTGATATACAGTGGCAGCCCTCTCCCTCGTTACTGTCATGGCTTTCAGCATCCTGAGACCTAAAAATAAGGTGCGCTACAACTCAACGCCTTTTCTCTGCTAACGCGAATTAACGCGTCAATCTGCCCTGGTCACCAATTCTCACAGCTTATCTACGCACCAAAGACCAAATACTCTACCCCGGAGAAGCAGCCCCCGAAAGTGGATGATGGCCTGTTCTCGTGGTAAGCCGGCCTATCTGGTTGTTCTTGCGCATTGTTGTCCCGGTGTGCACGGCAAATCGAGCCTGTATACTGATACCTCGCATTCTACAGGGTCAAACCGCTTATACTCACGAAAGAGCCGCAGATGCTCATGGAGATGGGCCTTGATGCGGTTATCTTCTTGCGTTTTTTGAGGATGTAGGTTACCCTGACCACCATTGTACCAACAAAGATGCTGATCCCGTCACTACGCAGGTGCCGATGGCTGTAAGTAATGTAACATATCTGCTTGCACGCGCCGCCAGCTTACGGTGTCTGAATGCATAATAAACAGATTCACAGCTGTGGCTTTATTGACTTGCGGAGTCCTGATGTAAGCTACCCCGCACAAGCACGGTTCAAGCGAGCGCTTAATGTCCCTCCCGTCGTGCAGACCACTGAACATCATATATAACCTCAACAATGTTCCTGTCACTCAACGCAACTTTCTGTCGACGCTTACAATATCAAACGTTCGCGGAACCTTCTTATGGGCACACGTTGCTATGTCGTATCTGATCTGCTTCCTTGCTTTTTGGTTCATCTGGTTCAAGTGAGTGATACTCGTCAAGTAAATGTTCTTGCAGCATGCTAAGAATCAGCATACTATTGCCTTAGCTACAAGCGCGTCGTCGATTTGAAACATGCTTACTTCCGAAGCAAAGAATATCAAAACAGTCTGCACGCGCGGAGTCTGATGATCACAGGCGTTCAAAGACAATATCAAACCGATGAGGGCCTGCAAGGTTTGCTTGCGGGTTTGAATATCCCTTATCCGACTTCTGCTGTACACATCGGCAGAAGAGTCGGACAGCTACCCGAACTAGTCGATGCACACAATGATGCTGTACGGGAACTCGAACAAATTCTCACTACCTACACGAAAGGTGGTAAGCTAGGCCCGAAACGCCCTACCAAGACTATAGGCGGATTCCTCGGTATAGGAGGCAAGAAAGTTGATGCTATCGAGTATATGACTGCTAAAATCAAAAGATTGGAAGACATGGTACAACAGCATCGGGACACCATCACAGATAAGAAGTCTGAACCGTATGGATTTGCAAGTTTCGCTGCAGTGCCATATGCTCACGTTGTGGGCAAGAAGCTGCAGAGCAAGCGGATCAAGGGATGCGAATTCTCACTGGCGCCGCTGCCGTCCGATATCATCTGGAGAAATTTAGCCAGATCACATCAAAGCAAATTTTGGAAAAAATTCCTCATCGCAATCTTACTTGTTGCGCTGTGTGGTTTATACACTATTCCTCTAGTGGCTGTGTCGTTCCTTGCAAATTTGGCAGCTATCACTCAATATGTCGGATTCCTAAACGCTTGGTCGGTCAACTCAGAATGGTCTTTCTCCGCTTTTGTTGGTATAGCCCCTCCGCTCCTTTCAGCTTTACTTCAGCTACTACTTCCCTTCATCATGAGGAAGCTCATTCGCAAACGCGGACTCATCACCAAAAATCAAGTTGATCGATCAGTACTTGCGAAATACTGGGCTTTCCTTATCATTACTCAATTAATCATCTTCTCCCTCCTTGGTGTAGTATTCAATTTGATTACTGAACTCGTGATTGAGTGAGTGCTCTTACGGGACTACCTACTGTCACTCTAGCTAACGTCTCGCATGAAACAGGTTCGGTAAAGGTGGTCAGCCCCTAAGGATTATTCTCCAAGAAGTCAATAAGCTCCCGGCACGCATTCAGAATACATACCTCAGTCAATCGAATTACTGGCTCACTTGGCTTCCCCTTCGACTTTGGGCTGCGGTATTTGATCTAGCTCAAGTCCTCAACCTCATTCTTGTTTGGGCAAAAGCCAGACTATTCGGCAGAACGCCACGTGAGATTAGGGAATGGACGAAACCCCCCAAATTCGACTATGCGGTATATGTAAGTGCTCGTCGCAACCACCCGACATGGTAAAGAACTTGTGAAGAGATGCTTACTCACCTCTACCTATAATGAATCGTGTAGATTGCCAACAGTCTGCTCATCGTCGCGGTGGCATTCGTATACGCACCTCTGGCACCGTTAGTTCCTTTACTCGCAGCATTCGCTTTCTTCGCCTCTTCCATGATCTACAAGCAACAGCTTCTATACGTGGCAGTTACTAGACACGAGTCCGGCGGTCGAATGTGGAGAGTGGCAATTAATAGGATGCTCATCTGCTTGGTCTTCCAACAAGGTGAGTAATGCCTCTGTACATGAGAATCGGAGCTGCAACTCATCCATGATTTTCGTGCAGCTATTTTGACCTTGACGATCGGTCTACAACAAGGCTGGATTCGAAGCGTCACGTGCGCGCCACCTGTAGTGCTCATCATCGTCTTCAAAATAGTCCTTTCGCGTACTTTCGATGAACGATTCGACTGGTATATGCCGTCGGACCAGGAAGTATCCGATGCTGTCGTGCATCACTCCGATGTAAGAAAGAACCGCTTGCACAAACGCTTTGGCAACCCAGCTCTACGTGAGTAACGTTCATCGTTCTCGAGACACAACGAGTGTAGTCTAATAACTTGCACTCCCATACAGACGCCGACCTCTTCACCCCAATGATTCACAAGAAATCGCAGCACCTCCTTCGGCAGATCTACTCTGGCCGTCTCGCCGAAGACGATTATGTCGAGATGTATAATGAAAGCCAGAAGGTCACTTTCGGCGGCAATGATGCTGCCACTGGAGGATTGAACTTCAAAGGAGTCGACGAAGACGATCTCCAACAGAGTCGCGAGGCATACTTGCGGGAACAGGATGCTTGGGAGACGGGATCACAGTCTACAGCTGTCACTGGTGATACCCCGATGTACCGGGGACCTCAATCAGACTATTTCGAAGCTGCAAAGAGGGATTACCTTGCAAATGGCCCAGGCGGTATGAACGGAAGCCGTCCTGGTACACCTGGCTCGTTTGAACTCTCAAGAGTCCATACGAATGCCACTTCAGACATGCTCCTTGCTTCGTCAGGTAAACCTGGGGAGTCAAGGGAGAATCTGCTATATGGAGGACAAGTAGGAGCCAATTTTGCTGGCCGAGGTGCGGGCTTGCCTGGTGCTTTCTTGCCTGCTTTACCACACACACTGGGCAACAATGCATACGGTCGACTGAGCAATCCAGCTACTTACGAACCCTACGAAGAGATGGACATGGACTACTATGCATACGATAGGAGGTATAGTAACCCTGCCTTGAACAATACTTCGAGTGCCTCGTTACCACCCGGTGCTGGTCCACCCGCTCGCATGGAAGGCGGACCCTATGGAACGCCAGCGCCATCGTATCCCCAGACATTCGCTTATCCACCTTCTTCACAATCAAGAGATAACTCGCCTTCACAACAATACCAAAGCGGATACTCCCCACCATTATATAGAGGTCAAGCGCATAACCCGCCGAGTCGGCCGCAGTCGCAGTATGATCAGCAGCTAGGGTATGGACATCGACAGCAGCCATCGAACTCGAGCCAACATAGCTTAGGACGCTTCAACAATACTGGCGGCTACGACGGTCGATAGCGGTGGTACGAGTTGGGTACCCAAGCCTCTTCCACAAGGCTTCTCAATACCTTTTTACCTTCCGTCCATCCAAACGAGCAATTCTCTTAGCGTAGGGTTGCCGATTCAAGTAAAATCTGGCAGTCGTTCGCCTGACAGTGGACTAGCGATCTTAGTATATCTTTTGCAGAATCAGCATCATCATAGCTCTGTCGATTCCGATTACTGCTTTTACCTTTACGGACCTTTCCATGTGTATTGATATTCAGTTTAACGAGCCAAGGGCGAGACAATGTAGAGCATCCTTAGCTTTTAGACATCTGTAGAGTAGACAAAAGAACGAAGATGAGAGCCCGGAACTAGGGAACTTGGACAATAGCTTGAACCTTTTCGCAACGACAACGTGCAAGTGTATGGTGCGGTGGCGAACGCTTTGAGAGATCAATAAAGCTTGGACTACCAGTACAGTAACAAGAGCCCAAAGTCGAGTACAATAACAAGGGCTTCGAGTACGAGTACAATAAGAGTAGAGGATCTGAAGAACAATAGCTACAAAGAGAGCCCGAATTTAAGTCCGTTTGTGTGCTGTTCGTCCAAGCGTCACAGCTTTTTTTGTCTTTAGCCGGACTCGGTTTCGATCACTCTTTGTGCGCGCCGGTGCAGCAGGCGGCAGCAAGTTGCAGACACGACGGTAAGCTGGCAACCAGCTGCAGGTGCATTTCTCCTCTCTTCATACTGCATAACATCTGGCCGATACACTCTGGCCTTGCCATACTGACGTCCGGCAAGAGCAACCGCCTGAAGAAGCAGCAAGCAGCGCACGCTTGACGCCGCAAGCGGTGGCTTTCCTGCCGGCAACGCCCCAAGACAGTCTGCAAGAGCAAAGGTGTGGACGACGCTGCGAAGATGTCCGCTGCTGCAGACAGCGACAACGAGAGCGTGCTCTCGTCTCTGCCATCGAGCCCGCCGGCAGACGAGCTGGACCACGACGGCAACGGCCAGCTGAGCCTGTCTGAGGGCGACGAGGAAGATGGGCAACGGGCGCAGCGCAACGAGTCTGACGCAGAGACAGAGCCACTTGCGCCTGCGAGCTCGGCTGCAAGATCACGACACAGCCGCCCAGGAGGCGCGTCGAAACGGAGAACGATCATGCAGACCGAGAGCAGCTCAAGCGAGCCAGAGACAGCGCCTATGGCTGGCCACGGAAATGCAGACGATGGACCGCGCAGGAGGGGTAGGACAGCACATCTAGCTCGGTACAACATCTTCCAGGCTGACTATCCATCGAAATAGACACTCTGGCCGTCCCTTCAGGGTCCTCGCAGCTCCCTGCAATGCACTCGCCCAAGTCCCGCCGGATGTCGTTTGACGATGGCAGCGATCTTTCTGCATTGACCAGCGATGCAGACGATGCGCCCATGGATGACGGCGAAGACGAGGACGCCGACGAGAACGAAGGCGGGGCTCCTACGCCCCGCGCTTCTCGCAATGCCGATGCATCCTCGTCCTCCAGCCAGTCAAAGTCCGACGTGATCGGACAGCGCCAACCGGCTTCCGCGAGGAGCGACAGGCAGAGTGCAAGCGATATCGACGACGACGAGCTTGAAGATGGAGACGACACTGCAAGCATGGACGAGGATGGAGACGACAACGAGGCCGAAGAGCAGTCTGGAGAGGAAATCGAGAATGGCTCCTTGTCGGGCAGACACGCTCGGGGTCGGGGTCGACCGCCGAAGCGGCAGAATGCCCTAGCAGCTGCAGCCAAGAGAGCAGCAGCTCGTACATCTTCCCTCGGAAAGTTTAGAGATGGAGGTGACAGCAACGGAGCAAGCGAGAGCACCGGGCATGTCACCGAAGCAGAACCAGTTGCATTGGATGGAGCCGATGGAGATGCCGACTCCGCCTCTCAAGCCGCTGCCGCTTCTCTAGCCGCGAAGATAGAGCAAATCGACTCTGTTAGCTTGAGCGGCACTAACGAGGAAAAAGCTGAAGATGAGGACGAGGAGTTAGATCCAGATGAGCAGCTAAGGCAGGACATGCTGGCAGACGAGGCGGAGGAGCTAGCTAAAGCTGCACGCGCTCTCGACGATAGTGATGATGAGGATTACATGGACCCAAGCGGACCCAAATCGCGGTCACAGCAGCAGCCCTCAGCAAGACGGAGAGGCCAGATACACTCCGGTACGGCAAAGAACGCGACGCGACGTGTTATTGCAGGTCAAGGAGCTCTAAATACACCGAGGCGCGGCGGGGCAACGACTGAGGGGGATCTGCACGCTTCTCTATCTTCTTCCCCTGCCAAAGTACTTTCGCCGACAAACAGAAATGCTATCAAAGGTCCAAACTCGGCATCGAGCTTGTCAGCCAAAAAACGTGGAGGCTATGCCAAGCGAGGTGCTGCGGGACGTGCAGCAGCGGCTGCTTTGCGGAATAGCTCATCTGCAGCTCGTGTTGACAGTGGAGATGACGAAGATGACACGGAGATGGACAGTCAGGCGCAAGTGTCGGACGATGTGTCGGATTCTGATGTTCTGAGGGAAGGAAATGAAGGTATCCAGGGTGGCAGCAATGCCCAAATTACAATTACCGATGTCAATGGCAAGACCGAACTTGGAGAGGCCAGCTTCATGAGCGGAAGCGCGATGTCTCTGCCTGGCAGCGTAGCCGCTGCGGGTGCGCTGTCCGCCGCTCATCTGGATCGGGAAGATGCTATGTCGGGAGCGTCGGAAGATATACCCATCCTTCTGAAAGCTACAGAGCAAGCCCAAGCTCAAACCGCCTCAACTTCTGCCTCCTCATCTATCGTCCCACGACTATCCTTGTCCACGCCTGCCCATCAGATTGGTAGCCTCCTTGCACGAGAGACCGCTACACCCGAAGAAGAAGATACAACAGCTCCTTCTACGCCTCTACTCCCTGTTCCACCGCAAAGTTTTCCTTCTAGCTCTGTTGGCCGGCGGAAATCGCCGGCACTAGAAGCGACTGTTCCATCTGGTAGAGGTAGAGGCAGAGGCGGAAGAGGGGCTTGGGGTAGAGGACGCGCCAAGAAGCTGGCTCAAGCAAGAATGTTGGCCGCTCAAGGTGACGACGACGACATTGCCATGAGTGCTGCGGAAGATGGACACAATAGAGAAGGATCACCTGGACACGAAACGGGTGCCGGTAGTGATCACGATGAAGGTAAGTCGGGCTTTTGCGCCTGATTGGTACTAGTCATGCGAAGCAACAAAGCTGATATTCACTGGACTTTCGACATGCAACCCCAGGTGATGACGGAGCAGCTAAGAAACGTCAGGAGGCCATTGAAGCTCTGACCAAGATAGAGATTGAGTTTGCTCAATTGCGAGATAGAATTTATTTAGAGAAGATGGAAGAAATTGCTAAAGAGCGCTGGCAAATAGAAAATGGTGAGCATGGCGCCTTTTGAAGCCCCACAGTCACCGTGCAAATCCTGACAAGCATCTTCTCACAGGAGTACATCCCGAGCACATACATCTCATGCATCTGGTGGAGCAACGCAGATCGGCAAGACTGGAGCTTGCCAGAAAAAACTATAAAGTGGCCCAAGATGCAAATTCAAGGCGTACGGAAGCGAATATACGTAACTGTTGGTCACATTGGACGCGCCAGCGGGATGATCTCACGCGAGAAATGGTTGATGATATGAACCAAAAACGAAGGCGACTGGATCGGGAGAAGCGAGCTATCGACAGGCCGAGAAACGAGGAACTTGCTACGATTTTGCGCATACATGCTCCACCTCCTTACATGTTCCGTGAGAAGAAGAACCCGTATACCTATGGTCGCGACTATTCAATGGAGCACGAAGTGGCCGAAAACATGCAAAAGAAGCGGAAAAGAGGACCTGCCGGCTTGACTTATGATGAAGTTATGTCCGACCTTGTGCAAATGGGAGTGAGTAAACTTGCCTGTCTCCGCGGTCCTACTCTGACGTATACGCTGCCAACAGCTTCGCAAACCATATAGCGCGACGTATCCTGCCGATTACCATTACGACCCTGCGTATACTGAAGGACCGCCGGTCGCGGGCCCCTCGCGGGTACCTATCCCCTTGGAAGCCGGCAGAAATGGATATAATTCATACCAATACGAGAATCAGTATGACTCGCATACTACAAGCGCTCCGTTCCCCCAGCAATCGCAAACTTACCCTCAACATTTATCGATATCACCATCTAACAATCCGCTCGCAGCCGCTCAAGGCCGAACCGTTGCTTCGGTCTCACAGCAGCAGGTACCGCCTGGTATCAGCGGACGATCCGATCCTTTCAGTGCTTATCGTATGCAAACGCCTACTGGCACTTTGACACCAGGCGGAACGCCAGGATCAATGCATGTGCAAGCGCCGACTCTCCCACATACGGTGCGGGCTGGCAGCGGGCCACGGCCAACGCTCGATGATCATCTGGGCTACAGTGCTACTGGTCAAGCGAGGCCACCCTCAGTCAATCAAGCAGCCCGTCCAGGCCAGCGTTTCGACGATTCTACAGCAGGCGCAAACCCGGTGGGCGAGGCGCCTTCCAACCAGTTTCTTCCTTCATATTACGCACCTCTCGGTGAACAGCGCAAATAAAACTTGGACATGATCCAAATCTCGTACGGGACCAATATAATTCAGTATGTTTCGTGAGCCCGTTAGTTTTAGTTCGGGGCCTGCCGATTATCCTTAGAGGCGGTTTCTTCGTTGTTCACATTAGTACCTCAACCCGCTGTTATAAGTAAGGTTGTTGGAAAAGGTCAATTGTTGCGTGTTGTACACTTCTCACTAAACGGTGTTCCTGGTCTTGACAGTCTGACTCATGACCGTTGGGGCGTCTCGGCTGACAAACAAAGTGAATCGTTGCAAAAGCGGGTAAAAATACATTTTGCCAGTGGCAGCTCGCTTTGCACACATATCTATCGAAATGCTAGCATGATCACTGACATACAAACATCAAAGACTGCGGCTCTTAACGACTTTGCTGCTGATACCAGTCTTTTCGCCGGAGTATGTCGCACTTCCAAGCCCGCCTTTGTATACTGGCTTCATGCTAGCCACCTTCTTTTGCGCCTGCTCGTACTTTTGACGCTTCTTGACACGGGGATTGCGGACAGACTTGGGTCTCTTCGGTGTAAGACCCTTGTTGGCCATGATCATTCTGTTGACAGCTCGGGGATTATTAGGGTCGAACTCTTGCGACGCGATAGCCGCCCTATTTGAATGGTTGTAATTGTATCAGTGCGATGGCCGATAGCAGCGCAAACACAGGCAGAAAGTAACTCACCTCTCGCCCAAAGTCGCCACCTCGTACGCCTCTTTCTTGGCTTCCTTGGCCGCCTTCTTGCTATTTGATACCAGGTCGTAATACCCATCTTCAGCAGGAGCTGCATCATTAACTTGTCGGGCGAGTGCAAAATCGACCTCGTCAAAGTTGGCAGTGTCCAGATCTGTGTTCTCTGGAATATCGCCAGAGCCGTGCTGCTGTCGCCGCAGAGCAGCTTCTCTTGCGCGTTCTTTCGAGCGATAAGGCACATCGTCATCACCTCCGCCACGTTCTCTTCCTGCCCCAGCTCTCCTAGCAGATGTAGCAGCGATCTTGGACGTATAGAAACGCAAGGATTTCGTCTTTCCCGCCTTTTCTGATGCTTCAGCAGCCGACAAGCTTGTAGGGTCAACGAAGTCATCATCGAAGGTCGAGGGTGCGGCAACCGAAAGGGCACCCTTCGCTGACGTCGACGGACCATCAAGATTCAACAGCGGTATCTGAGTTTGTTTCTTCTGATCATTCTTGCGTTTGCGTGGGCGACGCTTCCGCTTGCCTGACTGTACGGTACCCTCGTCCAAATCCGAATCTTCATCACTCCCACTAGAAGCAGAGATCGCCTTGCGCTTCTTTCCACCTGCGGGGTTCGCATTGACTGCTCCAGCGTTGGAGAGACCTTGCTCTTCCAAGATTGCCTGTCTCTCAGCAATCAAAGCATCGAGTTCATCATCATCCAAATCCCCAATGCGAGCCATGAGTGTTTCGCGATCAAGTGCTTCCAGCTCGCTTTCTTCATCATCGCTGTCAGCGTACAGATCTTTACGCCTTTCATCGCCAGGAAGATCTAAGACTCCGAACTCTTCCATGCTGGAAATTGCACTTCGCACTTTGACGAGACGACCAAGGACCGTACCGGCGAGTGCAGCTCCAACTGCTGGATAGGAGGGATGGCTTCGGATATGCAGATAGAAAGAAAGGAGTGTGAGGTATGTTGAAAGGGCGTCTGTCGAAGAACGCCGTTAGCTGGGTTCAATATACTGGAATGGAACTGTGTCACACCTTGGTATAGGTAACCCAGTCCGAGTTTTCGTTCATTGTCCGGGATTTCCTTGAGTAGCTTGACGGCGTCCTGCACAAGCGGAAGCTTGGCTGTGCAAGCGGAGAAATCGTCAAGCAAAGCCAACAGTTCGGGCTCTCGTGACAGTAAGTGAGCAATTGCCTCTTCGCGACTATCAAACTGTGGAGCCCGCGGCACTTTCTGCTGCTGTCTTTCCACACGGGCCACGGCAAGAAGGTCATCACCTTGCCCGTCAGCGTCCTCAAGCCCTTCGGCATCGATATAATCTTCTTCATCAAGCTGATCTTTCGATTCTTTCTGTATCCGCCGGGCTTCATATAGCTCTAGTGCTTGTCTCTGCTCAGCTTCTTCGTCTGCGCTGAACTTGCCACCTGGTGCAGACGCTTGCTCCTCCATTCGTGCGATCTCCCGCTTCGACACGTGATATCCTCCTGTACGAGCCCATTCGTTGTCGAAATCATCGTCCCCGTCGTCGTTGTCATCCTCTTCCGCAACCTCGTCATCGTCGGAGCTAGTATCATCACCTTCCAAATCGTTATCTGACGATAGCTTTGATGTAGAAGCAGTTGGCTTTTCGAAGCGACTTGTCCGTGTCTTTGACTCTAGAGGTAGCAGATCTTTCGCTCTGTTTGACAGGCGATCTTGCTTGGGCTTCTTCTTCTGCTGAGTGGAAGCTTCCTGTTGTTCGTCGTCGTCACTCGCAGACTCCTCTCGGTACGAGCGAGAGTTCTCCGGCAGATTGAGGGCGAGAACTTCATCTTCTTCTAGATCATCATCAAAGCTGCCTATATCACCAGGGAGCAAGCTCATTAGTTACACCATATCACACCAGACGCCATGGCAGGTTTTTCTAGGTAGCGACTGCCGCCACGATCACGTCCGCCAGCATAATATGCGTTTGCTACGCTGGAGCGGCGGTGGAAGGCACGTCTCAAAGAACGCACCATTTGCGCCATTCGTGTGTCCATCCAGGGCAATCTCGTCGTCTCCCAGGCCAAAAGCATCTTGCCCTTCGAATCCAGCATCGTGTGCGTTGCTGATCTTGTTCACTCTGCTTGCCCGTTTGAAAGCCATAGCATCGCTGTCTTGCGTGGCAGGTTTCGAGCTTCTGCCACCCTTGAAGGCGCCCTTGCCTCCTTTTCCTTTTGGCATTGCAGCTATCGACTGTGTTGGTTGGTATCAACCCTTCGAGGCCGGACGTGCAGTTTCTCGTGACTTTGATTTTCGCAAATTTGGGCCTGCAAATGCAACCGATAAATACGGCTTGCTTCTGTAGCCAACTTACCTCGGGACAATCGGAACGAAGAGGCCGCTGCAGACACACCGGTGTGATTCTCGTTACAGCTCGCGCTGAACAACAGTCTCCAGGCTAGCTATGCAGGCTGACAAAAGTGAGTGTTTGCTATCCATAGGAAGTGGAAGCCCTCTGCGGGACAAAAGCAGGGAGGCAGATGCAGGGAGCAGCGGATGGTTGTCTGGGATATGCGCTAAATTGCTATGTTAAACTTTACGTTCATCTCTCGTCAATGGCTGAATCACAGTCGAGCATGGCCAGACTTCGGCTCTGAGCGAGTTCATGGTGGATTCAAGCAGCAGCCGAGACCGCGGTGACAGAGAAAATGGAGGTGAGAGGACTGGAGGCAGACTTTGTGTGTCAGGGGGAAAGGTGCTAATGCGCATCTCTGTGGAAATCCTCAAAGACCGCTCTTACCGACGCCGGACACGCTCACCGCGAGGAGACGACGACCGGGACCGACGAAGCTCGAGGCGCTACGATGATGACCGGAGACGACGCGACGACCGTGGCGACAGAGACTCTAGAAGGGAGTACCGGCCGCGCGACGATAGAGACCGAAGGGATAGGGACTACGACCGTCGGGACAGAGGGTACGACCGAAGAGACGACCGCCGGGACCGAGATCACAGAGATGACCGCAGGGGAGGAGACAGACGAGGAGGACGAGATAGAGACTTTGATGACCGCGGCAGAGGTGCCGACAAGGGCGTCGAGGTCTTCGGCGCAGGCAATGCGAACCGATCACCGACTCCCGAAGGTACAATCCCCATCTCTAAACGCAAGCGCGTTCGCACCGGCTGGGACATCAAAGCCCCCGGTTTTGAGAACTTCACAGCTGCTCAAGCTAAGATGACCGGTGAGTCTCGATTGTGCCCACTTTAGGTCTTGACACGATGGCTCGCTGACCTATCTTTGTTTCTGCCCACCAGGCATCTTCAACTTGCCTGGTCAAGTTCGCCCTGTGACTTCCTTCTCGGGGGATGCACCACCCAATGCACCTTTACCAGAGCTGCATCTCGGAAGCGGCACTGATATGGCAAATATGGCTGGCGGAGGCGCTGCATATGCTCGACAAGCCCGCAGATTATATGTTGGTAATATCACCTTTGAAGCTACGGAAATGAACGTTGCCCAGTTCTTCAATGGACAAATGAGAGAAAGAGGATGGGCGAATGATAATGATCCAGCCGGTCTTCAAGGTCCAGATCCTGTTGTTTCCGTACAAGTGAACCATGAGAAGAGTTACGCCTTTGTCGAGGTGAGTACGGAAGACCAGGGTATAGCGCGGCAAGAGCTGATTGGCATCCCAAAATCAGTTTCGAAGTGCGGCGGAAGCCAGCGCGGCAATGGGTTTCGACGGCATTGTGTTCCATGGTCAAGTACTAAAGATCAGACGACCGAAAGACTATGTCGGCAACGACCATTCTGCGTCAACTCATATTCCAGGTGTCGTTTCTACGAACGTCCCCGATACACCTAATAAGATCTTCGTTGGTGGTTTGCCAAGTTATCTTAATGATGTGCAAGTCATGGAACTATTGCAAACTTTCGGAGAACTGCGCGCCTTCAACCTTGTCAAGGAAGGCAGTACAAATCAATCAAAGGTTAGATTGTTCTCCGATGGCTTGATTCTTATGAGGAAGCGCTGATGTCTCTTATGTCTGACAGGGCTTTGCTTTCTGCGAGTATGTTGACCCGTCAATCACTGATATCGCGTGTCAAGGCTTGAATGGAATGGAGCTTGGAGATCGCTATCTTGTCGTACAACGGGCCGCCATTGGCGCAAACGCAGGAAAGCAATCCTTCACGAATAACTCAGAAGCAGCCATGTCTGCAGATCTTAGCAAGCTGGCACCCAGCATTATTTCAGCCGCTACTGCAGGTGAAGCTGTTCCTACGCGAGTCATGCAAATGTTGAACATGGTCACAATGGAGGATCTTATCGACGACCAGGATTATGCCGATCTTGTTGAAGATATCAAGGAAGAGTGCGGAAAATACGGAACTGTAGTCGATGTAAAGATTCCTCGACCCGTACTGAATGAAAATGGCAAAGTCGATCAAAAAGCAAGTGATGCCATCGAAGACTTGATGAAGGTGTTTGTCATGTACGACGACCTAGAGTCTGTCAAAAAGGCGATGATGAGTATTGCGTAAGTTCCAGCGCTTTCTTACTTGCCCGCTTCGGAATAGTCTCGGCTCACGAATGTACGTTTCTATTATCAAACAGCGGCCGAAAGTTCGGAGGTGAGTTTCCAAATTGGCTACATGTATCTTCGATATCGTCTCATGACAACTGTGATTGACCGTATTGCTTCTACAGGTCGCTCCGTCATTTGTGCTTATGCCGACGAAGAGAAGATGGTCTGAAAAAGGCACTACTCGAATGACAGCGGATCTGGAGCATAGGTGATGATGAGGGCGATTGTATGGCAGTGGATGTACACCGCTCGTTGACCTTGTGGCGGTCGGGAGGTCTGACTTAAAGTAAATGTATTTCATCTAATGACAGCGTAGACGTTGCTCTGCCTCACTCAGATGCATACCGGGTTAATCTGAGGGGGGTAAGCGCATTCTTTTGAACTTGCGCTGACAATGCAGACTACTGCGGAAATTGCCCTCTATCGTGACCTTTTCCATGTAAACAGTACTGACGCGATCTGACTGAATAAGCGAATGTTTTCCGAAGCTGGCAGAGTGCACGCCGCATTCCTGTAGTGTAGTGTATTCATCTATAGTTGGCTCGCGCTTTTGTTGATTTAACTCGAGTGGCAAACCCGAGCCTCCATGGGTAGAGCGCAACCGGCTACGACTGTGGCCGTGGATAGTAGTCCGCACAACTAGGAATCACCGCTCTGGCAGCATATCAACTGCACTTGCATTGAGGAGGTGCAACGATGTATCTGATTGGAAAGTATGTACCTGTACAAGGCATGGTTATCATGCCGCTTGCTGATGGTTGACCATAATCGCTTGTGAGAACAGATGGGTAGATATCGGAATCGGCATAACTAGCGGCGTCTTTGCATTCAATCAAGCTCAGCTGAGAAACCACCCAGAAGAACAACGGCTACTGCCCATGCTGAAGCGTGGATACAATGTCGACAAGCAGAAGCAAAGGCTCGCTGCTGAAGCTGAACTCGAGAGGGAAGCAAGCGTTGAATTGGCCAAGCTGTTCGAAGGCGAACAGGTGAACACGAATGCTACACGATCATAGCGCTACATGGCTGTCATGGAGACGTTTCACAATGCTTGCGGTCTTGTGCGTTGGCTGTGATTAGACAAGCCCCAGATGTTCAAGACTTGGTGTTTCCTCGCTCATCATCGCACTCTCAAAGACACCTCAGCTGTGAGCTTGCAAGACGAGACTGCCAATCAATCAATTTCAAATACGTGATGCCAACTCAAGTAACGCGAGTCCACGTAGAGTTGACTCGAGAGTACTGGTGAAAAACGATTTATGAACTGGGAGGACCCTCGGTCGGCATGTGCAACAACCTCCGTCTAGCCCGTATCCGCCAAGAGTATTCAGTATTATGCTGTTTGAATGTGACATATACTCTGTGGCTTTCAGCCTGTGCAACTAAATGATGAGACTCGACCGCTGTAACGGTACAGGTTGCAATGGCAGGCGTTGATGCAGAAGTTGACCTTCAATCGATCCCTATTATCAGACATGAGACCCTGTCTTTCGCCCCTGATGTAAGATGGCCATAAGGCAGCTAACGTGCAGGCTCGACTCTGCTCCTGCTGACAATTTGAGGCGACGCGCGGTGACCAAGAGCGAATGCAACCTGCTATTCTATGGAGGGTTAGAACCCAAATACCGGGGTCTGCGGTCCTGATATGAAAGCTATGTACCAACTGATTCTATCGATCTTCCTTTTACAACTCGACGACCTTTACTGCAACACCGTGGGTGCTGAACAAACTAGCAATGACGTGGACCGGTACTTTGGGCAATCCTTTGATTTACAGGCGCAAAGGCATTCTCAAACGAATCTGTCTCTCCTATCTCAGCGGCCGCGATTTCCGGCAATACCGTGGGACGTTCGCTGGAACGACATAACCGTTGCAACGATTATCACCATAAATTTGCGCGAAAGCGTCCGGTGCAGTGATGATCACTTATTCTCGCCCCGCAAGTCCATTGTCCTTGTTCTCAAAGGTCAGTTCCACTGCTGTGCGGCAGAGGTTCGACAAGAGCTGGAATACTTGTAGGACCAGCCTGCATATTATCAAAGGACAGGATGGCAGGTTTCCTGTAGGCGAACTCGGCAGGTGGAGTCCTGTAGCATGTGTGTCCGGACCCGACCGAATCAGTGTCAACAGGGTTGGCGTTGTGCTTCTTAGCAGATCTTGCAGCGACATTGCGAATTCTACCATCAATTGCGAATAGGTCATGTTAGGCAGGTTTCCTGCTGCGAGGAATTCTCAGAAATCCTAGACAGCTTGAATTTACTACATCTGCGAGCTCTTAGAAGTTGTTGCATCGCGACATGCCAGAGCATCGTAAGTTTATAATCGCAAGTGGATGGGGGATTTCTTCATATCCCACAATCGCGACATTCTCTGCATGCCCAGGCCAGCACATGTACCAGTACCATGCTACTTACTGCATGCCGTCAGGGTCTAGCTGTCAGCTTTGTAAGCATTCCGACTAGCCGCAGTCTGCGGCTACTCGGATGCGATTTCTTGGTGGGAATGTGAAAATTCTGCCTGCAAATCCTGTCAGCCCGCAAATTTACTCTAACAGCCGTGAGCCGTAATGGGCTCGAAATGGATGGATAGCTGGCAGTGTGGTACAGAAGGACGCTTTCATCACGGCTAGGCCACGGACATGAGGAGAGACCTGGCTAGCACAGACAGCCTGCTGTGGCATTCGAGGTTCATCCAGGCACCGCCGAATGTGTGGCGAATGGTGGCCAGCTGTGGAATGCATAGTCTGGCCGTCCGGATGCAGCAGTGCAATGTACGGGAGCAATGACACACTTCAGACAGCTTCATGCAGCAGTCCAGGCCTGCTCCGAGGACTCCCGTTCATCCGGCGAGTCGGTGGCGGGCCTTCCTCCCGCCTACAAAGCGTGCTGGATTTGCGCAGTCCTGCTCATCTTCCAACCAACTCACCCAACTCGGTCAAGCGAATCACACAACTTTCAGACACGAGCACAGCAAATACACACACACACTCCTACACTCTCCCTATCTTATTCTAGTCATGTCCTATGGAGGTGGATGTAAGTCGACGGTGCCTGCTGCATTGGCCAGGGACGAATGGCATGCTGACTTTCAGTACCTTGCAGACGGTGGAGGCTACGGCGGCAGCAACGGCTACTCCGGTGGTGGCAGCAACGGATACTCGGGCGGCGGCGGCTACGGGGGTGGAGGGTAAGCAGCTACTCTGAGTGCGATGGTGCAAATTCTGTTCGTCCCCCAGGCCAGTGGCGTTGGGCGGACTTCAGGTTTTGCGGCACGCACACAATCAAGGCTCCCATACTGACCATATTCCTCATACAGCTACGGCGGCAGCAGCGGAGGCGGCTATGGCGGCGGTGGAGGCGGAGGCGACCGCATGTCGGGCCTTGGCTCCACCTTGAAGCAGCAGCAATGGGACATGTCCTCCCTCACCAAGTTTGAGAAGAATTTCTACCAAGAAGACCCGGCCGTCGCAGCCCGCTCGCAGCGGGAGGTCGACGAGTACCGACGACAACACCAGATGACCATCTATGGCCAGAACGTCCCTAAGCCCATCACCGGTTTCCTCGAAGCCGGCTTCCCCGACTACATCCTTACCGAAATCAAGCGAGCCGGCTTCGCCAAACCTTCGCCCATTCAGTGCCAGGCGTGGCCCATGGCTCTCTCTGGTCGCGACCTTGTCGCTGTCTCGGCTACCGGTTCGGGCAAGACCATTGCCTTCGCTCTTCCTGCCATGATTCACATCAACGCTCAGCCCCTCCTCGCTCCCAACGATGGTCCCATCGTCCTCATGCTTGCCCCCACCCGTGAACTCGCTGTTCAAATCCAGGAAGAGTGCACCAAGTTCGGACAATCAAGCAAGATCAAGAATACCTGCGTCTACGGAGGTGCCCCGAAGGGCGCGCAAATCAGGGATCTCCGAAGAGGATGCGAGATTGTTATCGCTACTCCCGGTCGTCTCATTGATATGCTCGAATCTGGCGTTACCAATCTTCGACGAGTAACATACCTCGTCATGGACGAAGCCGACCGCATGTTGGATATGGGTTTCGAGCCACAAATTCGAAAGATTGTCGATCAAATTCGCCCCGACAGACAGACTCTCATGTTCTCAGCCACGTGGCCCAAGGAGGTCCAACGCCTCGCCAACGACTACCTACACGACTACATGCAAGTCACCATCGGATCTCTCGAGCTCTCGGCCAATATCAACATCACTCAGGTCGTTGAAGTCTGCACTGAGTTCGAAAAGCGCGGCAAGCTCGTCAAGCATCTCGAGATGATCTCACAAAATAACGGAAAAGTTCTGATCTTCGTGGCGACCAAGAGGACCGCTGATGATCTCACAAAATACCTTCGACAAGATGGATGGCCCGCACTTGCCATTCACGGTGACAAACAGCAACAAGAACGTGACTGGGTTTTGAAGGAGTTCAAGGGCGGCAATTCGCCAATCATGATTGCAACTGATGTTGCCTCTCGAGGTCTAGGTGAGTTTTCCTTCTGTTTCGTTTGCTTTCCTTTCCTTCCTGCTACGCGAAGCTGGTTCAGTCAAGATCAAGGCCATCAATGCATCCTCTTATACAAGAATGTGCCGGAGATGCTTGGCAAGAGGCGCAGGTTGAACAGGCCAGCAAGACTGTTATACCTCCTACGCTTGCTTTGTTCGTCACTTGGCGGACAGAACAAGTGTAGTGGTAAGGGTTTTCTTGTCTGCTATGCCAGCAGCATGGTCGGCACTATTGACAACAAGCCAGCGGGCACAAGCATGCAAGAACAAGGCAGTCGACTACTCGTCAACATCGTCGTCATCAAGGTGTTGAGGAGAAAAGAATGGACATGTCCCCTCTCTTTCTTCCTTCCTTCTTTCCCGTCTCTCTCTGTTCGTGTCTTTTCCTTTCATCTCGTCGTGTGTGCGTATCAGGAAGTTTTTTCGAAATGCATGCAATGCAATTCAAAAAAGTTTTCCACCAGAAGCACACCTGAGTTTGATTTCGGGAAAGATTGTCGTGCGAGAGTCTGGATAGTCGTGATGTTCAGCGAGGAAAGAGCCGTACAGTCCATCTCGTTCTACGAAGCACCTTTGCCGTATATGTCTGCACGTCTGTGTCTCCGGTCGCATACCTTCGCTATCGTCTGCAAGCTTCGTTATGTGCTACGGAACATGCTCGGGCTATGTTCGGCCCAACGAACTCGGCACATCTCTCGTATGTCTCCCGTTGACTGTCTGCTTGCACCCGCCCAAGGGTTCAAGTGTTATAGCGGACGTCTAGATGGTGCAGATATATGTGTGAAGATGACTGAACGACCGCCAAGCAGACCACCTGAAACCAGTCTTCGCAATGGCACTCCTATTGACAATCCCCCCCTTCGTGTTCTATTTGCTAACATTCTCCTACCCCTCCGTATAGATGTCAAGGACATTGGATTTGTCATCAACTACGACGTAAGCTTATTTCGGTACGATGAGGCACTATGCAAACATGCTAAAGTATTCATTTCCTGCAGATGCCAAACCAGATTGAAGATTATATCCATCGCATTGGTCGTACAGGCCGAGCTGGCGCCAAGGGTGCGTTATTTGTTATACATTGCTTTATCATGGGACATCTGCTTACCTACTTCTTCGCTCCCCTCTTCTTACAATAATCTCAGGTACCGCTTTTGCATACTTCTCGCCTGATCAAGGCAAGCTCGCCAAGGATCTAGTCAAGATTCTCCAAGATGCCAAGCAGCAAATTCCACCCGAGTTGATGGAACTTGGCCGCTATGGCGGCGGTGGCGGCGGCGGGCGAGGCTACGGCGGTGGACGCGGAGGTGGCAGAGGTGGATATCGCGGCGGCGGTAACAGCTATGGCGGTGGCAGCTCGAGAGGTGATTCAGGGTGGTAAAGAACCTTCGATTCATCGTTCCCAATACGATATAGACCATAATCCGACCTCATCACGGTTGGCCGGCCCGCGTACGTTTCTGTTGCCATTGTAATAACACGTCCAACCAGTCATAGATTCGGTACACAGCAGTTTCAGTGCAGTTAGATGAGAAAGCGACCCTCTGTTTGTTTTCATTAGGGATTGTTTTATATACATTTACTACTATTTCCTTCTCTCGCCTGTCCGTGTAGTCGGCGTAGAGTTGGGGCAATGAATAGCTTCAATGCTTACTCAAACAGACCCCGTCCATTTCCATTACCGATTCCGATAACACTAACAGGCCGCAGGCTGCGATAAGCCGAATGTTTATCGCCTCGATTGCCTTATCTTCAAAGAGCTTCCTTACGGTACTCTGCGACTGACTGACTACTACTGCCGGATTTGTTGATAGATGATCTCGACTTCTGGCATTTACCCAACATCCTGACAGACCACCCATGCTGGTATTTGCGGGCGAACAAGTCGTTCTGCCTGGTCGAGCCGAGCCGTGTCCAGCTACAATCGAAGTGGACATCGCTACTGGGAAAACCACAGCTGTTCATGACAAGGTCGCCTCAAAGGGAGACTATGTGAGGTTCTCTACTCTCTCGGAGCCGTCCATATCTGACACGTTCCTGCATGCCGGAAGTCTCCTGATGTTGAGTTCATCGGACTAATTCCTGGCCAACTACTAATTCCAGGACTGATAGATGTACATGTGCACCTGAACGCACCTGGCAGGGAGCAATGGGAAGGTTACACAACTGGAACACAAGCAGCTGCTTCTGGAGGCGTGACAACATTAGTTGACATGCCGCTGAACTCGATACCCTCCACTACTACCACGAGCAATCTCAAGCAAAAAATAGACCGCACTCGGGACTCTTGCTACGTTGATGTTGCATTTTGGGGAGGAGTTGTGCCAGATAACTCAGAGGACTTGGTGCCGATGATTGAAGCTGGCGTAAAAGGCTTCAAGTGCTTCTTATGCGATAGCGGAGTAGACGAGTTCCGTCACGTGGAAGAGGAAGACCTACACCGAGCATTGCCCAGAATACAACATAAAGGAAGAAAGATGCTGTTTCATGCAGAGTTGGGCGAACGTGATGAAGAATCTAGTCGCAGCCACCGCGAATATTCGACCTTTTTGAAAACATCACCCGAGAGCATGGAAGAATCCGCTATTGCGCTAGTCGCCCGCCTTACTGAACAATATGCACCTCTGGAAACTCATATAGTCCATCTGTCCGCCTCATCGGCGCTACCTATCATTAGAGAAGCACGGAAGGTGAAGAAGCTGCCTTTATCAGTCGAAACCTGCATACATTACCTTACGCTCGAAGCAGAAGTTGTACCTGAAGGCCGGACAGACTACAAATGCTGTCCTCCCATTCGAGGGCGAGCAAATCGCGACGCCTTGTGGCAGGCTCTTCTAGACGGAGACATCGACTTCATAGTATCGGATCATTCGCCCTGTACTGCAGACCTGAAACGCCTCGACGAGGGTAATTTCTTGAAAGCCTGGGGTGGTATCGGCGGTCTCGGGCTCGGCATCAGCTTGCTTTACACCGAATGTCGCAAGCGAAACATATCAATTTGCAAGCTTGTTGAATGGATGTCAAGTAAGCCAGCCAGTTGGATTGGCCTCGCAAGCCAAAAGGGTGGCTTGCGAGTAGGGGCAGACGCGGATCTAGTCATCTTCGACACAAACCACCCATTCAAAGTAGGCCTTGGTACTCTTGTAACTCAGAGGTTGCTGTTGCTCACGCTACATTCTTCACAGATAACAACGGAAGACCTGTATTTCAAGAACAAGGTATCACCGTATATGGGCATGCAAGTCGATGGGAGAGTCATCAAGACATTCTTGAGGGGTCAAGTCGTCTTCGACCACCAGGCAACAGAGGCGGTCTTTGGAAGCGCAAAAGGCAGGTTATTGCTATGATGGAATTTTACTTGGCTACAGCATGCGAATCGTGAATGAATTTTCCGAAAGAGAACGCTAGTGGACAGAAGAGCAGAATCATGCACTAATTGATACGTGATACAACGACGTCGACTTGCACGGATACGTTCCACAACTACAAATTACTCCTTGAAGACATGGTTAAGAGGAGATAAACTGTACACATCCAAGGGGTCAGCTTCTTTCCGTTGACAATCGCAGAAAAAGCTTACCTGGAAAACCGCTGTTACAGCTGACAAATCAGTTTCAGCCCGGAGGAGATCATCATGGATGTCCTTGAGATCCGCGTTTGAGAAGTGGTTCCAGCTAAATGGGAACATCAGCCTCGTGACTTGTGCTGTCGCACGTCATCATTGACGTCGTCTACACTTACGTGCTCGTATCACCATAGAGCATGGCTGGGGCCTTAATGACCTGCTTTCCACCTTTGCAGCGCTTGCACTTGAACGTATCGTGTGTTTCGCTCGCTGTGCCTTCATTGTAGTCGAAAAGCTGTCGCAAATTGTCTCTACTGAAGTGACGTTCGGCTGTCTCATTGTCGTCGACAACGCAAGATGATAAAGCTTGCTTGTGAGCCTGACGTTGAAAGATCTTCTCTTCCAGTGTTCCAGTAGCGATGAAGCGATAGACGAAACAGTTCTTTTTCTGCCCGTCTCGCCAGACACGGGCAAGGGCTTGCTGATCAGCAGCAGGGTTCCAGTCTATAGTGAACACCTTGTTGTCAGTACCCATAAAGAATGAGATGTGGTCTTCGTAACCCACCAGGATCGAACAATACCAGGCGATTCGCGCCAATCAGGTTGATACCGCATCCTCCAGCTTTACTTGACAATAAGAACACGAATTCCTTTCCTTCCGGGTCGTTGAATTGATCCACAAGCTTCTGGCGCTTCTTGATGTTTGTACTGCCTTCGAGGCGAAAGTAGCCGTATCTAAGAAAGAAGGGGTAAGCCAGATGCAATGCATAGGCTTAGAATCTTGCAGCAAATCCAGCTTACCGTTTGGCATTGAGCATCCTCTCGATCACATCAAGGGTTTCAGTATAATTGCTGATAAGCACAATCTTGTCATCTGTTTCAGCGCGCATCTTGTCCAGGAATCTATTGGCATGCGTATTAGCGCTCGATGCTTCCTAGGTACATACACTTCATGTCTTGGCTCACCGTTCTAGAACAAGCATCTTCCCACTCAATGCAGGCCACACCTCTCGCTTTCTTCCGAATTGACTGTAGCCTTCGGGGAACAGCTTCTCACTTCCGGGTAGATCGCGCTCAAGGTTAACGAGGTCCGGGTGATTACACAGCTTCTGGAGCATTCCGATAGCGACCAGAGGGTTTGAGCCTTTTCCTTTGATCAACGCCTTGATTTCTGGTGATTGGACGAAGAGACGATATAATGCCAGTTGGAATGGGGACAATGAGCAGAACACCACATGTTCGTACTTGACGGGTACTGGTAAATCCTACATCAGCCAAGTTCGCTTTCAAGCGGATTGGCGGACAGCTTACAGTATTTTGTTAGAAGATCGTTTGTCCGCCTGATGACGAACCGGTTGACTAGTGTAGTTAGCTCCTTGAGCTTGGCTTGGCATTTTTGTATTTGGACTTCAGAAGCATCTGCATTCCGCCCATGCATGATGGCGTTTTCAAAATTTTTCTTGAATTCGTTCCTTGTTCCTAGATAACCGGGGACAGCAAAGTCGAGAAGGGCAAAGTACTCTGTGAGATCGTTCTGAATAGGTGTACCTGTAAGAAGCACTCTTCTTTGCACATTTATCGAATTCAAGGCCATGTATGTTTGATTCTGGCTGTTCTTCAAGCGATGTGCCTCGTCACAGAGCAAAAGTCCAACCGGAGAGCTGCCAAGTTCTTCAGTCAATGACCTCAAGGTCTCATATGAGACGATGATCACGGGTCTGACGATGGCTCGGCCGTGCGCGGAGCACCATTGTCGAATATCTGCTATAACCTCGTGCTTTGGCTTACTTCCGTCGATAGCCAATGGATTGATAGCATTGGGGCCGAGCCATTTCACTGCGGAACCAGCCAGTCAGTTCTCGCTGTACGCCTGCGACTAAAGCAGGAGCCTACCGAGCTCGTTTGCCCAATTCCTAACGAGAGATGCAGGACACGTGACTATTGCTTTGTCTATTGTGCCCTTGTTGCATCTCGGCGATTGCTTTAAGAGGGTCCAAAGCAGACTGATACATTGAAGCTCAAGGGCCGATTCCATGAGCTTGCATCACGATGAACGATTTGGAGAAGCTTACAGTCTTTCCCAATCCCATCTCATCGGCCATAATGCAGCCATGTGCACCTTCAGCAATCATGCCCGTTGCAGCTTTGTACAAGAACTTGACACCCTCAACTTGATGTGGACGCAAGATCTTGCAGAGTCTAGGATCAATGACCACTGGGACCTTCACTTTCGAAGGGTCTTTGTCCTGCAGTCTGTCAAGGCCAAGCATCGCGGCCAGACTCTTGTGAATTCCTGACTTATCCTGGAGCTTCTTCTTTTCCTCAGCTTCCCTTTCAGCATCTTCTCGCTTCTTCTTGTCCCCTTCTGTTTCAACATCATCGACAGTAGGGTCCCAGAGAACAATTGCATGGTCTGCCAGAGGATCATGAAGCGGTCTGGGGATAACATTCGGTCGGCGGCAGACACCGAGCGCACCGAAAGATAATCGAGTCTCAATGATAGCTCCCGTTTTCTTGTCTTTCATGACGGGTATTGAGAATGCTGCCGAGAAGACGGAAGCTGCGGGTTTGGGAACGTATGTAGGATATTCTTTAAGTATGCTTCCATCATCGCCACCATCTGCATCATTGTAGGCACCGTCCCCGTCTTTGAAGCGCTTCTTGGGCTTTTTCCCAGTCCCGTCGCTATCTTCTTCATCAGGTGCAGCTTCTTTGTAGTTGATTCGTTTCCGCTTCGCAGTAGCCAAACGCTTGGGAACGTCGCGGACCAGCTTGGAAGAAGGCAGCTTGAAGGGCTTGAAGGAGACGATGCCAAAGCCACCGCCAGAAGCGCTTCTGGGTATGTTCGATCCAGCGTTTAGTGGCTTAGACGGGGTCACGTTCACGCCCGAGCTGCCATCTTTACTGTTTCCATCGATGGCGACATTCCCATCGGTGCCTTCTGCCTTTGCCTTTGCAGCAAGGAGAGCGCTTCTGAGCATGGGCGGCGGCTCTTTCCGGATGTGAAGCAAGCAACAGCCGCGCGTAGCTGCGGTGGAGTATGCCTCTGCCGCTTTCCAAGCTGATGTATGCGATATCGACTATCGAGTTGGGCTGAAGAAGAGCGCGACTGCTTTTTGGAGCTCGGTGGCGAATGCTTGTTTACTCTGACCCAATCTACGCGAAAGAAGACGACCATCAGCTGGATACCGGCGCAGAGGCCTGCATGGCGCGTAGAGATACGGTGGATGCACTGTCGCACATCCGCGCTGTCTGCTGCTGCTTTCGGTGACTGCGCTGCAGGGTGTGGCAGCCATGTTCGACCACGACCACCGCCCAAACTGGCAGCAAAGTGGTTCCCAGCGATTCGGCAATGAAAACCACCTGTGGAGCAATGAGCCGTCTGCAGGTGGGAGCTAGTGATCGCATGCTGTGCAGATCCATCTGCTGAAAGGATTCGTACTGTTTCCGCCTCGTTTGCAGACTCGCTCGAGAAGCTCCAACGCATGGGCAACTTGCTCGCCATGCGACTAGGACCCGAATACCTAACCACTCGACAAGGGCCCGGAGGCTCCAAACTAACATATCTAGAAGGCTGGAGAGCTATCAGTCTCGCCAACGAGGTATTTGGCTTCAATGGCTGGAGCTCGTCGGTCAAGGACATTTCCATTGACTTCGTGAGTAGCCGAATATGTACCATCGTCACTAGACTTACGCAGTTCGGCTTGTCAGCTCGACTACAGCGAAGAAGCTGGCCGATGGAGTGTACATGTCACCGCTATCGTACGGATCACCCTGCCAGACGGATGCTATCATGAAGACGTCGGCTGTGGCAAGATGGACAATTGCAAGTCGAAAGCCGATGCGCTAGATAAAGTAAGTCACTTCACGATGTGTGTTGATTGCATGACTCATGAAATGTATAAAACCAGGTGAAGAAGGAAGCAGTTACCGATGCTATGAAACGGGCTCTCCGCAATTTCGGCAACCTCATGGGCAATTGCATCTATGACAAGAAGTTTCTAGATGACATCTCCAAAGTGAAAGCCCCTGGAAAGGTCCCGTTAGATTTCTCGACCCTTCATCGACCGGGTCAGTCGTATGATATCGATGGAAAGATCATTCCGGCTGGTGTCAAGGCCGAATTGACCAAAGCTCCAGTAGCTGGCCCCTCAAATGCTGGCCAGGCTGCTCACCCAAATGCCGCTGTTCAAGAAGCTAAATCTGTAAAGCAAAGCAACAACCATCAAGCGGCACAGATCAAGCGTGATCCAGCTCAGGCGAAACAACCGATGCCCGTTCAGAGATCTCCGCAGCCCACACTACAAGGCCAACAACGGCAAGCCAACCCCCTGCAAGCAGACGACGTGCGGTTACAGAATCCACACAACAATCACCAAAGTTATGTACCCGCTCTGCGATCGATACCTTCTCGTAACCAAGGCGCGCCTCTAGCGGTGGTCACTAATAGAATGCAGATCGATGCTGATAGATCCCTCAATTCGGAAGATATGTACGAGGGAATGGAGGACGGATACAACGACATTGAAGAAGAGACAGTAGACACCAAATATGAAGACAGCGGCTTCGACGACGGGACTACATCGGTGCACGTTCCCGCGGAGCGACTACCGCCAGACCCAGCGCTTCTCAACCACCACAATCGAACTTTACTGCCACAGATAGATCAGACCAGGGCATCTAGACCTCAACATCAGCCATATCAGATTGTACAGCGACAGTCGGTCCGCACTGAGACTCAGATACTGGAGACTGCAGTTGCGCCAAATCAGGACGACCCAGGTCAACGTCAGCAAGTTGATCAGAATCATGGTATTTGCGCTAAACAAGGCCATTCAGTAAGCGGTCCTCAGGTGAGTCATGTACAGGTGTGTCCAGGTATGCAGTCGTAATTGGCGAGGGGACTGACCATCCGGACTTGTCGCAGAATCACGCAAGGGGATCCAGCGGAGGAGATCGGAAAAGCGTTGTGCATGAGCGACCTCGGCAGGAACAGAATGGAGATAATGTAGACCAGGATTACGCATATGCTCCGATACAGCCGGACCGGTCACGAGGCACCAGCGAACACCAATCCAAACAAGGACAGAATGGCTCACCTCTAAACCGTCTAGATTCGCAACTGCCTCATCCTCGACACAGCAGCACAAGCTATGCCCAAACTAATGAAATGTCGTCTATGGTGCCCGTGAAGTTCAGGAGCTCGTCAACTGGAGTGAAAAGACCATTGCCAAGCGAGTAGGTATAGGCACCAAGCAAGGCCAGCTAGACATGCTACCGAGCGCTGACTATACTATTTTCGGCGCCAGCGTTGATCCGGTTACTGACGATAAGATCACGGTAAACCCCGCCGTTCAGCAAGCTCAGCAGGGCCAACAAGGTATCCGACGGGCTATGAGTCCAAGCGAACGAGCCAGAATAGCAGAACAACAAGCCCAACAACAGCAACTCATTGCGCAGAAGAGAGAAGCCGCACAGGAGAAGCGACAAAGATTGCAAAGTGGCAGATCATCCGGCCACAAGCCAGTCAGCGCGTAAACGGGTTTCTGCCGTCCCACCGGAATGCTGTAGCTGGCTCAGGATGTATGGGAAGCAGGTACTTCAGAGTAGACTGTCTGATCACACGATCGCGCCAACAAGGTTACCTCAAGAGAGAGAAGGATAAAATCAATGTAGACTTAGAATAGGAAAGGTATTCGAGACCACAGACTAACGGGACAGGTCGTCGAGTGTAATACAGGGAAATAATATGGTTGCTCGACCATGCTCGTTTAAATGTTGATAGGTGTAGATTTAGGAGATGCTATTGTACAATCTGCAAGGTGTGATTCCATACTTTCTCCTTTTCATCTTCGCTTGCTGGTGTTTTGTTCTTGACAGGATTGCCTTTGCTGTCTGCGAAACAAGCACCGCCAGTCCGATACGGTTTGACATCTTCAGCTAGGAAAGCGTGTAGCATGTAATCTGCGCATTCTTCAGGCGGAATCGCCACGAGTGTTGAAATTGCTGATGCCCCCATTCTGGCATACCAAGGTAGATCCCTGAACAAGGGAGTCTTGACTATTCCTGGATAGGCATGCATGTATACTACTTCAGGGTACTTGGCTGCGAAATACTGTTTTTTTGGAAGACAAGTACGCAAAGTCAGGCTATACTTCAAACAATTTTCAGGTCATGCACACCTCAAATGCGACGTCAGTCATAGTGACTGCATGAGTCATCGCAGCGCTAGACGAGTAGTGCGTCTTCAAGTCTAGGTCATCCCAGATCAGCTTCGACGGATTGCCGCGAGTGCTGTCAAGCACGCTCAAGACTCTTGATCCCGGATGAAGCTTGTCCTGCAAGCCATTTACGAAGCCCATTCGAGCATAGTAGTGTAGCATCAGCTTGCGGTCATTGCCCTCTTTCGTTTCGGTACGTCCAGCGAGTGTAAGTATGCCACATGACAAGACGAGGTAATCAATCCGTTCGACCTGCTGGCGCACATCTTGGATGAGTCTCTTGAGTTCAGAAGCCAGCGTGAGATCGCCTCTATACGCACAACAGTCCATTCAGCACTTGCTCGAACTGCATGTTATCGCTTCGCTGTTCGATCACGTTTGCGGAGTCGGCACACTTACGCATGAAAATGGTATGAACCAGCAGGTTTCTCTGCTCTCAAGTCTGCAATTATCTTGTTTGCTGCAGCTTCGCTCCTTCCAACCAGATGGACATTGGGTTTCTCGGCCAATGATGTAAACTTCCTAGCGATAGCTTCGCCAATGCCGCTGGTTCCACCAAGACAGACAATTGTGGGTGCTGCTGGAAGACGGGCACTCAAGCTGGCCAATGCTGCCTGGACAACAGAATGAGATGGCATCTTGAAATAGTTCTGCCAAAGTCTACGGGTGCAATTGTCGATTCGAAGTCAAAGCGAGCAGGTGCAGCAAACTGCTGGCGAGGTGCCCCCGCGTAACGTCCAAACGTATTGACGATTGAAATAAGTCGGCAGGGGAGTGACTTGAATGTACGAGCACCATACCCGCAAGACGTCGGAGTGCTTGTGCTAGTTTAGGACACAGCAGCAAGACTATATGAACATACACGATTGATGCGATGAACAAACAGGTGCTGGGTAAAACAGACAAGTATAGACCCCCGCGACTGTGTTAGCGAGTTTAACAGTCGGACACGTAGAACGTACTTCATCATCATGCACACTGGGGAATCGCAAGCTCAAGGCTACCTCCGTAAACTGGGACAAGCTGGCGAGACTGACTTCTGTCCATCGCTCGAGCAGCAACGCCTCGCACAGTCTGAACTGATGATGACCAGGCTACACCCGAGAATTTGTTCATATCCCGATACACTCCAGCATTGCTTAAAACTCGAACGCTTGCATACAAACAGTGTGGTGGGGATTGCACCTCAATGTGGTGTACCGGCGCTGCCCAGTCCCCCCGCCCGCACCTGCCACTGTGCATATTCGTCAGGAGACGGGACCTTCTTACTCTCAAACGAGCATTCACATAGCAGAACCATGTGGGAGGGCAAAAAGGGCCTGAACTGAGGAAGACTGGATAAACTGATTTCGAAGCAGAACGATAGAGTGAATATTGACAATATATAACACAAGAAATGGAAAATAACATTTACAAGTCGTGTGGCCATATGATGCGTTGGGCACACACAAGTGGGGAGAGGGCGGAAAGGGGCCGCAGGCGCGGGAGGGTTTGTAACAGGTCTAACAATTGCAGACTTGATGGAGGCAAAGAAATGTCGCCTGTTACTGCGTGACCTGCGTCTCATCCATTCTTTCACTGGGGCAGTAAGTGTAAGGAATGTCGATGGCGTGCTGTTCGACGGAGGCGTGTACGACTGCCGTACTCGGACTACTAAATACCTATGGCTGATCTTTCTTGCCACTAGTCTGGCCACTGCTGGTAGTGATAGGCGCTGGCTGTAATGCTCCGCGAGGTATGTCTGGCGTAAGCGGGCCCAGCCGCTGATTAGCTTCCTTGGGTTTCTTAGCTTCCGTCAGCGGTAGTGGTGATCCTTCACGGCCACCTGTATGAGATTGACCACCGGGCAGGGACGGCAGGGACGGCCGAGACGGCAGAGACGGCAGAGACGGCAGAGGAACTGATTGCCTGCCAGATGAGGAGGCGACGGAAAGACTGCTACCCGGCTGGACATTGTGGGACGTTGCATTTCCAGGGCCAAGGCGACGGACGGGCTTTGCAGGCATTCTGGAAGAAGCTTGTTTTAGGGGGAGCATGGGAGATGGCGCTGAGTATACTTGGGATTGGTGTTTGGGTGGGTATTGGGTGGGGAGGAGAAAGAGAGTGATAGTCAACCAAAGCGCCATTTATACCAACGGACTGGAGGACGAGGGCGTCGAATCTAGCCTCGATCATTTGGCTGTTCTTGGGCTGTGTTGTCATGATACGCAATGACTGTTGCGCGCTGATGTCAGACCCGAGCAGAAGCGGTGCACCTAATCGCGTCGGCGGCTATCGCCCGTGTCAGTCACCCGGAAGCTCGCCGATCTTCTACACTAGCGGAGGGAAGATCGCCAGTTTCCCAGTGTCGGTCTTCGGAATGGAAGCGATAGAAAGGGAAACTCTATAGGAAAATGCGTACTCGGTTTGGTAATCACTAGTTAGTATTCATCCTATCAGCCACATGAAGCAATCACTACTGTAGGGGATGGCGCCTGATGGATATGCAGAGGGCATTCGCCGCATCCAGGCTGCAAATCCTTGCTGTCTTGACTACTTGCCCTACGCAGTTTCAACCTCAAGCCATTGTGCCTGGCCGGCATTGTGGCAGGCATTGTTCATCTACGATGTTAAGCTGGCCTAGAACTTTACTGGCCTTTTTGGTAGCTGTAGTCACAGTATGACTTGCTTGTTGCATACCAAATCAACTCACTCTCGCGGGCAGTGCAACCATGTTTGCCATGTTTATTCGTATCCGGACCAGGGCGTGTATGAATCGATACTCCAGGCAGACGTAGAAGTATGGAGGTTCTGCGAGCTTGAATCATCGTTCACTGGACATATAGGCCAGCTTGACACCTCGATCCTTGCATAGCGAGAAAATGCCATGAGATGAGTGGAGTGATACCGCTAGTCTATCGACTACGGAGGTAGGCCGTTTCAGTAGTAGCCGTGAAAAGCTCCTATCAGTCTAGACAAAGGCCCCTTGTCAGTAGATCAGACTAATCCTTTCAGGATTATACGCTCGTTAGCATTCCTGGCCGTGTCCGTTGTACGACTTTGTCCATAGCTCGAAGATGCACAATTCTAACTTATCCCGCCGTATTTTACGAGAGAAAGCTGAACGGCAGTCGGCATCGGGCCTTTTCAAGCTGTTCCACCTGGCGAAAGAAAGGGTACTCCTTTTTACATGCGGTAGTCAGTGCCGTCAGTAAAACACCGATGCTCCTGAAATTTGAGGCAAGGTATAGGACAGCTTTGAGAGGGAGGCAACCGGAAATGATTGCGCACGAGCCATTGAATGTGTCTATCAGGAATAACAGTCTCAAGGTGAAGAAGAGACAACAAAGGGCCGGCTGGCAGGAACCAGCGCAAGAAACAGGAGGATAAAGTCACAGAAAATAGAGAGGCGAGCGAAGTGGGGTACCCCTAAGAAGTTAGCGAGATGTTGGGGTGCTAAACTGCCCAATAGCAAAAGTCCTTGACGAGTAGGCAGTGAGGACACTTGTGGAAATTGTAGACACGGAGGAGGGAGGACCAGGTTGCACACACAAAGAATTGGTCCCGCAAGCTGAAGTTACCTGCCAGCGGGCGTCCCGCCATTAGGCGGGTGTTTGCGAAACAAATATGGGCCCCTGAGCAAAGTGGCCGGTTCCATGTAGGACAATACAGGATTCTTCGGCGCCGGCGCTCCTCCAGTGCCTCGACCCTGCATCTTGCCCTGGATGCATTCTTGTGTCGAGCGCAAGTAATCAAGCACTTTCGTCAACCTCCACAGGCTGGCTCCTTCCGCCCCCTTGGGTGGTTAGTATTGGCTGAATCCTTATTTCCCGGGCGGGGGATGTTGGCAGAACCCTGATTTTGGATACCAGGGCGGCTGGGCGCTGGATCTGCCGTTCTGTGATGACTGTCCGATGGGCGAATCTGTGTTCCGCCTGACTGGGTCCCTTGGGGTGTGGGACTGGGTGTACGAGGCATATCTCAAATCGCGATTGCCAGGGCACTCTTTGAGCGGTAAGCTTGGGTAAAGATAGGTGCAGAAGGCTTGACGACCTTTACTTCGTCCGGCGTAGGTTGGAATAGTTATCTTGCTGGGAAAAGAGAATTGCAAAAGAGAAGAGGAGCATGCATCCAAGACGGGTTTTAATTGGTTCAGTGATGGCAGTAAGACAGTCACTGGCCTTTGTTGGACAGATTCACTGCCTCTCGCCACTTGGCTTTTCCCGGGCTTGTGTCTCCATCGTCTCTCACTTGGGTTTGGCCCCTGTTTGCATATATGTACCCCTTGGAGATTGTAGGGGCCACGGGAGTGTATGTGTACCGCCATGCCATATTTTTGAACATCGATAATCATTTAGTACCCCGATACAATGATCGACGTACGGCCCGCTTTGCGGACAAGCGAGCCTAAAATCATGATTGTTAACGAACAGGAAAGGGGTAATATGCATTACATCTCAGGACCATCAATGGAAGGATGCAAGATGGATAGTGTTTATTCGAGAGATGGCCTCTTATTGTCAAAGAAGCGTTCAGGAGTACCCCATGTCGCTAGGAGATAAAGGCCTCTCACTGGGATCTATACGCATCTAACCCGACGCCGGGCCCTTGTCGGAACCCATAGGTCCGTTAACATTGGCTCTATGATAGTGGGTCATTGGAAAAGAACCTCCCAGCTTGCATTTGCAGGAATGGGACCTGGTACCGCATGATCATACCATCTCGAACCCGGAAACTTCCAACGAGCACGATTTTGTGGATCGGTCGAAGCAGTTCTGTAGGCCCCTAGCCATTGACCCTTTCTCACCAGCGGGTTAGCTGGCCAGGTCTGCCCTCCAGCGTGAGCTGATCTTGTGTCCAGTAAGTAAGATCGCTGTGCAACCTTTGAGCCTGTAACTCTGCAGAAGTGCCTTGAGGAAGTCTCATGGGATGTGTCGGGCCTAAATAACAGTGAAACATGTTGAAGCAGATCTGGATGCATTGCTGTCTGATATGCAATTACCCGGTTCGCTGTGTGCGGCGAAGGGGAAGACGGCATGGCCGTGATCAGTGGTGACTGCAAAGGTGCAGACGTAGTTTGCCTCGAACTGATGTGGCCATGTATTTTGCCTTGAAGGTGTGGTTGAGCACTAAATGAAACGTGTGTCTATTGGACGCGCTTCGTGAGTCCAGCTGATCGGCGCCCTCCACAAGCCCGTCTTTCATTCGCTCGAGAGCCACTTGCTTCCCTTGCTTTAAGCTTGACTGATTGAGTGCATTATAAACCTGAGAATAGAGCATACGGTGATGATTACAAATGCCGGTAATGCATTACCCTCGTTTTGCATGAACCGTCTCCGCTTTGATAGGGGCCGTGGGGACCACAGCCGAGCGACTGCAGGGCTGACCGACGGACTGGCCGGATCTCGACTCGCCTCGTTGCTGGCGTTCCTCTCTCCACTGCTGCACGTTTATCCACATCCATACCACAGCTCCTCTGCAGCACCATGGCCAGGCGTCCCTCCCTGCTGCTTGCCCTCGCTGCGGTCCTGGCTGGCGTGAACGCTCAGGTCGCAACGCCTGGACAGGCGGTTCCAGGTGCTACGTGGTGAGAGCATATCCATCCCGATCGTATGGCAGTGTCCTAGCAACGAGACGTGCTCACTCCCGCTGCTCACCCTCAGCCCGTATGAACTCAATGACCAGATCCAAGTCAGTTGATCTAGATCTGCCACGCCACCGAGGCATAGAGAATGCATCGAGTCTCACTGCTGCTTCCATCTGTCTGCAGGCATGCAGAGTCCAAGTATACACGATAGAAGCGTACGTTCTCATACTTCGGCCGGCTCAGTTACGCGTGGCCATGGTCCACCAACGATGACTGACGGACGATCCCATGTCAAACCACTGCCGCTCCACCTCTGCAACCGCTCGCAACAGTGCTCTCCCCCAAGGGCCCTGCTGGTCGACTGACTGGCCATGCATATGCAATGTACAGCAAGGGTTGCTGGATTGCTATGCCCCATGCCCGGGCAGCACGCCTCAGTGAGTGGTCTATGCCATGGCGGCTGCCGTCCTTCTATTTCCATGTAGAGCATCCGACCCTATCTGATTTATAACTCGCTCCTGTCTGCCCATTCCCGCAGAACCGACATAGACTACAACAATGCCAACTGCGCCGGTCAGAACGGGTATTCTAACGCAGCCGCTGTGCCAGGTGGCGTTCCATACTCTTGGGATATACTCACCACGACGGGAAGTGGCACTGGACTCGTTGCATCTTCAACTACAGCTCTGAGAAGTACATCCAGTACTTCACTTCGGACCACGTAAGTTACTTATTGCGATGTATGTCCGTATACTTGTAACTGCGTCTGAACGTTTCTTTCATATACTGCTATTATACCTCAAATACAACAGTCCTTCTACCACCTCTACGAGATCCCGGAGCAGTCTGGCAGCTGACAGTACTACTACTATCGACAGAACCGTGGCCAACACACCTACTGGTCCAAACGCAGCAGTTGGAAGTTCTTCGACTCCATTGTCAAGCCCCACGGCCCGGGCTACCCCAGTACAGAGTCCATCTGGAAATGTATTCGAGGGTCAAAGGGGCGGTGCCTTTAAAATGCAGGGAAATGGGGCAGGAGAAGTAATGCAGGCTATCCTCTTGATGGGATTGACGGCTTTCGTTTTGGTGATTGCTTGAGATGCGGGTACTTTTCCATCTTTCTTAGCTTCCAGAAGCAAATGGACTATTGTTATTCCTTAATCGCTGGTTCTTTTCTCGAATTGTGAGATGTTATCTTTTCGCTTCTAGGGGTTGCTAGTAAGGTTGTCAGGAGTCGTTTGAGTAGGAACACACTCGCTTTCTGCTATTTTCGACCGGATCGCGGATTGGTCCTTTCGTGGCGAGTCTCTAGCCCGGCAATAAGGAAGCTCTCTCTGATGAACCTGTACTTACCCCGTCGAGCTCGCGCCCGTGTCGATGGTCTCCCATGCAACGCTGATAGAACCCACCGCATACAAGAGATAGATCATAAGCCGCGCTCTGGTACCTGCGCGGAGTGCTCAAGCGTATCGCCAGGTCAATGCATCGGATTGGAGCCGGTGGAACGAGGCGACGAGCACGAGTCCGCCTCCCTGACGACGATGGAGGTGCTCGCAGGCTGATTGGAGCTGGGAATGGCGAGGTCCTTCTTTACATTCGCCCTCCTTCTCCTTCCTTATCCACCATCAGGCCATTCCGCCGTCAGTGGCAGCAGTGCACGTCTTTTGTTACAGGCGCACTGTCGTCCATAGCGGGTGCGTGTGCAGATTAACCTGATTTGGGAAGCCAGGCAAAGAATCAAACAACAAAGACAGCAAGGCGACAATTGGATCGACTCAACAAAGAGCACAGGAAAGAACAAGAACAAAGCAGTAGCGACGCTCCTTGGCTAGCAGAGAGCTTCTACCTAGCAGCGACCGCTCGAGCGTGCTTTCGACTGCGTGATCGGACCTCGCGTGAGCGCCTCTTTGCTTTCGAGTCGGTCGCATTTGTTCGGCCCCATCTCAGCTCATCTCCCTCGCTCTCCCTCTCCTCTGTGCTTCTTCCATATTCCCGCTCTTTCTCTCTGCTTGCTTCACACCATCCCATCCCGTATCGCGACTCCTCGGTTAGCTTCTTAGCGGCACGTGATATAATTCAACATCTCCTGCTCGGTGTAGAATAACGACCTCGACGCGCTCATTGCCGTATCCTAGCAGTCAGCGCTCAGAACCCATCTGGTCGAAACATGGGCTTCAACGGTCAAGCACACCCTTCCAATGCAAGCAACCCAGTCCCATCCGATGCCTCGTCTGGTTCCGTCCCTCCATCCCATCAGAAAAAGACAGCCGGTAGTGAACCTAGAAGAGTCCGCTTCAGTGGTGAGCTTGTGCTGCTTGGATCGCCACTCGTTCTATGGATAGACTGGTGGCCTGATTGTTATTCGCTCTCGTCTCAGTTGGCACAAAGTACATTGTAGACACAGGTATGTGTCGCTTACAATTCCCTCTCCCCCACCACACCTTTCACCCGCCGCCCAAAGGTTCTCCATGTATTACTCCCTTTTACCGACTGCCACCTTCCATGTTCCTTGTTCCCTGTGCCCTTTTTCCCATTCCTGATAATCTCGGTCAACCTATTCCCCCATCCTAGTCATCGGAGAAGGTGCATATGGAGTAGTATGTTCTGCAGTCCATCGAGAAAGCAGTCGTAGGGTAGCAATCAAGAAAATAACCCAACTCGAACATACCATGTGCTCACTACGTACATTGAGGGAATTAAAGCTATTAAGATACTTTCAACAATGTGGTGCTAGTGAAAATATAATTAGCATACTCGATGTAGTCAGGCCTACTTCGCTGGAAAATTTCAAAGAAGTTTATCTAGTACAAGAATTGATGGAAACGGATGTGAGTTTGGGCACCATTTTCCTTCTTCCCTGACATCACCCCAAACGGTACCGTAACCCATGCTGATGACGGATTCGCTCTCATAATGCTTCCAACCCCTTCTCTCCAGATGCATCGAGTCATAAGAACTCAACATCTTTCAGATGATCACTGCCAGTATTTCACTTATCAAGTCCTACGAGCTTTGAAAGCTATTCATTCAGCCGATGTCGTCCATCGGGATCTGAAACCTTCGAACTTGCTCTTGAATGCGTGAGTCGTGCACCTCTCCCTTGCGCTTGAAGCCATGTACGAGCCGAAAAAGTGCTGGTTGTTGACCTCTTGACAACTGAAATAATAGCAATTGTGACTTGAAAGTTTGCGATTTTGGGTTAGCCAGAAGTATTAGAACCGCAGAATCCAATGGCGGAGAGACGGGTTTCATGACAGAAGTAAGCATTTTGGTATCCTCTTCCTACGGTGTTTCAGAAGTGCTCTTGGCTTATCTAGTTTCGTCTCCTCAAAGTATGTTGCAACGCGATGGTACAGGGCTCCCGAGATCATGTTGACTTTCAAGCAATACACAAAAGCCATTGATATGTAAGTAAATCTTTTGATGGGCCATTCATCATGGTATCAGACAAAAAGGCAAGGGATACGACCCAACACTTATCATTCATTGCTCTGCCGTCCCTTCAGTTGGTCCGTTGGCTGTATACTTGGCGAAATGCTTTCAGGAAAACCAATGTTTCCGGGTCGTGATTACCATCATCAGATAAGTTTGATTCTAGATGTTCTAGGTACACCTAGTTTGGAAGAATTCTATGCTATCAATTCAAGAAGATCAAGAGATTACCTGAGAGCTATGCCTTTTAGAAAACGTAAACCTTTTGCTTCTATTTTTCCGGTGAGCTTCGTTTCTCTCATCTCTCGAAAAGAGGCTGTATACTTAGGAAACTTGATACATTTTGGCTGAATCCCTTCCTCCTTTACTCATCGTCCATGTCACATCCAACTAGAATGCATCCATCGAAGCTTTAGATTTCTTGGAAAAGACACTGACATTTGATCCAAAGAAGAGATTAACAGTAGAAGAAGCCTTACAGCATCCATATTTAGCATCATATCATGATCCAATGGATGAACCTCGGTGCAATTCTATTCCACCTGAATTTTTCGATTTCGACCTTCAAAAGGACAATATCTCGAGGGAAGAATTGAAGGAGTTATTATTTGACGAGATCAAGTGTTTCATGCCTGCTAGGATGGATGAGTGTTAAGTCAGTATTTCTGTACTGGGTGAGAGAGAGGATATGCATCGAGCAACTGCAAATCCAGGTGAAAACTGCACCTTCCATCCTATACCTGGCAGAAAAGAAAAATCACCAACAAACCACGACTCCTCACGAAACTCAAGTCACAGCAATAATCGTTATCGGCCACGTCAAGATACATCTTTCTGCTTCGCATCGGTAGTAGTGCAAGTCATCGCAGTGCACATGCATCTCATCAAAGCTAATAGTCGTATCTCGGAGTCTTGCGAATTCACTTTACTGCAAGGGTCGCCATCGAACCGTTTAAGGCTATTCTTTCTCCTCTGTTTGTAGTAGTATTAATTATTGTAACGAATTGAGTCTGACAGCAACTGCGATTCTCAGGGGTATCTCTTTTAACGGCATGGGCTCCGAAACCAGGTCCAGGTGTCCAGTCCCACTAATTGAAATGAGGAGTTCGAGTTATCACAATGGCCTCGTAAGCAACATGAGCAACATGGACCACCTTGAAACGGGCTCTTGTCTACACCTGATTCGCAACGCCAGTACAGGCCACACGTTCGACATTTGTCAACGCAAGATGTCTGGTACCAAGTCACGCTGTTCGGTTACGGAAATGTAACCGTTACAGGCTGCTCTCGCGAGTTGCCTCGCATTGTGTTGTACCTTTGATTGTACCTTGGCTACTTCATTCGCTGAGCTTCCTTGCTCTGTGTGCCGAACACCTCTTGAACCAATCCGGTCATCATCTCAAAGATAAGTAAACCAGGACGCCAGCTTTTCCTGATCAGGCTGGTAATCGGACATCGGGTGAAATGCAGAATAGAAAGTCATCCACACCTCTTGAGGTCCGTTTTAACCATACCATCCCTGATGCGCGATGCATTCGATGCTCAATCAATCCAATAGACCGGATTGTGGATTTTGCTCCGCAGAACCGCTCAGCTGTCGTGGAAGCCATGCACGAATTGCATTGCTTCGTTCAATATGCTCCGCCGCCAAACCTAAGTGTCAATCGAGTCTGCAAGAATAAAGCGATTCTAAAATCAGGTTAGAATGCACTCATTGCTGATGCGACAGAAGCTAAGCCAGCCGGCCGGCGACTCATCTCGCCAACATCATCGACCTCGGAGCGCTCCCCGTAATGTGGTCAGAATTGGGCCAGGCGCTGTATCAGCTATCGCAGAGCTACTCAAGGAGCATCAGTTAACAGTGCAGCATAGTCCTCATTCGAGCGCTGTGGGTAACGCTTTGCACAAATGCAGATCGCCCACGGGTACGTGATGAAACCTGCGAGGCTAGCACGCCAATATCTCTGGCCTCAGCATGGAGATGGCCTGACTGCCGCCTAATGAGCGAGAAGTCAGACAATCAGGTGAAAGCAAAGCTTCCAATGAGGAGAACGGTAATGAAGAGTCAGGTAGCAAAACGAAGAAAAAATGGGGGTGACTCCTCGGCTTTCCTTTGCTCGATGCGAGCTGCATCGCAAGATACTTGAGCTGGAGACGAGAAAAGGAACTGTTGCAAGATACATGATGTTTGCGGCCCTATTCTACAAGATCGCTGTACTAATCCCTGACATCGTCACTGTCCACCAACACTGCTGCCCTACCGCTCCTAAACAAAAAAAGGCCCTCCTCTGCCTCTTGTTGTACCTTCTGAAAGTAGTTCAGAAGGTACAACAAGAGGCAGAGGAGGGCAAAAAAGGTGGAATGGGGCGCCCTTGGTCTCAGACAAAGCTTTAGCGCGCTAGGAGAGGGTTCAATGAACCCTTCCCTTTTTTTGTTTTAATTTACTTATCATCATTGACCCGGGCTTCGGGTAGTATAGGATCCCGAAAAGGGGGGGTGGAGGGGGGAAGGGGAAAAAGAAGGGGAGGAGGGAAAGGGG
>BCIL01000002.1:1478058-1575567 GCA_001599955.1 Cystobasidium pallidum
GAAGAGAAGGGGGAGGAGAAGAGAAGAGGAGGTATGTGAATGAGAAAAGAAAAGAAAGAAGAGAAGAGCGAGTGCAAGAGAATCCTCCTCTTTTATACCCCTGACGCACCACCGCAGGTCTCACGGCTTCGAACAATCGGGTGGCGCTGTTCGCGCTCTGCCGGCCCGACTCCATTTGTCTTCGCGCGGCGGGAGACTGACCCTTTCAAGCCGGTGGCCTAGACCCGTCCTTCTTATCGCAGACGCGCAGTGGATGGCATCGCTACCGCCAGAATTAAGCGAGTGTTCAATGGCTGGACAAGCTTTGGTTGGTTGTGAATATCCTAAGCGAGACGGCCCGGATGGTGCATGGATCGCAACGGGTAACGCGGTACTGCGCGTAAATCTGTGATGCAACACTGATGCCTAAGTATTTCTGACTCTGCTCCCTCCAGTCAAGCATGCAGTCGTAAGGAGCTTCGCCGGTTCATGCGTAAGACGGCTGACTCAGTTCCTGGCCACGAGGAGGTCTCGAACGACGTAATAGTCGGTAAGCTGCAGCTACACGCTTCAGTGCCTGGCGTTCCATGCGCGGTACCAGCATGCATGTACGCGCTTCTGCGTACGCCGACACTGATGCACATCGCTCTGAACATGCAGGCTGGCCCGTCGAAGTTCTGTGCCGGCAGAACGACTTCATCTTCTGTGAGATTCGGTGCAAGGCTCAATCCTGCATGTCACACGTTCTGTCAGCTCCTCTAAATCCCCGAAACGTGTTGCACCACAGGTTCCCTCATCGAATGGTAGGTGCAGATACATGTCAAGTCAAATCGGGAAGCGCGGGAGTACATTCACTCAAAAGAGGAATGTCTTTCCATCCCCAATCTACAGATTAGTATTCGTCGAAAGTTCACATCGCTACAAGTTGTTTTGGCATTCAGCAGCAGAAACTCCAACTGGTCTTCTTTCGTTCGATAGGTGCTTAGCACTAGAACATACGGAGACCATCAGGCTGACCTATGTGTGACAGTGTATGAAGACGGCACATTAGACTACTCCACGTCCTTTCCTCTGCTTCCATCTGAGGCTCAAATTCCTCCGCATAGGTCTGGGAGTGGTCGACAGGTTGCTGAGGATGACCGCCTGTAGAGCTACGGGAAGCATTTGTAGTGCTATGATTTGTTCGACCCTCTCTACGAGCGAGTAGCATTCAATGGATATACCCCCTCTGATTTATCATGTTGGCCAGCTTGTGTGTATCGGCTATCATCGCGTCTAAGTCGATCACTCATATCCGCTAATCGACGCAGCGGCAATTAGACCGAAATCAAGCTTGCGTTAGGTCGCTTGGATACTTTTGCTTTTCCACGTACCTCTTGTTTTCGTACTTATCTACAACTACTGCTCGTTTTGAGCAGCTAACATGGTCACTATCACCGGTTTCGGTATTCATGACCTGTAAGTCAAGAGCTATATTCGCTTCTTATTTGCCGGTGTCGCTTGTCGAGCAACTACGGCGATGGTATATGGTCATTGCTGGCCTCCAAGGATATTCGGAAATATGCTTTCAATCGCATAACATTGTTCGGGTATCGGGCTACCTCCTGTCGGCCCCTGCGAATATGGCTTCTGCCTCGATTGCCACCGACGGCCGGCATATATCATATCTACATGATACCAAACCCCGTCTATCGGAATTTTAGCCAAGCTCCATCTGGTGTTTTCTTCCCTGCTGATTGCATGTATGTTATCCGAACTATATTATTCCAGGCGGTTTCCAACATCGTAAGTTGGGTACGAAGTACCTACCCTCTTTGACGCAGCCTGGTGTAGCTGATCAGATCGCTCCCGTCCTCGTAGTCTGTCTGGAGACGGGACAGATGCCATGAATACCGAATGCGTAAGCAGTATGAACGAATCGAATAAACCGTTGGCGAGTCTAAGCTTTGTGGGATCTTTCAGGACTACTCGGCAGCGTATATTGTCCTCGAAACGTCTTCTGACTTGAAGGGGTAGGTATCATTGCTTGTCTAACGTGTGCGTACATCTTGCCCAGACTCTAAGCTGATCTGATGGTTACCAATAGCTATGGGATGACTTTCACCATTGGCCGTGGTAACGACCTTGTTTGCGATGTAAGGCGTTCTATCCCAGCTGTGGCCTATAGAGCTCGTCTAAATGAGAACTATCACGGCCCACAGGCTATTAAACAAGTAGCAAAGAAATTGGTGGGCAAAGACACCGAAGCTTTGTTTTCCGACATGGGCCAGACATGGTCCTGGATTACAGCAGATCCTCAATTACGCTGGTAAGATTGGCAACACGTGAAGCATACGGGGGGAAACAGCCTATAGATGACTTACACCCGATTCGAAACTATCAGGATCGGCCCGGAGAAAGGCGTTATTGCTCTAGCTACAGGTAGTGTCACGAATGCCTTATGGGATATGTATGCGCGAGCCCGTGGCAAGCCTCTTTGGAAACTCAGTCAGTAGACCTCCATGCATGCTACTTCAGACGACAGCTCAGCTGGTTGACGCTCCTTTTTTCAGTTTGCGATTTCACCCCGGAAGAGTTTATCCAAAGTACAGCTTTTCGTTATATTTCCGACGCAATCACAAAAGAGGAAGCACTTGCTTTGCTAAAGAGCCGAGAAGCTACTAAAAAGGAGCGGACCGAGACCGTCCTGGAGCAAGGCTACCCGGCCTATACTACTTCGGTCGGTTGTAGGTCCTTCAATCGTGTAGTAGATGTGGCATATTTATGCACTGAATATAATCATCCAAAAAGGGGCTGGATATGACGACGATAAGGTCGTCCGCTTGACGAAAGAAGCTATCGATCAAGGTTTCAACCACTTCAAAGTAAAAGTCGGGATCTCTCCCGAAGATGATGCCCGTCGACTTGCCTTGGTCAGGAGTGTGATTGATGATCCTGCTAACTTTGTCAACCGAAAAATTACACCTTCTGCTGCAAGCTTAGAGGGAAAGAATGCTGGTCCAACTGGCTGCGTACTCATGATGGATGCGAATCAAGGTGAGCATTCTGCATAAATCATCAAAGCACAAGTACTCAACTAGAGTCTTTAGTCTGGGACGTTGATCAGGCCATCGAATGGTGCAAAAAGCTCTCCGAGTACAATCTCTGGTTTATTGAGGAACCAACAGCGCCGTAAGTGTCGGGTCTCTTCGCTGTGCGTCCCAGAGGCCTCGCATAACCCGTTTCACACTTGCAGCGATGATGTGCTCGGGCATGCCAAGATTCGAGCTGGACTGAAAGGCATCATGGGCGTCGCTACCGGAGAACATGCTCATAATAGGTAAGTCTTGTCAAACCTCATAATCTATTCCTGAGCTGACTTTAGTTTCAGAATGACATTTAAGCAGCTTCTTCAAGCACAGGCTATCGACGTTTGCCAGATTGATAGCGTAAGTCCATTTTGAGTAGTTTGCCTTGAAACTCGCTCAATCGAAAAATGTGCGACAGTGTCGGATGTCCGGCATAAGCGAAATTCTTGCCGTACTCCTCATGTCAGCGAAGTAAGTCAGGCCGTGGTCGACCAGTTCGCAAGCGATCCGTCTCATTGACGCAATGTTTCTAGATTCGGCGTTCCTGTTTGCCCTCACGCAGGGGGTGTCGGGCTTTGTGAGCTTGTTATCCACCTCTCGCTCGTCGACTACATTGCTGTGTGAGTCTCTGCCTCTACAGGATCAAGGCTTTCCGGCTGAAATCCTTATGCTTTTTCTAGATCCGGGACTATGGAGAGGAACGTACTCGAATATGTCGACCATCTACATGAGCATTTCGTATACCCCGTGTCCATAAACAGCCAAGGCAGATACAATATCCCGCAAAAGTCCGACGAAGGTTACAGTATACGAGTGAGTTGGTTGCGTACTTGCGATACAGCGGCAGACTACAGGCGTGCTGACGCCTTTTTATTTTTGTGGCAGATGCACGAGGATGCCATCAAGGTGTTCGAGTTTCCCAATGGTAGTTATTGGTCTACGCCGGAGGCCAAAGAGGCTCACAAGAGCGCATTTGCGTAGCCTTTCTTGCGTTGTCGGGGTGTTTGAGCGTGTGCAAAGAGTTAAACCCGCGTTTGTGTCCGGTCAAAGGCAAACAAAATGGAGTTCCGCAAGTAGCCTCGCCTCTGATAATCTGAATGCAATCCTTTTACCCAATCTGGCTGTGCATGCCTGTCTCCATTCCTGGAAGTTTTGGATGATCTGCAGGATTCGCTTGCGCCTCATAGATGAATGCGCCGGGTCTTTCGGACCTACGAGTAAACTCGCCTTTGAAACCTAGAAAGTAGATCTGACTTGTATCACCCCCTGCATTCTGATTGAAGAAGAGTGTGAGAAGGGTGACTGATGGATAACGTGCTGCCCTGAAAACATAATATGTAATCAGGTTTTTAGCCAGGCTTTTGCAAACACGATTTCTATAGACGGTATGGGCGCACGGAACTGGGTATTCAACTGGATCTCTAGAATCAACGAGATCAATCACTTGCGTTGGCTTTTCCAATTCAGCAGTGTCGAAATCAATGTCCGGTGTGTTTGTGTACTATTAAGAACCGGCGGCATGCTTAGAATATAACCAATCATGTCAAAGAAACAGTCGATAGGTGACAAACTCACGATTTTCATCTGGGTAGGGCATGATTCCCCTCTTGCTCCTTTGATGATGATGGACCGTAATTTGACAGAGCCTGTGAAAGGTATGCGTACTATCGGGTCAAAAATGGTAAGCTTTTAGACTGCCAATGTGCCGAGACGCATGAGTTGCTTTGCCACACCTATAAGCTGTTCACTATTGCACAATAGCGTCAGCATCTGCTTTTATGTACACTAAAGGATGGGGGAACAAATCCTCACTCTGCGTCGCTGCGCAAGAACTTTGTCTCGTCCAGCCGGTCATCCCAAGCTTTCAGTATGTCCTTTGCTTGGCTTTCATCTTCGGCATTAAGAGCTACGACATTGTCGATGTCGACTGTGCCGCGCAGCAAGTAAGCAAGGTGCGTTTCATGTCCGCCTTGTTCATGGTATAGTACATACTCTTGCTGCGAAGGAGGTCATTCACTCCCTCGCCGGGAAGGACGTGCTCCGGATCATCTGGCGAATGCCCACATCCTGCACCACAGGCCATGGTAGATTCCGATTCTTGAGGTTCAGGATTCTGATGTAATATGAAGAAATAGCTGTGGAAGACGAGTTTTGCTACTTGCTGCTTGCTGCTCGTCCCCAGCTGTTGCATGAGAAACGAGAGGTGATCACGGCAAGCAAGCAATCTTGTCGGCTTACACCACTGTGTGGCGGACCTCTAGATGTCATGCAAACCGGCTTGAGCAGCGAATAGCTTGCTCGATTGACATGCTTCCTACTGTGGAAGAGAGCCTCGAGTCACTCTTCGCATCTGCAAGCTTCCTGGACAGCTTGCCGTTCCAAACGACGAAGCGTCGGATAGCGGATACAGCTCTAGCTGCGGCGGAGGTCTTCGAAGGCACCTACATTCGCGATGCAGAAGAGCACGAGTTGGGCCTCTTCAGCACGCAAGACAGCACGTCCTATGATGGGGTATGTGCAGGAGCTATTGGAGGCAGTTCTGTAAACTATCAATCAGTCCATGAACGAGACGACCGCGCGCGACATAGAAGATCCCTGCTGGGGAGAAGTGCAGGCAGGAGCAACACTTCCAGACCTCAGCATCCACTGAACAATGGATCAACAGCCTCCAGAAGCGCATGGAGCTTTCCGAAATCAACTGGACCTGCTCGTATCGGGGCGCCCGAGAAAGCGACGCCCTTGAAAAAGAGACGCGCCGCTCAGACTGCCCAAAACAAGACTGTTGCAGATCCAGAAGCATACCTACTGGCAGCGAGAAAGCTTTTGCAGGCATAGTGCGTACTATTAGAGATGGAGACCCCGGTTCCCCTTCGCCAAGAGACCTCTGAGCTGAACAAGTGGTGCTTCGGCGCTTTCACAGTCCAATGCAACGAGCCAGCGAGCACGTGGAACTTTTGTATTCGCAATATGAAGGTCTCATGGATGCGATTGCAGATATCGAAGAGACACTGCAGCAGGTATGAAGAAGACTTTCTTTTAAATACTGAATATACAATTCTGAGCGGATTGATAATGTCTTTCTTTTAGCCGGCACCTATAGCGTCTACAAGCGCAATGACAATGGAAGCATCGGCCGAAGATGATGTAGCCAGTCTAGAGGCCGAAATAAAGCGTGAAGAGCTCGAAATACTAGCCCTGAAAGAGGCAAGAAGAGAGTTGGACAGAGAAGCAAAACAATTGAATTATAGCAAATCTAGAGAAACCAATCCTGTTCCTCGACAGAGTTCCAGAATGACAAGCACGAAATCCCAAACGTCAAGCGCTAGTATACAATCTCTCAAGGACATCAGCAAACCCGTCAGACAAACGGCCACGTCAACAGCTGGTACAGCAAGTAAACGTATGCCTTCGGTAGTTGCACGGCGAATGGCGGAACAGAAAGAAGCAGCAGCAGCGCGTTCGAGAACCTCAAAGACACCTACTCCGCCTGACACTTCTTCACCGGCTGTGACAGAGGGGCTGGCGCCATCAATGCCGGAAGTACATGTACAATCCCCATCGAACAGTTCCGCGACACTGCCAGACGAAGCTGAGGATGAAGACAAGACGGTTGTTATTGGCAAAGACAAGGCAAATGCAGCCCCGGCGGTCGGCGGTATAGAAGGAAAGGAAGCGGATGCAGACATGACGACGCTTTCGAAACCGCAGCTGCAACCGAGACTACCCGCTGAGCAGTTTGACAAAATCCTGGTGAGCTAAGAAAGGTCACGGAAGGTTTGACAAGGTATCTGATGAATGGAATTTGCTCGATTGGTCCCCGATTTATCTAACCAGGCAAAGATTGTTTCTGCGCTTCCTGGAAACGTAAAGCGAAGCTTGCCAAGAGATGCGGATTCTGTCCTGTATGTGGCATTTTGCTTCCATTCACCCATCCAAGGCGGATGGAAGATGGGCCAGCCACCTTATACTACGAAGCTAATTCTGTTCTCTTGGCATGTGACTTATTGCAAACAGCTCGGCGCTATCGAATACGATCTCACAAGCTGAAGCGCGCGTTTTGTCCTCAAGTTCTAGGGCGTCGGACACTTCAATGACGGCATCACCGACCTCGCCTACGTTGACTCCAGTGAATATCATCGAACTGCATCTACTGCATACTTTCCTCTCTCTCCTTCTATCGCTCGAGTTAGAAACTTCAACAAACAGCAAAGAAAAGCTCAGTCTGATCTTGCGTAAACCTGTTTCTTCCTCAACTTCATCTGCTCTTGCGACAAATGAAGATGCTAATGGTAACAGTCTCACAGCAGCAGGACCGGCAGAAGCTTTCATCAATATGAATAGTCTGAAGGTGTATCTAAGTGGAAAAGCTAAAGGAAGAGGTTTAAGTGAAGATCTGGGTCATAAGGCTATTTGGGGTTTAGTTGCTAAGAAGATATTGAAGATCGATAGGAAAAGTAGAGAGGCTTTGGTAGGTTTCACATAAAGCTATCCGATTTTGCCGAATGTATCACTTCAGCTGGTGGATGGGATAGCAGATGGAGTAGGGGCCGAGTCAGTAACTGCACGGACTCGACTATGTTCCCCGTATAGATGTCTATCATTATATTCTTGCGCCTCTTGGCTACGCTCTATTCGCTTCGTCCACTATGCTACAACATCTTGTCTTGCCTGAAACTGCAGAACTTTTGCATATAATAGTACAATATCGCTGACAAAACGAGAGAGTTTACTGGGCTGTACTCGTATGCCCGGTGAATCGCTCGTTTCCATCGTCACATTCCTGCTCTTCTGGGCGTTGGGTATATTCATGCAAGCAGACACCCTCCAGATTTTCCGATACGGCATCGATTCCAGCAGCAACACGACACTGTGTGCTTGCTGAGTGTTGCAAGCCTTCCCTGGCCGAGTTCATTCTACTGTCTGCTTTTCTGCTTGTGGCATGCTGAAGCTGAGCAGGCTTCCCAGAGGTGTTCCGCTCTTTCAGTGTTGGACTTCGGCTATAGGATCCGCCCGGAGACTTGACAAGTCTGTAGCTTTATCTTTTGCAGTGTCCATTTCACCCACTATCGAGCTGTTGTTCGAGGAGGATAATAAAGAGGTTTGGGTGCAGTGGATGCGAATAGGTGGCAGAGGGGATGATCGATAGGTCGTTCAGCTGTCGTTTCTTGTCTGCATTGCGCAAGGGGTGCAGGACGAGGATGACGTACATGTTATCTCCTCGTATCAGGTATAGCCCCAAGGGGACTTGTTCGACAGGCTCGTCTATGCTGAATACGCGTTCGGTTGATCCAGCGAGGATGACATTGGTCGTCTGGTCGAAACCTTTTAATTCGCCCTGGAGGGTGGAGTTGGGGAGTTGACGATCAGAAAGAGGAAGACTATGGCTGCATGGGGTGCGCTGATTGCCTTACGACTATCACACGGCCATCCTGAGTGACGACGAGGACTTGTTCTGTGAAGAGTATCGTCAATTCAGCCTTGTATACCATACCTAACAGGCTAGAGCTGCAACACTAGTCGGACAAGCACCCACTGTCGATATAGCCGGTGAGCGCGGACATTGCTCGGCACTGCATTCACTCAATCGCACGACTGAGGCTTGTGTAGCTCGTTGATGTCGATGTCGCAGCTGGAGGGAGGGCAAGAGTGGGTATGGTGTCCGCTTCATGGGCAGCTGGACGGGTGATCGCAGACTGGCTATGCAGTCCAGGTGCAGGAGCAGAGAGGTCTGTCGATGGTGTAGCAGCTTGCAGTGAATCAGCTCATAGATATACAGGCGTGTTCCTGTGTGTACGCTTGAGTGTGGTGGCGAAGATGTCTTCCATGAAACGCCGCCGTTGCTTGAGCAGGCCATCATTTCGTATTCCAGGTAGATGGACGGAGTAGTTGATGATCCGGAACAGTGCTCTCCGTGCTTGCAGCTGCACATCCGGCCAGGACACTTGTTAGTCAATATTGTCCATACTCCGTTATCGGCTTCACTAGCATTTATATTGCAATATATTGCATCCTGCCTTATCAGTCATCGGCATTAACGATGTGGCGAACATCCATACTCGTCGCCCAAGGTTCGTGAATGGGCGGAAAAGGAAAGCAGGCGGTGGCCAGCGGTGACAAGGGTGTAAGGCAGGCAGAGGAGGATAGCACCACGCACTGACAACTCTCCACTCGGCCTCACTTGCACGGTCAGCCGCGTTGAGGGCAAGACCGGACTCGAATTATTCCTGTCGTCTCTGCATTCCGGCCGCAATCGACGACTAGTAGCGGCTGAGGCAGAGCTTTCTCGTTTCTTCTGCACCATCCACACACCCACACACCACATCCATCCACACACTCACCATGGTCTCCTCCAACGGCGTCAACGGCACCCACATCGAGCCCATCAACGGTAGGTTGCCCATTGTCCCTGTCGACGCGTCTCCGGATCCAGCGCGACAGGACGCGAGATGCACTTAGTGGCTGACATGGGCACGTTGCTGACATGGCCTGCCACCTGTCTGCAGTCAGGAAGATTGCCTGCATCGGTGCTGGTTGTGAGTGGTTCGCAGTCTTTCGAGTTGGCGTCGGCTTCCTGCTCACCTCATCCTCCAGACGTCGGCGGACCGACATGCTCGGTCATCTCGAAGATGTGCCCTGACATGTGAGCGAGAACGAGCTTTACGCATCTCACATCTGCTCGTGCTGACGTTTGTCCACCATGCTCTCCACCCTTGCCTTGAAAACGCGTCGTCCTGTCCGTGTACCCTGTATACCGCCATCGACTCCCTCCTGCAATAATGCATCCCATGAACTCCCCCATCCATCAGCATCGTCACCATCGTCGACGTCAACCCCCACCGCATCGCAGCCTGGAACTCCGACAAGCTGCCCATCTACGAGCCTGGCCTAGAGGAGATCGTCTTCGAGCGACGCGGGAAAAACCTGTTCTTCTCGACAGAAGTAGACAAGGCCATCGTCGAGGCAGACCTTATTTTCGTATCTGTCAACACGCCTACAAAGGGTTCCGGTGTCGGTGCTGGCTATGCTGCTGACTTGACGTGAGTCTTCTTCGCCCCGCGTCTCCCTTTTCAGTATTTTCGTAGGGAGAGGTGTCGCACGTGTATATTGACGCGTTATCTGCCTCCCTCCTTTCTCATTCACTTTCGCATGCATCTCACCACCAAACAGCTACGTCGAATCATGCACACGCCGCATCGCAACAGTCGCTACTTCTTCCAAGATTGTCGTCGAAAAATCGACAGTGCCATGCCGAACCGCACAATCGATGAGAACAATTTTAGAAGCAAACTCGAGACCGGGGTGCAGATTCGATATTCTCTCAAATCCCGAGTTCTTGGCCGAGGGTACCGCCATCTCTGATTTGATGAAGCCTGATCGCGTCCTCATCGGATCACTCAAGACTCCAGAGGGTTTTGCTGCCCAGCAGGCTTTGGTCAATGTCTACGCGAACTGGGTGCCAAGGGAGAGATGCATTACCACTGGTCTATGGTCATCTGAACTGACCAAGTTGGTGCGTCGGAACCCTTTCCCTTGGAAAGGCCGCCATTAAGCTTTGATATCTGACCATCTCGTCCCTTCACCTCCAGGCCGCCAATGCCATGCTCGCACAGAGAATCTCATCCATCAACGCTCTATCGGCCATTTGCGAAGTCACAGGGGCCGATGTCGATGAAGTCGCTTATGCATGTGGTCTAGACTCGAGAATCGGACCTAAATTCTTGAAAGCTTCGGTCGGCTTCGGTGGATCTTGCTTTGAGAAGGATATCCTCAATTTGGTCTACCTGTCCGAGAGCTTACATTTGCCTGAAGTTGCTGCTTACTGGTAAGTTCTAAAACTGTCTGATCCTTCCCGTGCGTGTACCTTGCTGATTCACCGAGTGAACCTTTGTCAATGCAGGCGCCAGATTACCACCATGAACAACTACCAAATGCAACGTTTCGCTAAGAACGTCGTCAGCAGCGTGAGTGGTCTGAGCCCTTGCCTTGGGTCACCCCGCGCGGGAGGAACGGGTTTTGCTGACACTACACATCTTCTATTCAGCTGTTCAACACCATCACCAACAAGAGAATTGCAGTTCTAGGCTTCGCATTCAAGAAGAACACCGGTGATACCCGTGCTTCTCCTGCTATCTCCCTTGTCAAGTCCTTCCGATCTGAAAATGCAAAGATCTCAATCTATGATCCTAAAGTCCCCGAGGCTCAGATCTGGTCTGATGTAACATATCCCACCGTTGCAGGCGACAAGGAAGTTGGTAAGTTGGCGAAAGATTTGAGAAAGTCTCCTGGACAACCCCATATACTAAACAAGGACTGTTCCTATCATCAGCCCAAAAGCAGATTACCATCTGCCAATCCGCCATGGAAGCTTGTATTGGAGCAGAAGGTATCGTCGTTGCTACCGAATGGGACGAGTTCAAGGATCTCGACTGGCAAAAGATTTACGATTCAATGAACAAGCCCGCTTTCGTTTTCGACGGCCGTCTTATCCTTGATCAGAAGAAACTAGAGGCCATCGGCTTCAAGGTCAAATGCATTGGACGAGGCGAAAACGTCAACTAAAAAAAGATGCAGAGCAAAATTGCGCTTTAGTCGCAACGCTATAAACGCAACTCCTTTCACCTTTCTCCTTAGAATTCATCGCGTCGTCCACATCATGGCATTGTTTTTGGCTTGATGCCATACTCATTGGGAAGACAAAGTCTCGGACGCCATGCATCATACACTTCATCTGTTCCATGTTCGCAACCATCATAGACACAGTACACACTATTCCTCCTCCATCTATCCATCGGCATGAGTAAGGTCACGGAGTATGATGGAGGCGTTTTAGCGAGCACTGTCCTTCTTTTCGTTACGGAAGTCATTCTGTCCATCAGTACCAATAGGGTTTAGTAACAGGTTCTTAGATTCTCTCCCGGGCAAGGGGTACCTATTACTCGAGGATGAGGAGTAGGTGCCTTCCTTTGATCATCAGAGGCAGAGGCCTGCATGTTTTGTATATTCTACGTTTCCCAATCGTTCTCGGTAGAGATTGGCTTTTTTTCTCTAGCTTCTTTTCGTTCCGTTTCGGTTTGCAGTGCACACCCATTCGACAGCTGTTGCTTGAGAACAGTCTAGACTCGAGCCTCTTGCCCGACGCGAGTCATACGTCGAGTACATCTCGATTCTGTTCAATCAGGCTGCAGTCCAGACGAAGCTGAGAGCGTTCCAAAGGGTTTACTAACAACTCGTGTGCATATACACGGGGTGTGGCGGAACTCGAAAGCGTCCTACAGTCCGTTGCTCCACGTTGCACCAAGCTGTCCCTTCGCTGCCCGACTTACACTCGGATGCAGCTTTGCATTGCATCTCCAAGTTGAGCTTGCAGTGCAGCAGAGTGTGCACATTTCAAACTCGCTCGACACGTCTTTACCGTTCCGAACAAGTCGCGATCGCCTTTTGCATTGCACGCTCTTGCTCCCATTCTACACCTTGGGATCACGACAATACAGAGATAGACACTGCACATCGCATCCATGGATCGCATACAGCAGCATTCGCACCGGCAATCACGTCGTCGCCCTCTCTCCGCGACTCTGCCTGTCCCGCCATCGCCGTCGTTGCCGTCGAGGAGGGCAGCGTGTACATCCCCATCATCCGGAAGGCTTCAAATGAGCCGGTTCATCGCTCTAGCATTCGCGACGGTGCTGGCACTTTCTGCACTTCAACCAGTTCAAGCAGTCAAGTTTGATCTCGTAGCGGCGCATGTTCCACGTCAAAAATGTATCTGGAATTATGCAATGTCGGATACTTTGGTGGTCATAACGTGCGTCCTTTTCCCCCCACCCCTCGCGTTTCTACCTTTCTTTTTGGCTGATCACTTCACTCCTCTTTGTGTATATGTCTGCGTGTGTGGATGGATATGGCGTGTATGCAGGGCGAATATTGCAAAAGGACCAAATCAAAAAGTAGACATGGAAATCATCGATGGAAGCAATCATCGTAATATCTATCAAAGCAAGCGTAATATCCAAGGAGAGACGCGAATGGCAATCACAACGCATGCCGATGCAGATTTGGGAGTCTGCTTTACCAATACATTGGACAAAGGTGAGATTTGTATTATTGGAACTTTGCACACAGCTTGCTTAAACTTTGGGTTTCCTTTTGCATTGTGATTAGGAATCGTCAATGACAATGGTCAGCTGGCTCGTGCAGTAGATTTGGATGTCGATATTGGCGCAGACGCAGTCGACTACAATGCTATAGCTAAAGCCGGTACGCATGATCTATCCACCGGCTTTTCCAGTCTATGCTCCGAATCAGTCACTAAATAGACGTTTATCCGTGTGTCCCTTCCTACAGAGTCTTTATCAGGTTTAGAAGTTGAAATGCGTAAATTAGAAGGAGTCGTCAAGGAGATCGTCGAAGAGCTCAACTACCTCAAGCGTCGAGAAGCGAGAATGAGAGATACGAACGAATCAACGAACGAACGAGTGTGGTGGTTTTCCTTGCTTACCGCTGCTACCCTCGTCTCGCTGGGAATTTGGCAGATATTATACCTCCGTTCCTTCTTTAAGCGCAAGCACCTTATCGATTAAAGTGTTGGGTTGTTGTTTGATTTCAGTAGCATCAACATGGCGCCGGGTTACCCATTTGTATGGCGTGCATGCAAGCAGTTATAGTAAAGGTCCCGCCTGAGGACATCAAGTGATTGACCCAGTCATGCTAATTTCACTATCCAGCTTGGGAGCTCTCAATCCGCCAGCTAAGACTACATCCTAAACAGTCGCACAAGTCAACCAGACGAGCTAGGACTCGAAATGCCCTTGCGAGAGGTCGTTTGCACGAAACAAGGGGATCGATCATAAGCACCGATCTAAGCACAGTCTGTTTTGCAGATATCTACACTGACGAGTCCATACCAGAGTTTTACAACACACAAATCACCCTAATTCGCTACTCGTTATCGATGTGGTCGCATACTTTATTATCCCGCCCGCCCGCCTTAGGCCTCCAAGGCTCTGTTCGCATGAGCGACAAGGTCGGCTTGCTGTAGTTTGAGAAGATTTAGGACTCAGCCATTGTATTTCGAGAAGAGAGGAAACGGCAAGACTTACAGCCCTAAGCGCTCTCGGCGCATCAAAGTCGCCCAAGATGCATTCAACAAGTCTGTCAGGTGCGGATATAGAAGCTCATTTAGCCTTCTTTCATTGTTCTAGTAGAATATCAAAGCTACTCACGTCAACTTGCTCGTGTCCTGGAGCTCAGGACTGACAAGCAAGTCCTCTAGCTCTTGTCTATTGTTGGTCTTGAAACTCTGATAAGAACCAGCGGGAGGATCGAAGACTTCAAGAAGTTTTTGCCAATTCCAGTTTTTGATATTGTTGTATTCGCGACCTCGGCCGTGGATCAGCCTTTCGACAACGTACCCATCATTGTTCAGGATGCTGCAATCGAGGCCATGTTTAGCGGGCTCAATGTTCAAGCGACCACATGTGCTTACACAATGATAGGCTTGACACCTTGTCTGATCATGGTAGAAATCTCCTGAACCGACAATTGGCTATGGAAAGTGCAATCTTAGCTATACGCTAGGAGGTCATATTATACCAAGTACTCACATGCTTCCATCACCTGTGAACAAGATCGTTCGCCGTCCTTGCTCTCTCGCAGCAATGGCAGCACCCAAAGTTGCACCAGTAGCCCACCCGATTGAACCCCATAGTATTTGAGTGAGCAAAGTGGAATTCTCCGGTAATTGGACATCTAGCAAACCAAAGCTTGAAGTGCCGATTTCAGAAACGATAACATCACCAGGGCTGAAAAAGGTTGCCCATAAAGGCCAAAATTCATCTTGTGTAATGACAGCTTGCTTTTGTGTTGGTGTTGCCGGTACATTTTGTGTTAGACCTCCGTGCGGTGGTCTGTGTACGAAATGGGACTTGTCCTTTGTCGCTGCTATTTTGCCTAGTGCGGCAGTGAGCTTGGGTAGTAGAGATTGGTAGCCAGCGTCTGGGTAAGTAGCATATTGAATCAACGTCTGATTGTGGTGAAGTTCGACAGTGTACTCGGTAGCAACACGATATGAGAAACTCTATGGATCCAAAACAGGCGTATATGAGCTCTCTGATGGCATTCCATCGCGAAAGCGGAAAAGGCAAACGTACAGCAGTGTTGAAGTCTGTCTTGAGCGAACCGATTGAAAGAATAAAGTCCGAGGATTCGAAGGCCTCTTTGACTTCAGGTATAGTGATCGTACCAACATAGATACCTCCGAATTGCGCGTGTCTCTCATCTATAGCAGTCTTGCCCATCGGCGATGAAAAGAAGGTCTACAGTGCGATAACGAACAGTATCAGCGACTAGCGACAGACGTATTCACACTGCTCGCAGCTTGGCGAAATGTAACGCACCATTCCTGTAGCCTGAATAAGGTCCTTTGTCTCCTTTTGCATTCTGAACCGTGTAACACCGGCATCGACTAGGACGCAGGGCTTGGTGGCTCTTTCGTACATCTTGCAGATTTGCTTGATGATTACATCCTCTACCACGTCGCTCACTTTAGGTAGTGCTAGTATCTTGGTGATTGACGCGTGGGTGATAGGTGTCATCAGAGGTTCAGCTGGGATCTTGCCTGCAGCGGTCAGGTCAAATCAGTTAGGTCGTGCCGGCGACCAAGCTATACCAAGGGCTTACTATCGACCAGATCAGTGGGAAGAGTCAAATAAGTGGGTTTGTTGTTCTTCAGAGCTTCGAAAATAGCCCTATCAATCTCTTCACCCGCATCTGAAGTGCCTGTTTTCTTATGCGGAGGCTTGATGTGAGCTTGGGTGATTGTGATATTGGAGTAGATGTTTTGGAAAGCATCGAATCTTCCGTCTCCTAGGGTGTGGTGCAGCATTGCTCCTTTCGATTGCAGGCCTGTCGATGGGACACCGACAATGTGGAGAACAGGAACCCATTCGCTGAATGCGCCTGCGATGCCGTTCGTTGCGCCTGAAACGGCAAATAAAGATCACATATGGGCAAGTAAGCATGCTTGCACCTGTCTCCTGTAGCAAATAGCAAAAGAAGCCATTGACGCACTCAGTTCACCAACACCGAATGTGGTCACGAGGACGCCCAGACCCTGTTTGAGACGTGCATAGCCATCTGCAGCGTATGAGGCGTTGAGCTGCGGAATACGAGAAGGAGATGGGCAAGGTAGGAAGATGCAATCAAGGATCAGATAAGACCGGCGGAGATTCGCAGCAGCAGATGGTGGCGGATATGACCATACCTCGTTTGTGCATCCCACCCACTCAATAGCCTTGTGGTCTTCGACATAGTCGAGGAAGCGTAGGAAGAAGTCGCCTGGATGCATGTTAGAGTATCAGTTATGGGTTGCTTCTTGCTTGCAACACGGCATGGACACCCACCCGGGACGCCATACAGGCAGGTCACGCCGCTGGGAACGGTGATGTGGGAAGAATCAGCATGGCCGGCAGCAATGAGGACAACCACACAGGATAACGCAGCATGACATACACCTGCTCGAGACGCGTAAGTCTGCGAAGGGCCAAGGAAAGTCAGCGATGGTCAGCCCTTTGTGTCGAGTATCGCGAGTCCTAGGGGGCTCTCTCCGCTGCCGCACAGCGACGACTCACATGTAGTCGGAGATGGTGACTTCCTTGATATGGCCATTGGACATCTGTTCGTGGGATCTCTTGGACATGATGGCTTGTTAGTAGCAGTAAGGAATAGTCCGCAAGAAGAGAGAGACAGAGCAAAGACGACTGCAAAAAGCAAAGCACTCCGAAAGGACCAGGAAAGTCTCATGACCCAGTTTTCTGAAGCATGTGACCTCGGCGACTTGAGAAACAATGCACGCGGTCCAGCCAGCTTGGACGATGAAATCTCAGTCAGGTGCACGATGCAGACAGACGAGTCGCTGCAGCACAACACTGATGATCTTGAAAGGACGGCTGTGGACTCCCGCAAAACATCTCTCATCAGTCAACTACATGCACGCTCGCGCACTTCCACCGCTTGTAGATTAGCCGGTAACAGATGGTGGCGAATCTCGATCGTCTTGTCCGGGCACGTGCCGTATTTGCAGGCAATCGGGGCAGCAGGCAGGACTCCTCTTACTTATCTGACAATTAGCTCTGCTGCACTTCCAGATACGCTTGCCGTTTGCCGCCATGGTCGGACCTGCACAACAAGGCATCCTTATTCGGGCAGGGAAAGCAGCCGAGGCGTTGCAGGTCTCGCTGCCACCTTTCAAAGCTGGAGAAGACGCGTCTAAGCTTTACGCGCATCTGTTCGATGCAACTGAGCCATCAACTCACCGCGTGGACGTACAAGAGCTACCTATAAACGCTCATCTCCCATCAGACGATCGACTGCTGCTCCTACATGCTTCGTCGTCCACCTCACAACAGCACCTGCCTGAGAACAGACTGGCAAGCGAAGTTCTCCTCGAAAAGGTAGACTGCGCCTCCATTCAAGGCGACGCCTACGTCTTTTACTCTGCATCCGGCAGAGACTTGTTCCTCAGAAAAGACTGGCAAGCCCTGCATGACGTGTGCTACGGTGCTCGTTTAGCAAACATCCGCAAGTCACAAAGCCACACTGTAAATCTGGAAGACTTGGCAAAGCAATTCCTCAGCAAGCGAGACGAAGCCATCAGTCAATCCGAGGAAGTAGACATGGAGGAAGAACACTTAGGAGAGAGTGGGGGCGATTGGACAGACGAAGAAGTTGAGAAACCGCGCGAACCTAAGAAAGAGATCGATAGCGATGACGAGGATCAGGAAATGGATGATAATCAAGCAGAAGAGGGTGACAACGATGAACAAGAGGAAGAAGAGGATAGTGAAGGATCCTACGAAGACGAAAGCGAGCTTGAGAGTGACGATGATGATGATCCTCGTAAGAAGGCTCTCCTGGAAATGATCCAAGCTGCGATCATGAAGGATGGTAAGCTTGACTTGGAGAGGTACGCATACTCTTCTATTTCCAAGCTCTATAGGCGACCACTCTATTATGAGTATGCCGAAATTGTGATGAACTCCGGGTTCTCATGATTTCGGTGGCCGTTCGTTCGACCATGCCGGGCCTGGCGGAAGGAGACCATACCCACAATGCGACAGCATATATGGGCTATTAAATGAATGACGTGCTGATTCACCTTCTTTGTGGTCTCTTTCAAATGTCACAGGCTGGGTCTGGTGGAAAAGAACGGCAAGCTAGTCCCGAAAGATGACTGAATAATCATGCGGAACAGGTCGTGTTTGTTGACGAAGCGAGTCTAGAAATCGCTAGAACTACGTTTCCATCGCTGGGGTCGTTCGAAACAACCGTGACAAAGAAGTCCGTTGATGAAACCAACGTAGGTGTTATCACACCAAGATACCTGCTCGATGTCCGCCACTTGCCGACCCATCGAAAGCAAAGTGATGGCATGCACTCGTGCCTGCTTAAGGTGCAGATAAAGGCACACTTTTAGGCATGGGTCGTATTTTAAGACAGAGCAGCCCAACATGGAGATTGCAGGGCGGGGGTATCTATTGTCTTCATGAAGCCTCATATGAATGTACAAAATCCTACAAGCATTGCGAAGGTACAGTGGTAAAGTAGGCAGAAACGGCGATGTCCAACGCTAAAGGGAGCTCACACCCGGACGGATATCAATCGCTACAGAAGAGCCTGAGACGATCAAGCGAGCATATCTTGCTTCAAAAGCTGCCAGCAATACTTCTGTCTCTCGAAATACTTGTATCCTCGGGTGCATTTGTTGGTTCTGCTCTCTGCGATTTCGTTGGGCCTGCAACACTTTTGCTGCAGACCATTTGTAAGGCAGGTTCAGAAGAAATAGTAGAGAACTTATTAGCAAACAATCCAATATCTTGAATGAGATTCACCGAAATCCCTACAGCGCAGTTATTTCCAGTCTCATCGGTCTTCTGATCGACAGCCCATGCTGCGCTCTTGCCGTCTTCGCTGAGCGTGCAGGTCCAAAGGGAGTGCCTGTCTTCACCGCATCGACCTGTAGACGCAGACCATCAATCAGAACCTAATAGGCACCCGCTCGTATTCCTTAGAAACGCGACCAAGCTTTACGCACGTATGTTCGCGGCAGCAACATCGCAAGCTGCACTGGGTGCGTAGACATCGCCATTAGGATCAAAGAATACGTAGTTCGTGGGGTTTCTGTCGGGATCATCGTCGCGCTTCTTCGGCATCTGAGCATTGACAGTGAAGGCAGGCAAGACGGCTAGGGTAATGATAGTAAAGATATTCTTTGCGAGCATAATACACTATCGTATATTGCTAGGATTGCTTGACGCGTTTGAAGCGGTGCTGTGTGTGTGTGGTAATAAAGAGTGTGTTGGTTGATGCGTGTTGACCAGATCAGAAGAGAGGAAAGAGAGCAGGAGTGAACTCCCAAACGGGAATTAGGCTACCAGGTGTCTATAACAAGGGGTCTTTCAGGACAAGGGGATAGCTGTCGAAGCAAGTGTGGCGGGTTCCCATCGCCTGCCGCCCGCTGTGCCTTTTTGCTCTTCCGGGAGAGAGAGCGGTCGGGATATCGCTAACTGCCCGGGCCGAAAAGCTCATGTCGGAGATCACCTGCTGATAAGGCCACACTCCTCTTGAGTACGCTGATGAACCGAGATGGCATTTCAACATTTCCAAGTTGGATCAATCGTCTAAGATCGTGCTTTCCTCAATATTTTGTTCCTGTTCTTCAGTCTTGCCGTTATCATTGTGATCCGTGATGCGTGCATAAGTGAAGACCTGGGCAACAAATGACAATATCCCCGCGAAGATAGCAACCAAAAAAATCGTCTTGATCGCATATTCGTATGCTTTGATGCCGATATCCTTTTGCCATCCGCGTAATTGCCACACCAAGGTAGGAGCTCCTTTCAAACGATTGATGAGAGACCAATCTTCCGCTGTCAATTGTCCATCTTCGCGATAGGGTAATATCGACTCGACGAGTGATTTCTGCAAACGTCGTTGTAGGATACCACCTGCTATTCCTGCGCCGAAACTAGGTGCAAGTCCGCGGAATGTATTGTATAGTCCCGTGACAATAGCCTTTTCGTGCGTGGTTGAAAGGATGTGTGCTAAAGTATAGACGAGAACTGCCCCTGCACCCAGGCCGTTGAAGATGAGGAGATAGACATAGCTGCTGACCGGTGCCGAAGCCGACAAGAAATAGAAAGCAACGTACGTCGTTGTGAAAAGTATGATGCTGACTAGAGATTGCCAGTAGTATCCACCAGCGTGTCGAACGCTATAGGCTCCCACAACCAGCCCACCCAGACCGAAGCCGAAGCTGGTAGGGATAAGAGAAGCTCCTGCTTCAGCTGGATGAAAGCCAAATACCGACATGGCCCAGATGGGCGAGTAATACAGCAATACCCATCGAGCGGTCATACTCAATAACGAGCAGAAGCATCCGAACAGAGTGGCTGGATTCGATAGAAGCGAGACTGGTATGATCGGTAACGTTGCGAAGCGATATTCGATAAGAATAAAGAGAAGTAAGAGTGCAATGCCGCCTAGCAGCGGATAGAGAGAAAAGGAAGAAGCCATAGCAGATGTAAGGAGTAGTAATAGACTACCGGACTAGCAATTGATACAATACTTATCAGCTGTATTCTAGGCAGAGGGGCAACCCGAGATTTGCTTACCAATGTGGTAATACCGGCATAGTCGATTCTTGCCCATTTCTGTTTGCGCGTCAAAATAGGTGTTCTAGGAGGATACGCGGGAGAGCAGGTGTAAACGATGATGGCCGACACTGCTGCAATAGGGGCTTGCAGTATGAAGGCTGGCCTCTATCCGTATGAAGTAACATCAGCGCTTCAGAATTATGACGGCATGTACCCTACGTTTTGCGATTACTCACCCAACCGTAGGATGAAGAAGCAAAGCCACCTCCTATAACGCCTCCAAGACTGCTTCCGCAGGTGACCACGCAGTTTACGATACCAAGCAAAAGTCCGCGCCTACGTACGGGCGCTCCCTCGATGAGCAAGACATTAGTCGTAGTGAAGAGACCTCCAGCTCCACATCCTGTCAAAGCCCTGCCCAGGATGAAGACGATTGCATTCGGAGCTAGTCCAGCCATCAACTGCCCGACTGCAAAGACCGTAGTTGCTGCTAGAAAGATATTTGTAGGCTGGAATATAGTAGACAAGCGCCCGACGAGTGGAGTCGTGCATGAACTAGCAATCTACAGAACGAAAGGGTCAGTGGACAGGTGCTACGTCTGCCTTTGTGATATCAAACAGTTGAACGAACCATATAGCTCGCTGTCATCCAGGTTGCAGCATTCTGATATGCCTGCAAAGTCTCGGCAATGGCGAAGTACATCGTTGTAATGGCCGTAGCATTGCTTGAAAACAGGAACAGCAAGCTCGAGTATGAGAACATCAACATCCAGAACTTGAAGTCACCCGGCGACAGGCTCGGCTTCTCCTGCTGTGTTTTGCCTGTCTCTTCAGCTTCTACTTGCTGTTCATAAATCTGATGATCGGCCGACTGCCTCGACGAGACAGATGCATTCCCATCTTGTAGAAGCGGCGTGCGCTCGTTTGCGCGTGGCACTGATGGTGCGCCGCGACTCATGTGAAGATTAGCTTGTACTACGTACTATGCAGAGATGCGGAGCGCGCCGATGTTCAGGCCGGCGACGTAAGAGTCAAGTTAGTCAGCTGAGGCACATGATGGTGGCAAGCTAGACAATGTCTGTTCACAATGCGTGGAAAAGCCCTATGACCCGAATACTCTGTCATTTAGGCTTTGTCAGTCTTTTCTCTTCCTGTTGCTACCTAGAAGCAGTACAATGTAACCATCCTCGCTCCGGTTCCGTTTTCAGCAGACGTGTAATGCGTGTATGGGTTCCCCCAGCCCCCCCCCCCCCCAACGGGGGCGGTTCTACCTCCCCGGGTTCGTGTATAGATGGTCCCCAATTCCCAATTCTAGAGATCTAATATTGTCAGCGACCTATGTATTCGGCTCGTCAATGGAATGTCGTCGAGCATAACGCAGACGTTTCCGCAATGCTTCAGCCCTCGAAAAAAGATCTTTTGGTCTTTCATGGCTTCCAGTCCCTCGACGATGTATTGCCATCGCATCATTATCAGATGTATGAGAAACTTCCACCATCTCGGGCCATTTATGATGAGCAATCGATGGAAATGGATGGGCTAAAGTCATCGAATTAAGGAATGAAGGAAAAGGTGCGCACAGCTTAACAACCCACCTTGGACAATGAGAAGCACGCATAGAAGTGAGAGTATACTGGATAAAAAAGCGGTCCGCATGACGTCGTGGAGCTTCGGTCAGAATAGTATACACTGGCTGGTTACGTTCAGGAAAGTAATGGGGTGGCGCTGAACTTGGGCGAGGATGAAGAATCAGGAGCGCGACAATGACTGGAAAGAGGCGTAGGAGAGTAGAGGAAAGAGCCGGGGCAGGCACGAGAGGATAGCGGTATTGGGCATGTTGAGCTGAAGGGGACGCCGGAAGGTAGTCTACCGACTGAATGCAGGGTTGTTGCCGACAATCGGGTACAAAGGTCCATCGCTCAGGGGACGCGAATACTAGTGGGTCGCATAGAGACCGTGCTCAGCCTATCCGGACCTCGATGTGGTTGTTGCTGTCCGGACCAAGAGCCCGCCGTCACTCATCGGTCCGGGTCGCTTTGCGTCTGTCGGTTCCCACATTACACGTATCGGTCTGCAAATGGATTTTCCAGTTTCCTGATATATTATATCCCTCCGAGTGAATCGCCAACAGCAATACCCGAGTGGTGCCATGGCCAAGTGGCGAAATCTTGGTATCCAGAACTTCACTAACGAGAACTTTTTCACCCGCCTTGCCTTCAGAGCGAAAAATCGTTGGCGTTTCGACCCATCTTCATGCACAGATGGCTTTTTGCATCGGAACGGACGGGAATGCGTGCCTTTGGAAGTTGCTCTGTATGTGCCTCTCTCTAGTCCCCCTTTGGGGTTCCCGGAACAGAAGCGAGAAGTGGTTAAGTCTTTGTCGCACAATCATGCAGAAAATCTGTCCTGCCAAATACCATGCTTGCACCCGTATCAAGCTTCAATTCCAGTCTGCACTTGTTTGGCATAAGAGATATAACGGCTCTAACTCCATCGGTGAATTCTAGTAGACTATGGGGCTGAACGACCACGACTTGACAAAATGTCACTATCAGCCATCCGACGAAGACGAGCCTGCTACCTGTGACAGAATACATGTAGAAGGAGAGTTCTATTGCTTACAGCGTAGGTGACCTCACTACTGGCGAAGTGACATTGACGGCTGATGTGCGGATATGCCTGCCTTTACAGACAAGTGTAAGTATCGTTCGGTCTGCGCGAAAACTTGATGACAGCGCAGCAGGCACGAACCAATGCCTCGTGAACTAATAGGCTCCATCGAGGGTTGTCACTGGAGAAGGTCAAAGTGGGATAGACCAGTTTGCTGGCGTCACGCCGGCATTCCTCGGGCCTACTGCAAGGGACATAACTGCAGCGCGTAAGTTGCAGGTGAGAGACGTACTTGTGTATTCATTGATGGGGGGCTGAGACACGCTTGTACAGCGCCCCGGAGTGCAGGAACGTCAGCTCCGGCTTTGGGGTTTAAACCTTCAAGCTGTGAAAGCGTGCTTTCAGGTCGAATCGGCATGTACTGCTTCACCCTTTCCAGAATCCGCATTCAGAGGTTTCTTGGCGGATGTTTAAAACGCTATCTCCCGGAACTATCCAATCTCTGAGGATCTGGCAATATTAGCCCTCTCTCATCGCTGCAACTGGCTGTGAGATTTCGAACGGATAAAGTCTGTACTATCTATCATTCACACGTAGCGCACCTCGCCGCTGAGCGTATTGCTCCTCATATTCTGAACCGCCCGCGTTGTCAATTCCTGCTTGCCGCCCTGTTCTTGGTAATGTCAAGTGAAGCCATTGATTCGTTCTCGTTCTGCGTTACCCATGAGGCACTTTTCCATGCGCATCATTGCCATGATCGGGATATGAAAGAGCAAGTATGTGAGTGAAAGTGCTTCAGCTCTGATTGCTACTCCGTTTTCACCAGCATGGTGATCACTCACTGACAAGCAAGAGTGACACTCTCTTTACTGCACTACTCACCTGACATTTCCGACGCCGTGCTCTTTGTGTGCACGCATTTCAGCCAGTGTGGAGTTACAGCCGCGGGAGACGCGCTTTACAGTCATCACCGACCTTTCTACCATACGAGCGTACAGATTTCTGTGCAAGCATGACAGCTGCAGCCTCTCATCTTCTCTCAAGCAGAGATCTGGACCACCTGCCTATGGGTCCATCCTACAGCGCAATGAAGCCTGCTGCTGCAATAGCTGCATGCAGTGGACCCCTCTTGAAAAGAGTGTGGGCAGACGACCCGGCGATAGACTACATTGGCCGATGGGACAGCAGCAAGACTGCAAAATGGTAGGTTTTCAGCTCATTTGCCTTTGTAGTCCCGGTCGAGCTGTGCTGATGCAAAGGTATCCCCTCCTCCGAATCCATAAATACCTTGAATGACTTCATCACCTCTGCTGGAATGTTCGTGTACCTATTTGCAGGGCGGGATCGAGTCTACGCTTTCGCTTCGATGGACCTCTACTTTTCTTATTGCCGGGTGACAAGACCTGCTCTACCGATTGTCCTTCGCTCGGCTGGCAGGTTGATGGCAAGACATATACAGCACGTGCTAGAAAGGGTGTCTCGATACGGTTGTGGCCACCCGAAGGGACAGTACACGCTCCTTTACCCGTCACACCAAATGCAGAGGAGCCTGAACAAGCAAGTGAAGATGTACAAAGGCCTGCACTTGCCCATCGTGGGCAGGGTACATCCGACAATCTGAATCTTTCGCTCTCTACCGGACTTTTCGAGGCCAGCAACGACCTGACGGCGGACCAAACTACACCGAAAGCCTCGTCATTCTTTGAAGCAGGACAAACATCGTCGCCTGAACCGAGTGCCTCTTCCTCAGTGTCTTCCAGCTCCTCTCGGCTTATCGAAATCACCCTAATCGACTGGGGCAGTGCTCTACAGATCCAACACTTCGAAATGCTAGAGGGTACAAACCTGACACCCGCTTATCCAAAAGGGATTTCGAAGCTACCTACACTCTTGTTTATTGGCGATTCTACTACTTCAGGCTATCTTAGAGCGCCAGCTAGAGCGACAATAGCCAAAGAATATTCTGGGTTTCTCGATGCGTACCCAGCGCAATTGCGGTTGTTACTAGCACCAGGGGTGCGGGTGAGCTCAGTGGCATATCCGGGCATAACACTAGTGGACGATATATCCCACGAAGGGATGGAAACGAAATTCTTTAAGGCAGGTCCGTTGGAGATTGACGAATTCGATAATGATTGGGATTTTAGGGACAGAGAAGATGAGACTGCTCCAACCCATATATTTGTCAATATCGGTACAAATGACACGGCGCCCACCGAGAAATATTTGGAGACATTGGAGAACTTTCTTAACGTTCTGAGAGAGACTTATGGCCGTAGAGCAGGAGATATACTAGTCATGGCCCCTTTCGGCCAGTACCGGGAGAATAACGGATCAGAAAAGACTGATGGCCAGGCTAAAGCACCGTATCAGACCTTCTTCCCTGGCATACGACAAAAAGTAGAAGAAATAGCGCAAGAATGGGCAATCGAAGATCCATTAGCCTCCGGTGATTTTCCGGAAACTCCGATCTTGGAATATACTAAAGCACAATTAGACCAATCCAAGCCATTATCCACACCTCCAGCAATTAGATCAAGACCGAGCAGTAGACCTAATTCGGTAGGATCAGCAGCTTTCGCGACTGCTTCAGAAAATAAACCAGTGCCAGACTTGATCCTCCCTAGGAGTCCTTCAACGGGCTCTGTCACACAACGCAGACCTGCACTCATCGTTAGACCAAGCTCCATTGCTGCAGTCGCACCTGAAGAAAGGGGTACCAAGACTAGACTTCACTTCGTTGATACGCAGGGTTGGCTTGAGGATAAAGAGGATACATATGACGGCGTCCACCCTACGAAGAAAGGAGCCAGAAAGATAGCGAAAAAATTGAAGCTTTGGCTTGGAGAGCATGGGTTTCTGTCCGAGGCGTGAAGGGGTCGACCGCGCAACGGCACCTCCTCATGAGGCGTCCACATGCATCGTGGAGCGCTATTTCCAGTATGTCACGAAGTGCTAGGCCCCTCTCGCTCCCTTCTTCTGTTTTGGAGCTTGCGGTGAACTCATTTGCAAAGTGTTCAAGATTCCCATGGCATGTATACTACAAAGACAGTTTTGCTACATTTTCCCGATAGTTTATGTTCACACATTTCCGCTTAAGTCCATCAGTTCATTCGGTATAGTACATCATCAGGGGCGAATCCGAACCCCTTACACCTGTCTCATAGGTCTTGTTTAGCTGTTGGTGCATCTGTTAATGGGACTGTGGGTAATATATAGTCAGCTAAGATGCAATTATGGCCCCGCAGCCTCACCCTCCTTGAAAGTGTCATTCTTGGCTTACCGTACTGAACGCTACATAGTTGGCAAGCGAAACGTATTCAGTGGACCAGTCTCCCATTGTAAAGCAGGCGGTATCGCTCACCCAAAGAGCTTCTCTTCTCTCACTTTGCCAGTCTCGTCCTTATCGTACAACCAGACATCCTGCATATAAGTGCCAACAGGCACGAACATTCTTCCCCCATTCTTGAGTTGATCTATCAATTCTTGTGGTTTGTTCGGAGCAGCTGCACCGACGTGAATTACATCATACGGCGCCGCAGGCGGAAAGCCCTTCCGGCCATCCCCTGTCACGACTTGGATATCGCCTGAATCGAGTAGGGATGCATGCTTGTCCTTTCGGAGATTGGCCGTTGACATTTCCGTGAGTTCCTAGATGCCCAGAAAGTCGAGCTTGAGCTTTACCGTGGTAGAACTCCGAATATAAGAGGCCTCGCCATACCTTGATATGGTCTATGCCAACTCTGCACGAGGCATAGGTTTAGCTTGTATGACGCTAAGAGAGAGATTTCGACTTGTTCTCACACTTTGCCGCCGGGTTGTACAAGCTCATGCAGGATTCCTACGAGGTACTGTAGAATCCCAGTATGTTGAGCATGCGAGTAATACCCCATCCAGATGACACTTACTCCACTTCCGCAACCGACGTCAAGGACCCTTGCGCCGGGCTTGAGGTGTTCAACGAGGTATTCCAAAGCATGTGCATGCCTGTCGCAGAGGGACATGTGTGAGCGGCTTCAGTCAAACGCAAGCTATCCGTATATAAGGCTAGACTGCTTCTAGCGTGACTGACATATGCGGAGCCGAGATGGTGGCGCTGAAGCCTATTCTCTGCGGGGCATCTTCGTATGCGCTGGAGCCAGGGAGACAATAAAACTTGATACAGCGCACGAGGGAAAGTTGAGTGCCACAAGAAGGCAATGAACGCAGTTAGTTGTTACTCATCGATCAATCTAGTGACTTCACCCGCTGTCACTGTATGTACCTTTCTGTCCGTAGCTTTCATAGCATCTCGGATACGGGTACTCTTGATGATACCAGCTTTATACAGGTTGTCGACGAGCTCATCATTGGAACTGCCAGAACAACGCCATGCCATTTTGGCGGCAAGTATTGGTGACGATGCTTTGGATAAGGTTGCCGAGTCCGAGTGCAGTAGTGCACTTAGGGAGAATCCCGACAATAGCTGGCGGATCTTCAGCGTGATGGAGTGAGGAGCTAGACAGTGTACCGTGACTAGATCTGCTGGAGACTGGTAGAAGAAATCCAGCAAGCAAGCGCACAGGCTGCTGTTCTGATTGCGCTGTAGTTACAAACCAATCGGTGGCGTGAAGTCGACAGCAGCATGAGAAGTGACCTTCGTATTGCTCTTCTGATTTCGAGCCGATAGCAAGGATCCTGTATCTTACGTCCATGACGTCAGCCTCTTCCGTAGAGACCATCTCAGCCAAATTACTGTCAAGAACAGCTGTAGATGTCCCATTAACGCCCACATCAGCATGGGATTCTTCATTACAAGAGCAGATACAAAGTTTGAAGCTGCAAAAGGGCGATAAAGGCAAATTAGATGTACTCAAAGCTGGTGAGGTAGTTTTGCTACTTTAGCAATATTCGAAATTGGAGAGGTGACTGGCCTAACCTCCAAGCCTTTACACGTGCGTTGCGCTGTAGCCATGCATCTATGCAACGATGATATCGAACAGGCACATGAGTTGGCTCAAGCTCACGACGAGAGTATGACTGCAAATCTATGTCATGCTATCTTACATCGGAGGGAGCAAGATTACTGGAATTCGGTAAGTGGCGTTCGAAATAGCTCAGCGTTTCCTCAGGTCATGTACTAAGATAATATGCTATATGACTCCATTTTCTCGCCCCTGACACCGTTGCTTTCATTCTGTCGATGCTGTACCTACTCTTTCCACCGTATAGAAATGGTGGCTATCGCGCATCAAGCATCCGCTTCTGTCAAACGTACATAATGGCGTTGCCGGTGCGAAGCGTTTCGTGGACGATGTAGAACGAGCAGAAAGTGGTTCTGCCGACCTCTCGAAATCACTTGAACTGCAGGAGAAACAGTGGATGGAGCTGAAGGCTTTATTAGATTACGCTGTCAAAGAAGCGGGTTCGTGAATGGGCCTCCAGGCTGGTCTCGTAGAACGCTCCGGCCGGTTATCTTTTGCGGATCCGGCACACTTGGCACTGCATGCGTGTGCATGTTCGAAGTCGATGCGAACCCCTCATTCCTCCATAGTTGCGTCTGCCACATATTCTCTGATCTCCTGTAGCCTATCGTTGATATCCTCTGTTAGTTGTTGTATTCTGCAGTAGATACAGAAGCATAATATATTCAGTATGATAGAACAAAGACGAACTCGCGCTTGACGTTCTCATTCTAACCGAGGTTCCCCTTACCTTCTTAGCGATGTTCCTGTAGCTGATCTGATATTAGCGAGCTGTTGCCGCTGTTCCACCATGCACGCAGCTGTACTGTTCTCAGTACTCTCGTTTTCAGCTAGCTCGTTAAGTTTCCCGATCCTGAGCAACTGCAAGCGTTTCGTTTCTTCAGAGATTCGCTCTTTCTCCAGTTTCTCGATAGCGGAGCATTCAGTTGACATTCTTCGCACAGCAGACGCTTCACTTGAATTTTGTGCTTCATCTGCTCGTTTTGTCAACAAAGTAATGATAGCTTCGCATTCTGCCCTCATTTCGAGCAATCCGGAACTGCTGATCTCAATGACTTTCTGAAGAGCTGCATCGGTTATATCTGCTTCGGAGAAAGCGGTAACGAGCTCATTGGAGATCCCGGATCGTGTTGCCTGTGCTTTGAGGTATGCTTGAAGTAGCTGCAGGGGGGACAGTGTACCCTGCAGGTACGTGGCAGTCCTGCTTGGGCTGCTGGAGTTTATTGCTGCTCCTGCTGCAAGTGCGTCATCTCCGTTTACTGACGGCGAGTTGACCATGTTATGCAGTTGTAGCTTAAGTAGTACGGGACGGGTAAGCTGTTGACTCTTGCAATGCTCAGAGGCTTCCTTTGTAATCCTTGTGTATGGTGCACACTCTGGCCATCCGCTGCACGATCAGGAGAGAACGAAGACGGCAAAGACGAAACGTGACTTCAGCAGTTGCCTGTCTTAGAAGCAAGTCAACTGCCAGGACGACTCCGACGGGAGCAAGCTCGACAGAACAATCTCACAGGCAGGACAACGCATCTGGGTACACTGCATCTCGGCTTGGTCTGGTCAGCCGAACCCCGGCAGCCAGTCTCTGCCACCATTGTCGCGAGGAGAGAGATAAGCGGTGGAGGCGAGCAGTAGTCATATGCATAGCAGCAAGACCACAGATGGACGGATCCGATCTGCTGAACCGAGAGTCGCGTGCTCCACATTGCCTGCAGGTGCGGCTGCTGAGGGACGGCAAAGCGAGGGCAACGAGGGCTCGACGGCGAGTCATGCCACTACGCGCGGACGAGCAGTCGCACCTCTTCCTCTGCAGTGAGCAATTGATATGCGATTCCCCAACCAAAGCAACCACTGACGGCGCACATTCAATTGCAGGACTCCCACCGTCTACCAGAGCCTTGTGTCGACCCTCTCTGCCCTTGGACCCATTGCGTCCGGATCCTCGAGGACGGTAGGCAACTGGAGCAGGCAGGCATACGAGCAGCTTGCAAGCAGCAAGCGCCGCGCATCTGATGGTGGCCATCTCCCGTCACTCGCTCGGGATGGTCCTGACGGCGATGCAGGCGCATCAGCTTCCGCCACCCACGCTACTCCGGCACCCGACATAGATCGCCCTCCGTTGGCAGTCCAGGACGAGGAGGACGGGGAACAACCAGATGACCAAGACGCACCTCGCATGGACGAACAGCTGTCTGCATCCATACACCACCGCCCCTCGAGCTCGGACGATCCTGTTCGCTTCTCGTCGTGGGATGCTCTGCCCAGCAAGACACGCGTCCTCGTCCAGGTCTTCGAATCAGGCAGGCTCAAAGTCTGGGATGCTTCGACATTCTCGGAGCTCGTCGAGGTCCTCAATATCGACTTCAAGCTTGTTGCCCCAGACAGCGCCCTCCCCCTGTCGGCCAAGTTCCTCCCCGTGGAGATCGATGGACACGTGCTCGTCGGCGTTTTGTGGGTCCCGCATCACGTGAGCTGATGAGCCGCTTGGTGCTGTATACTGAAGCGTGGCATCATACCTAGAACGAGCGACGGCGGTATCAGTTTGTACTCCACCGTGTCACATCGTGTCATAGAGTGCCTCTCCATTACCGGGGCGGGCGGGATTGTCAGCTTCCAGGTCAATGATCGCTTCATGGTGGCGGTAAGATCAAGCTCTCTCACAGCCGGAACTTGCGAATTAACCGCTAAACGGCTTCCACAGGCTGCTATCAACCCTCTGTCACTGCACATATGGAACCTTCCAACTTTTGAGCCCGCTCCATTCTCACCTTTGCATAACGTAGCACCCAACCCATACGATTTCACCCCGGTGTACTGTCTGTCGGCATCCCGCCTGTTGGCGTATGCTTCTACCACAGCTCCAGCATATGGTGGAAGTGGCGTCATAGCTGCATCAGGCTGGAATGATCAAGACGGGACTGGACGAGGCAGTAATGACAGGACCGGACAAACAGGTCATACCGAATACAGTGAAACAGCAAGAAGATGGGGAGAAGGAATGATGAGTCACGTAAAGGCAGTTACAGATTATGGATACAGTCGGTATCTCGGCAGTCAAACGGAAGGCATCAACACTGCTGCTGGATCAACAGGCCTCACGCCACCTCTCGCATATAAGCAGGCTTCCAGTCGTACATCCCGATCTGGCAGCTCTGCAGATAACTGCCTCAAGTCAGCTCCGCAATCTATTTCTCCTTTCTCTTCAAGATCTCCTCAACCGGCTAGTTTAGCTGCTTCTCCCACATCTGGGACGATGCGGGCTCCGGTAAATTCACCAAACATAGTTGGCGGACCGCAACCTGCCTCTTCAGTTGTGGTTCTGGACCTGGTCGCATGTAACAGGCCTTCCTCATCATCGAGGCTGGCACCATCACATCGGGCGAGGCCACCTAGGAATGACACAAGAGATCTTCAAAGACTCGTGTCAATCGCTCATTTCACGCCTTCCAAAAGTCATCCATTGATCTTATTATCCATGAGCCCGAATGGAACACTCTTATTAACTAGCTCCAGCGAAGGTCATTCGTTCCATGTCTTCGAACTTCGCCCTCCTTCTTTCGCTGGCAACTCAAGCATCCGAAGCGTCAGCCACCAGAGAGCGACGATGTCTGCCGCATCGGCCCCATCAAGCCAAGGTAGCTCCCTGCAATCATCAAACCCAGACTTAAAGGTCTGGCATAGATACAGACTCAATCGGGGTCTCACAGTCGCTAGGACGGTTGCGGCTCACTGGTCACCAGATAGTCGTTTTGTCCTCGTATCGACAAGCAGAGGCACGGTTCATGTGTACCCGGTTCATCCGCTAGGTGGCAAAGCCACGCCGAAAACCCACATACCGGGCGCTATTATGAATCCTGTAACTCTCATGCCATTGAGTGTCACTGTCAGTGCGGTGGTTCGAATTAAAGCACCTAGATTACCTGCTGTCCACGATAAGCAAGAAGGCAGCATTGACAGTCGAACTGCTGAGGAGCTCAGGGCCACGACCAGTACTTCGTCACCGAATATGCTGTTCGTACCGTTGGACTCTTTGCCAATGGAGGGCCTCTCTCGCTCAGCAAAGACCAATGCAAGTATCGATAGCCGTACTGTACCTCTCGTTCTGTTCTACCCGCACCTTCATTCCGTTTTACAGACTAGTCTCCATCTCACAGCTAGTCCCAAGACGGCGCCCACGGACGCCCCGCTTAGCACTCGACTCTCCAGTCAAGCTGTGTCTGGTCTTACCCAAATGATGAGGAATAGAGGCACTGCTCTACCTACTTTTGAATCAGAACTCCTCCTCGCCAGACATGACTGGCAGACACAGTGGCCTCTGGCACTGGAAGGAGGTCTGCAAGAGGAAGATGTTAGGACCGATCTTTCAAAGGTTGCAACTCCGAAGTTCAAAGCGCAAGGTGCAATAGTACGAGTCACATCAGCTCATGAAGCTGAAATTGAGTCGTTCAGCCATGCTCCAGGTATATTGCCGAGATCTATCTATCTTGCCCAAACGATTACTTTCCATACATATCCTCCTGCGACAGGTTCGAAGCAAGTAGGTCTGGCTAGTCAGTTCTCGCGGGGTGACTTCGAGATTGTCAATCAAAACAAGATCATCGTTCGGGAGGAAGTGTCTCATCGCTTCGGTTCCCGGGCAGGGGTACCCTTTGACGAAAGCACAGAGCTTCACAGTGCTATGCATACTATACTCGATGCCTCCAATTTATCTAGCTCGAGTCCAAATATTCAGTCAGGCAATTCACCAATGAGCAATTCGCCTGCCTTTCCGAACGGATATGGGAAGGTTTCGAGCACAAGCAAATGGCTTCCATCGCCCAGTCTAGCGTCTTTGCCAATTCCTATCAGTATCTCACCTTCGACGGTTCGACAAGCCGCAAGCAAAGTCCGCAAGTACAGTTCCAGTGTCCGCTCTCCTCGTCCATATGCCGCTGGAGCAGGTCATACCCTACAGAGCAGCACGTTGTCGTTCGAAGATGACGATGCTGTTCTAACTCAAGTGCCACATGACATGCTAGAGATCGAAGAGGAGGGTATCGATCTCGGAAAACCTCATCAAGGTCCTGCTTATTCAAACAAGTACGGATCTCGCTCCCCAGCTCCTGTCCCTTCATTGTCCGCCGGTACGGCTTCGTCCATCGAAAGTCACACGAAATCTACAGATTCGCCGACTAGGCCCCGATCCCATCGTGAATCCGGAAATAGTCCGTATTTGCAAGCCGCCATTGTGGAGGAGGATGCAGTCAATCAAGTAGAGTGGGATGACTTTAAGCTCGAAGGTATCGATGACGAGGACGGTTCGAAAGTGACTGACGTCGAGCAGCTCAAAACGAAAGTTCCTTCTCCTTTGCTTTCGTATGCTATGCTGCCTTTGATCGCAGCGAAGTCGGAGCAAATCACTGCCCGTATGGCATCTACGAAGGAACGGGAAGGTTCATCGTCGGCGATCATTCCAGAGCAAGGGTCACTTCTGTCACCACCGAGCACTTTCACCATTCAAGCACCTGCTTCTCCAGGCAGTGCACTCACTCTAGCCCCGCAGGCTGTCAAACCCGCGTCAGGCGCGTCTATCGTTGATAATTCCCTAGTCTCACCAACGGTGACTGCATACCAGGATGCGACCCCGTCACCTCTATCATCGTCTCCTGCTATTTCTTCCGCGGCGGAATTCAGCGCTAGTCCAGCTACCGCTGCTGTCCTTGCTAAACAGAAAAAGAAGAAGGCAAAGAAGGGCAAAGTACCATATGTAGTCACCTCAACTTCTCCAGAAACGACCTGATCATCAATTAACCAAGCAAGACTGTCGACTCGAACGACGATCAAGAATAAACAGTGTCATTGTAGCATATCCGGATACATACTAACAATCCACTTACAATCGAAAGCAGAAAAAGAAGTACATCAAGACGTGAAGCATTTGTGGTGCGGTGTTGTTGTGCCTAAATATTAACATCGTCGTCAGAGGGCGATACCATATGTTTTAGTACATTTCCTATCTCCCGTATACTCCCAGCAGTACGTCTGTACACGCTCAGAATTTGTTGTAGCATGTGCCCAGCATCGAAAGAGCATCCGTAACGTTATAAAAGTACCATCGCCTTACTTTCTCATAGACTGATGCTTGAACCGCCTCTTCAGTGCTCGTTTTTGCCACCTGCCAACCGAAGCTTGGGCGGCTACAGACGCTGCGCGCGCACACTATCGGCTAGGGAGCTTGGAACACCATGGTGATACATTAAGTATGCTACGTTCGGTCTAGCTCCGCTCGAGAGCCTTTTCGCGGTATTGTCCTAGGCTTAAGCCGATCGCGTTTTAGAAACAAACAGCAGCCAGAAGAAGCAAGAAGACGAGGAAAATGGGCAAGCCCTGGCTGAAAGCACTTTTTGCTGATCTGGCTCCTAAAGCTGACAAGGACGATAGATACTCGTCTGCCTCCTTCGAGAATAGTAGGTCGCCTCGCTGGGACCGACGACGTCCAGCGTCCAGCCCGCCGAAAGTGGTTAGGCCTGCATTACAAGATTACGACATCGCTGCTCATGCCCAGTCGAGCTTGAGAATAGATGAAAGTAGACCTTCAGACTTCAGGGTGCAATATGGAGCGCCGTATACGCCATCGACCAGCCAGGCCTATCCTGGAACATGCCCAAATAGCCGGTGGCGTACTCCACAAGCCCCACGACATGGGTGTGGCCCTCCACCCAGGTCGATGCCTGAGCCCAAAGACGTGTCTTCTCCTCCTCCACTCGGTCAACGCCATGCGCTCTACCCACAAGAGGTGCCTACTTGGAAGGTAGAGGATGAGTTCCCCTCTACACGAAACATCGGCGGGTTTATCAATCCTTCATACACTACTCCCAGATACTCACAAGATGAAACTACATACCGCACGAAGCTTCATAGACCTCAGTCGTCGCCAGATCGAAAAGCTGCGCAAGTTCCTTCGTCCCGGTCTTCGCCACGACCTCACCAACTATCGACACCTGAGCGGCCCTTGTTCCCGGCAACACCTCCACCGAGTGCGCCTCATCGTCCCTATAGCGATCCACAAAATTCGGTCAAGGCTGTCAGGGCACCTGTAGCCAGCAGGTCTAGCTCGGCTGACAGGACTAAAGGCAAACCAGATCAGTGCTACGGAACTACGGGCGCCGGGAAACGATGTACCCGAATAGTGAAGAGTAAAGCGACCACCCCCAGGGTGTCCGAGCAAAGTATAATCACGACAGATATCAGGTTAGGCCACACGGCGTTGAAGCAACTGGATAGACGCCTTAGCATGCGTAAGAAGCCTACCGGATCTATCCAGCGCAATGTCGGCGGGCAACGCATCATCGAAAGCGATAGTGAAGACGATTTTGACGTAACTGCTGCGCGCATGTTGCCGGTCAAGGATGCCTCAAGTCTTGAGTTACATGAGTTGGAGGAATTGCCTGTTTTCTGCTTTCAGCATGTCAAGCAGACATTGGAACAACGCGGAACGTTTATCAATGGCCGGTCCGTAGACTTTCAAGGTCCGTTGAACAATCGTCGCCTGCGGGATATGTATTGAGCTGACATTGGCCAGACAGACTGGATACCCGCATATCTACCTCAAGAAACCCAGCTTCAGCTACGGCACGAAATGGCAAAGTCAACTGGAGAGGCACGTCGGGGATACGTATACGTGCACGAGTTCCCATTCTCCAGTAGGCTCTTATTTGTCCTGGTCCTCTGAACGAAATTGACGTCTAGACGCAGCGAATAGTTCGGATACAACGACTTTCATCAAGCTTGGTCGCTCTGTGCGCCCGGTGGCCCGTTTGGCCGAATGGCGATCTCAATGCAAAAGCAGGCAGGTAAGCGTGAGTTCCAGGACCGTTGAACGGCTATCGATTGATGCGATCAGTATGCGGTTAGCCGATCGTTCGGGATATCTTCCCGTTACATCCGTCACACCCTCTTCACCTTGGCCACACTGCCAACAGTCTAACCAGTACATACCGAACGTCCCCGAGTCACCAGCATGGACGACTCCTCTTTGCCGAACAAGGGGCACGCCATCACCAGAGGTGGGAACGGCTTTGTCTCATTGAGCTAGCTGGTATCGCAGCTGTACAAGGAAAAGATAGGTTGGATGAAAGCCTCGCTCGACAGGCTTGCGTAGATTGCGGTAAGATACACGTCGAACTCTTTCTAGTCAACAAGGGATCGTACGAGAGGGACGTGCGGGATATGGTTCTAAGATGGCAGGTATTTGTAGAAACGATATTATGACGTTGCTCGAGCAACGCCAGCACTGCTGAACCGATAACACAGTATAGGCCGTAAAGCATGTAGCATAGGAAACAGATATTGCTGAACATGGCGGTTCATCCTTGCGCCCTGAGGCGAGCAGACTTCTGTTCCGCTAGTCGCCTTTTCAGTTCGGCCATCCGCTGAGCAGCGTTCTCCCCAGGTGCTACATCGACCTGTGCCATCGAGACAGGGGCGTCGGGAGCCGGCGGCGATATAGCGGCTTTCTCGGCTGCCAAACGACTCTGCAACAGTTCAAGCCTGGATGCCTTTCTTTCAAGGGTCGGTTGAGTCTCAGGCAGTGTCTTCGACTGATCGCCCTTGATCGCCATTCCCTCTGGTTGCGTATATATTGCCCGGGATGCCTGCTGTCGTCGCTGCTTCAGTACGTCCAGGACATGATCGCGCAACGAAGCTTCAGTTCTCTCGCTTGTTCCGAAGTTTCCGGAAGTTTCCGCAGGCGCAGGCGATGCGGCACCCGAATGGGACTTCTCCTCATCGAGCCTGGCCATCAAAGTTGCATGCATTTCGCTATTGACAACGCCCCTGCGGAAACCTCGGCCCTTCATCTGTATGCCAGCTGATGAGGTTGCCCTCGGGTTAGAAAGGCGCGTGTTCGCTGCCTCATCCTGTCGCTCGTGAGCAGCCATGTGACGTGATGACGCCGACAGTCTCGACAGAAGATCAGGTCCAAGATCTCTGATCAGGTCGACTTCCTTCCCGTCTCCGTCTACGCTTTGGTTTCCCTTGATCTCGGGCTTTGCTTGTGCTAAGCCACGAATAGTAAGCGCTGCCTGGCGCATGTGGGACCCGTGGCCTGCGTGGTGCGCAGGCGCTACATGTTCTTCCGGCATCACCAAATTTCCTGAGTCGTGGTCAGATTCGCCGAGGGAGATTTCTTCCTCAGCGTCCCATTCAGGCTGTTGTGGCCGATCAGGAATTACGTCTACTGGGTCTGCTGCTCTGTTTGGCTTATTTTGCTCTGCTTCAGACGGCCTCACTTCCGAGCTATGCCAGCCATTGTCCCTGCGTCGCGCTCCGTCACCTCTTGAAGAACGGCGGTCAGCTCGTTTCCGCGGAGGATTTCTTGCCTTGTTGAGTTTGCTGTAGCTTGGTATGTATGAATCCCCTTCTGGGCGAGATGGCGGCGGAGGGCGGTCTCCCCGCCAGGAATCTCGTGCACTTCGAAAGCTGCTCCGCCTAGAAGCGGGCGTTCCAACTGAGGAATCCGCTTCAGACACGGATGACTGAGAGGCAGAACGGTCTCTTCTTCGCGGTACAGTCGTTGACGTCCTGGATTCTCGTCCTACCTCGTTAGTCTTGCATGGAGGACGGCTGTCAGGCGAATCAGCACTGTACAAGACAAGCGATGTAAAATGTCCGAAGCGTGCTCACTCGTACTGGACTGCCTTATCGTACTGTCTAATATCCTTGTACGGGCTACGCAAGAAACTGTAGGTCTCGCTGTATCATCGCGAAAATGGTCAGGATGTACATGAACACTTGAACCGGGACACATACTGCCAAAAATGTTCGGCCTGCTCCTCGCCTATGAACTCTGCTAAAAGTCGAGTTGCACTTTCGGACCGTAGTTCCAGCTGCGAAGCAATATTTGTACAATAGTCTACTAGGAATGTTAAGTCAACGCCTTCAAAGACCGCGAGTTCACGTCGTAGCCACTTTTGTAGTCTTTGCTTAAGTTCAGGTGTAGCACTAACTTGCTGAGCAGAATACTCCCGGAACTGTTGGATGATCCAGTGGAAGTCCTCGTCAGCCAGCTCCTCATGAGTTAATGAGGCACGAGGCTCACCCTTGTGAATCTGTTGGTAGCTACATGCTTTACGTAAAGACCATACTTGTAGATATATCTGCGCTTCTCCAATGCTAAATCTTCAGCATCAACATCAGGCATAGGAGCAGGTCTGTTGCGCGCCTTCCACTCCGCATACTTGAAGCGGGGGTGTGTCGGCCGGTTGAAGAGCTGCCGGCGAGCGCCTTCGCGTAATTCGCGAAGCGACCGCTCAGGCGGAGGTGAATCCGACTTTAACAGAGGGGGAAGGTAGTGCTAGAGCAAGTCGAGGAGTTAGGACTATCTCTGAAAGCCTACATCAAGGAAAGAATAGCGTACCTTTTGGTAATCCTTCTCGCTTCGAATGTTATGAACCAGCAGTTCGATGTTAGCCACACAGAGGGGACATCGTCTGGATTGCTCGGTCCAAGCAAGGATACAAACGAAGCAATACGCGTCTGTGAAAGAAGAATAAGCAATGCAAAGAGGACTGTTAGACATGGCATTGTGTACCCACCATGGCAGCATGGCTGTACCACTGTCCGGTCATCGATCACCGACAAGCAGATTGCGCAGTGTAGCGATTCGTCGTCGCTATCGTACAAGCTCTCAACTTCGCTGTCAGACTTCGCTTCCAATCCTTCCTCCTGGACATCGTCATGCATCCTGTTCTTGCCTTTATCGTTGCCGTTGGAAGCGCTAAGCCTTCGGGGCTGATCTACATTGCTCGTGGACAGCCGCCTGGCTGCAGCTTGAGTCGAGCTTTCGGCCAGCTTGTCCAATTTGTCGAGACCATCCGCATGATGGCCCGCTGCTTGCCCAGCAACTGCTTCGCTGCTGTGGGAGGCTAGCATGTTCCGCGGCCTTCGCAGTTGTAGACGAGTGGAAAAGAAGAGAAACGCAACTTGACTTCTGACCGCAGCCACACCGATTTCAACGCACATGGGAGACGCAGAACTCGAAGCTATCAGGCAGGTGAGACCGTATAACCGGACAGTAACAGACTAGACTCTGCCGCTTGCTGAAGCGCGGCGTCCGCACTTGTTCATCAAAGCGTCGCCTTGCTCAATTGTCTGGCGGCAATGCAGGCCCGGCTGGATCACCGCAGGGTCAGCAGCAAGGCGGCCCAGAGGTATGTCAACGTAAAGAGAGAAGAAATTAAAGCTGCATATATCTTATAAAGAACTTCTGTCCATGCAGGAGGCCGCGGCACAAGCAGCAGCTGAAGAAGAATCGCGTCGGGCTATAATGTCACAAATACTGGATGCCCAAGCCAGAGAAAGATGTACGGCCGCCTGAATTTTTTGGATTTGACGATACTCAACAGATAACTGATAGGCTAACGTCCGATCCTATCACGGCATTCTAGTATCCCGCATAGCCCTTGTACGGCCAGAGCGCGCGCGAAGTTTGGAAGAGCTCATCACTCGCATGGCAAGATCAGGGCAGATAAGAGGGCGTGTTAACGACGAGCAGCTACTATCTCTTCTGGATCAGGTGGCTCAGGCAGAGCAGAAAGGATCGTCGGCTGGCAGCTCCGCAAAAAGCAAAATCACCGTAAGTGGCAACAATGCTCTCTGCCCGCTTGCTGGCCGCTAGCACATAATGGCACTTCGTTCCTCTATTACGCTGCTGAGACCTCACTATTGCCTGGCTGTAGGTACAACGACGACATGACAAGCTTGACTCTGATGAGGACGAGGACGATGACGAGTTTATGAAAAGCAGCAGTAATGCATCACGGAGCGGTATCGACAGCAAAAAGCTAGCGACAACCGATGATGACGACGATATTTTTGACTTGTAGAGGCACACTACACTAAGGCAATCTCGCTAGGTAGCTGTTGTAGCATATCTGTGCCGTGCGATCACGTGATCACAAATGTATCAAAAGCAAAAGCACTCGTACAATACGGCCATTGCAATTGACCTTCCAGCTTCTGAGCTAGATGTCTCGCTGTATAAGGCTCTGTCATGATACACCTGGCTGCCCTTTGACTGTTGTAAAGACGTTCCCGATCGGTCGAGACCGCTACAACTGCAGGCTCTCGAGATTCTTTATGCAAAGTCGCATCTGCTCCAACACAGCGACAGCAGCGGTATCTGAGATGACCTCTGCCCATGCGCTTGCAAGCTCACGGTGATGCTCACGCTCGTTCGCCTGACACCGTAGCCTCAATTCGTCAACATGGCAGTAGTCCATCCTAAAGGGCTGTCGTCTGTGCCGGACCAGATTCCAGGCATTCTCATAGACCAGCCAGAGCACAGGCATCAGCTTCGGATGCATCTGTCTGGTTTGTGTAACCAGACGACCTTGCGGTTCGTGCGTATCTGGGCACTCAGGGTTCTGATACTGAAGCTTTCTTGCGGCTTGCAGGTTCCCCGGCTCTCAGCCTGTCAGCTTCGACTACCGGACTTTAGACCTGTTGATGCAAGAAGAGTACGCAGTCTCTCCACAAATCACGCTAGACTGGCCTTCTTGCCTTACCGTCTGTCTCCCTTTAGCTTCTGGGTCTGCGAGAAGTCAGATGGCCTTCGCGTTCTGGTCATGATCGTGTGTCTACCTTCGGGACAGCAGGAAGTATACCTGGTAAGCATACAGCAACGGTTACGTGTGCTGTTGTTAGATACTTATGCCTCAGTTCAGATCGACCGGAAAGAGCATTTCTATCTGCAACAGGGAATCTATTTTCCGCATCAAGATGGGCTAGATTCTCTACATTCAAATGTTGTGCTTGACGCCGAGCTGGTTATAGATACAGACCCGAAAACCGGTGGTGTAGGCTATGTTCCGATTACCTTCTACCTGCGTATTCGACTCACTGAGATGTGCCTACTATTTTCAGCGTACACTCTGTCTGCTAACATTTGATTGTCTACGAGTCGGTGAGGAATCGCTTATGCACAAGGCACTTTCGAGTCGTTATGGCGTAAGGACACACACCTATTTTCGGAGACAGCCTTTGACTCTGGACTGTTACAGCGGCTTAAAGAGTGGATCATCAAGCCTCATGAGAAGTTATTAAAGGCCCACCCGGAGCTGATCCAAGAGATGCCATTTCAGTGAGTAAATTACCTACTGCAACGCCCGATACACCTCTGACGCGCCAAAATCCACAGAGTCAAGCTCAAGCCGATGGAACTCGCATATGGCATACAAGCAGTTTTTAGAGACCACCTACCTCGATTGCAGCATGGCAATGATGGCCTGATATTCACTGGCGCCGAAGCACCGTACACATCCGGCACAGACAAGAAAATGTGAGTAGATTGGTCTGGCTCTGACAAGACCTCATGCGATGGTTGACGGCTCCCCTGTAGTGTAAAATGGAAACCCCCTTCGGAAAATTCCATAGACTTCAAGCTAGAGCTACGATTTCCACCTACCCCCCGAAATCCAGACGAAGTAGATTTTTCAGCGAAACCCATCTTTCTACTACTAGAGAACTGCGGTGGCCAACGAGGTCACGTCTTTTTCGATACTATGGAAGTAGACGATGATGAGTGGGAAGCATGGAAGGAATCAGGGGAACAAATTGACGATCGTATCATCGAGTGTGTCTGGGACAAGGACAGGCAGACGTGGCGGAAACTGAGGAATAGAGATGATAAGACAGAAGGTAACTTTACAACGGTAGTCCAGTCCATTATCGGTTCAATAAAGGACGGTGTCGAAGCCGAAGTGGTGAGTGATGTTTGGCATTACGGATGTCTGATGGCTTAAGCTAATCTTCTCTGCTTCGCCTAGCTCCTAGAAAAGGCAGGGGCGATCAGGCACGCATGGAAGCAGCGAGAAGCAGCCAGACGAGGCGGCTCAGCGGCGAATAAAGCGCGGGCCCCTCAGAATCCTCAGCAAGCTAGTCAAAAGATGCTTTCACGCCCAAATGCACCGCCTACATCCTCCTTCGCCAGCACCTTGAAACGCTAGAATTCTACTTGCCCATATGTTGCAGTGTAATCTTATTCATCTTGCAGAGTGTTGTTGTACAATGCTAAATGTCTGTATAGTGTCGTACTAAATCACACGACATAAAATGCACATGCTGCCCTTGTCCGATGTGGAACTTATTCAGACGAGCTCAAAATAGCGGGCCATTTCCCAATCTGTGAAGGCGTAGATACTCAAACCTGTGTCTTGGAGTGAATCATCACACTAGGAAGACTCACCGGTTACTGTCTGGCTGTATAGCATCCATTCATGCTCGCGTGTTCCGGCGAAATGGTCAACGAAAGCATCCCCAAGAGCTCTACGGTGTGAAGGAAGGTTACGTTAACGGATCGGCTACCGCATAATTTGGGATGGACATACTTTCGCGCCAAGCTGTCCGGAGCCTTAAATCTCTGAGTGGCCTCGTTAAGGTCCTTTGGCAGTCTAGCATACACTGAAGTAAAGTCGTCTGGCTTGACTTGCGATGTCGGCGGTATCGTCAGTTCCATCTTATTCTTGATACCATGCAGGCCGAGAGCAAAGATTGCTGCAAAGGCGTAGTGGACGTTCATCTGAAATGATTCAAGCAGTATCAGACTGGTCTAACAGAATGCTGGTATCAAAGCAGGACTCACGTCTGCTCCCGGTACTCTCTGTTGTATATGATCCGCTATTTCAGCCAAGGCTTTCAAGCTTCGATACGCGCTACTCACAACTTCTAGGCGCGTGGCACCTGGAGGCGCTAAAGGCGGGCTGATCAGACGAACGCTTGCTAACCGACTCTCATAGCCCCAGGAGACTGTGAATGATGAAGTGAGACCAAAACTAGGGGTACTCGCGGATCATTCTACTCCTCACTATTGACAGGTGCCCAGTAGCTGCAAACGGAAGTGAGCTGAAGTTGCCGAGTGACCAGAATTGCCACTCACTTCTCCACAAGCCGCTTGTAGCCGTTCACGGTTGGGACAAGACAAGGCATAACATCAGGTAGGCCAGCGAGGACACCAGCCAAGAACCATTCTGTAGAGATTTGACGATGCCAGATGAGCGATTTATGCTAGGCTGGAATGGATGCGACCCACCTAATTCCTGAGACACATGCTTGAGATCATCCCACTTGGCATCATCACGAGTCTTGCCCTTCTCTAGCGCGAACATGTTCCTTCCATGGGAGTCTTGCAGTGACACGTGTACATGCCCGCTGCACCCTGGCAAACCATTATGCGGTTTGGCCATAAAGGTTGGCATTATACTATGTGACATACCAACGTCAGCGTATACTCTTGCTTTGACAAAATGGATGCAGGAATTACTTGTATTTATAGCCCACTGAGAAAAAGAGGATTCTAATTTAGCAATGAAGCGGGCAGGTACACTTGATATCTTACAGGCTTTGCAGGTCAGCTTAAACAGAACGGCATTATCCGCCATTCGAAGCGCATTAGTGTAAGCCAAAGCAGCTTCATATACACCGGGCTTGTCGGAAGGTTAGTTCAGCGCGAACAATCCTACTCATTCAGAATGCCATGCTCACTCCCGTTTCGGTGTGCCATCCTTCCAATGGAATGCCAAATTCACGGCACTGCAATGGTCCATTAATGCATACTCTCTTTCTTGCGACTATGGGCTCGCTTACTGTATCGTATACGTCATGGAAATATGGTCCAGAAACTCTGAAATTGTGAAGGTAAGGGCGGGCTGTCTTGCTGAGCCAGATGAAAGGCACCTACTGAGTTCTCAGCATACTATAGCCATGCATTCCTGGGGTAAGCGCCTGCAAGTCACGAAAACCTTTCTCGTGCACGCTGGTGGGGTTTTCTGAAGGAAAATAGTATGTTAGCATTTGTAGATGGCTACTGAAAGCGTATACTAAGGGTGGAATACGACCTTACCCTTGAACTGAAAAAACTCAAACTCTGCGCCAGAATATGGCTTAGCTTGCAACTCATCTTCGAGTTGTCCTATGATCTTCTGGAGTAATGCTCGAGGGCAGGCATGTAGCCCTTTACCGGTGTCGGGATCGAGGAAGGTAACTAGGAACAAGGGGATATTGCCTTCGAAGGGTATGCGACGCATTGTACTTATGTCTATACGGGCCTCTATGTCGCGATATCCATTCGCAAGATTGCTAATTGACAATTCTTTGCTATATGTTTGATCGTGGATGTCCCTGTATCTCTATTGCGTCAGGGATGGGGCGCCCAGCCACGCCTCGCAAGAGCTCACCAGCCAAACACGACACTGTTGTGGGAATTCGGTAGCATATCATACAATCAATACAAGGTCACGGTTTCATGATTGTGCAGGATATGCCTTCGCTCATCCGCCACTCACCTGCAGAAGCCGAAGGACTGACTGGAGCTTTTGACAACGCTGAGGAACTTTTCCTTCTGCATAACCTTGCCTCGGAGTACATTGTCGACATCTATGCCTGCGAGCTTGACCTTGAAGTCGTCCTTGAGCTGCGTGCATCGAGTTGTGTGCAGTTCAGACAAGACCACTCGGTGCTGTTCTCGAGAGTGCCAGCACGACAGGACAGCTCGCTTACCACAGCTTCGAGCTCTTCGATGCTTGTCGGCGCGCTTTCAGTGGCCATGTGTGACGGATCTGTTCTATGCAGATGGGTATCTATTGCGGACAATACAATGCAAGTTGGAACTGCTGAACGAGACGCTGTGCTGCGTTCGCTTGCCGTTCGGAACAGCAGGTGCGAACCGATATATCGGTGGCAAACCTGTTACAGGAATAGAAACAACGCAAGACAGGCCCGCGATCCCGGTCACACGGGCAGGAGAACAATAATATTGCAGAGTATGCAGCCGGACCATAGCAGTACATGCATAGAAATCACCTCAGCTTGCCCTGTCCAGTTTCCCTTCACCAGTCTGCTTTCTAGCAAATCCGTAGACGGGATGCGGGTTTAACACAGACCTTTTGCTGTTAAATTGCCGTCCTAGTGCAGCGGCCGACAAGCACGCTCAAGGCGAGGTAGACTTCGCAAACCTTCACATTCCCTCGGTGGCAATCTCCTCTCGCATCCCCTCGGTAGCGACATCATCCAGAGGTAGAGCATCCGCCATGGCTGTATCGCCGATATCCGCATCGCCCTGTCCGTCTTGAGGCGCATTGGGGTTCGATGTAATACCCGCGCCCGTAAAGTCCTTCCATCGAGCGTTGAAAGCGAGTCCAATAGGCCGTCCGCCGTACTGGTAGTTCTGGAACTTTGCGATTGCACTTTCGGCTTCTTCGATAGTTGCAAATTGAACAATGCCAGCTCCCTTGGATCGACCACCCTCATACAGGATCTCTGCTTCTTGCACTGTTCCTGTAGTTTGGAAAAGCTCCACCAAATCTTCGTTGGAGGTAGACCATGGTAGCTGGAAAGCAGAGAAAAGCATTCCTATTAGCCATGGATCCAAATTCTAAATCGCTGTTATAACTTACATTTTTGACAAATATTTGAGTGGATGGAGGGGCCTCGAAAGGTATATGAGCATTGGGTGGTGGGCCGTTGCCGAAGCGACTGCTGCGCGGACCTCCAGGAATACCCCTGTCACCGAAACCACCCCTCGAACCTCCGCCGTGGCCACCATCATCATACCGGTCATTATAGCTATCTCTACCTCCTGGACCAGAATAGTCACCATACAGGTTATCAGTGCTTCTGCCGCCAGCTGCACCGTGGTATCCACCTCGGGCTGAACCTCTGGCAAAACCGCCACGCGCGGCTCCAGCTCGCGCTTGATTGATATGGAAGAACCTGTCCTCTCGGACTTCAAGGCGGCCGCCATCGAACTCGTAACCGTTAAACATGGCTGATATGGAGAAACTTGGTCAGTCGATATGAACATTCGGTCACTTGTCTAAACGCATTCCTTACCAATAGCAGCATCGGCTTCAGACTTTGATGACATGACGACAACACCGGTTCCTTTACTGATGCCAGTTGTATGGTCCATGTTGATATCTGCCCTGACCACTTCTCCTGCAGCACGGAAGAGGTCTTTTAGATCTTGCCAGCCAATGTTGGCACTCATCTGCCAGGTTAACAAGATGTACGCAATCAGCGGACTGCAAGGTAGCCGTATTTGCGTCAGTAGCAAGGCTTACTCCAGTAATGAAGAGACCTCGAGGTCCAGGAGGTGCAAAGGCGGCGGGGACCCCGATAGGGGGTCCGCGACGGCCTTCGTGGGGTACCTGCAGGGCGGCGCCTGGGAAGCTTGATCTATTCGAGATAGCAGCAGAGCCGTAGCGAGCGTCGTCTTCGCGATCCTATATAGCACAGCGGACCTGTATCAATGAATACATCCTGGATGGCGCACGACGTTGTCGAGCTACTCACCTCGCGCAGGTAGACGGGTCGGCCCATGAGGACCTGCTCGTTCAACTCAGAAATGGCTCTCAACGCTTCCTCCCTTGTGCCATATTCGACAATGCTACAACAAATATACGCCCAAGTTAGTGTCTGCTTAGATCGGAAGATATGAGAAGCACTTACCCGCAGCCTTTGGACATGCCATTTGGTAGCTGAATGATCTCCGCAAATACAACGTTTCCGACTGTTGGAAATACGTCCATGTGCAGACCAGGGGGATAGATGTACGAAGAGAGAGAGAGTCAATACACTCCTTTCACTTTCCTATGTACTCTAATACCTCAGGAAACGCTTTCAAGCTGCATTTCTTTGACAAGACACGGCTTGTGCCTGCCGCTCCTAACATGTGCCTGAGTGCATAGCGTTAAGCACTGCCCTCCGACCATCAGTCCATGATTTCAGAATCGAGCTGTGCTCCAAAAGCGCCTCCCGAAGCCATGTCTGCCTCCTTGCAAAAAAGCCCAACCCACCACTATTGCAGAAATCCTTCAGGTCGTGCCATCTGACCGAGAAAGCCAGGTTGCCAATGTAGACTCGGTTCTCCTTCTTTGACGATTTGATAGCTTCCTGAGCTAAAGCTTCTCTATTTCCGGATGGCCTCGAATCTGACTGCTGATATCCGCCGCGGTAACCACCTCGTCCACCGCCACGGCTGGAATAGCTCGAGTGTCCACCTCGGGTAGCAGAATGAGGGTATCGGTCATCGTCGTAGCCTCTGCCTCCCGTAGCTCGAGCCGGAGGGGGGCTTCTGCTCCTGCTTCTGCGCCTATCGTCCTCCCGACGGCGATATCTTTCTGGAGATCTCTCCCTGTATGCACCGCTGCTTCGACGGGGAGACCTGCTGCGAGAACGGCCTCGTGCACCTGCAGCTGCTGCCGGTGCAGGTGGTGGTGGGGTGTCTCTTCGTCGAGATCTGTAGTCGTCCCTCCTGTCTACCGGTGACCTGTCGTAACCATCTGCAGGCGAGGTCACGCAGTTGCATTGCATTGCGATAGTGGCATGGCAGAGGGTAGACGGCGGAAATAGCCCAATCAATATCAAGATAGTCTCAGCCTCTGTCTGACCTCCTTAACGTCTCTGCCGCTGCTGCTGCTTGTCTGCTAGCCTGCCGCCGAAATCTGCCTGCCTTGCCCGACCTCTGCCGCTGCCTGCTCTCCGCGACAGCATGCGCCGCGCTGATCCATAGCTGAAGCTGATCTCTCCTCACCGTCCATGATGGTATTCTCCTCTGGTTGACCTTGTCTGCCTATGTTCTGCAAGAATGCTCGAGCCTTGAAGTGCTGTGGGGGCCCGATTAGGCGTGCTGGATGTCCTTTTTGTTGGCTGGAAGCAGAAGAAGACCAATTGTTGCAACTCAGGTCGACGACAAGAGCGCGGCGACACAAGGCACTCTCTACTTCTGATGATACATGCTCTTTAGCAAGACATACTGATACTGCTGCCTAGATACAATGTCCGAGCAAGCATTTGTGCCGTGGGAGCAGCGGGTGAGCCGCAGTGCATCTTCCGCAACCACAAATAGGCGTGACCTGATGATGGAATCGCATGCTTTCGCCATCGACAGGAAGGATGGACAGACATCAAGCCCATACCTCAGGCAGACTCTGACAACCCGCTTGTGCCCATCAACTACTCGCCTGCATGTACGCTTGTTGCTGGCAGGCTTACACAAATTGGCCACACGATACCTAGGATCCGATAACCTGACCTGACTTTATCAACTCTGTAGATGTCAGTGCGATGTCGACCTTCAGATACATTCTGGAGCAGGGAGAGATGTCCAAGCGAGTCCTCGAGCTGACCGCCGAGATCGTCAAGCTGAATCCCGCCCATTATACCGTTTGGTAAGGTGTAATGATGCCTTGAACAAAAGGCGCGTTACTGATACATGTATTGTCGGTGCTTAGGGCTTATCGTGGAAAGACCCTCTTGGCGTTACGCGATTCTGAGCCAGATGGGCCAGATATTCTGGTCGAGGAGCTCAGTCTGCTGGACGCTCTTGTGAAAGTGCACCTCAAGAATTATCAGGTTTGGTAAGTCCAACGGTGCTGTGCGTGAGACCACTCTACGTTCAGCTTTTTTACTCGTCCACATCCACAGGCAACATCGTCGGGCCATAGTACTGGCTCTGAATGATCCGTCACGGGAGCTTGGCTTTACAACACGTGCCTTGGCTTTCGACAGCAAGAACTATCATACATGGGCGTATCGGCAATGGGTTTTCTCACATTTCTTTGAGAAGCCTGAGGCTGAAGACTACCAGAAGAACTGCAATGACGAACTCGAATTCACGAGACACCTGTTGCTAGCGGACGTCAGGAACAATTCGGCGTGGAACCATCGCTTCTTTATCGTCTTCAGGCGGACGCAGCCTGCAAGTGACGAGGTAGTGCAGCGAGAGATCGAGTAAGCATCATGCGTTTCCGGCCAGGAGATTCACCCTAATCTGTCATTCCACCTAGCTTCACCAAGTCGAAACTGGAACTGGCACCTAATAACGCCAGCGGTTGGAACTATCTTCGAGGGTGAGTTACTAACTTTGACTTTATGATGGAAGTTCTCCGGCTGTGCTGACAGCAAGTGACATAACGTGCCAGCGTTTTGGAGCATTTCAACCGCCCCTACATCGACCATCTTGAATGGGCTAGGACAATCAAAAGCCCAGCTGATCCTGAGATGCCCGTTATGTTCGCAATCGAATTCGTGGCGGATGCATTGAGTGAGACGAAAATCAGAGAGAACCTGCAGGATGCAATCAAATTGTATGAAAGGCTCGGAGAGGAGATTGACCCTATACGCGACAACTACTGGAATTTTAAGAAGAGGGAAGCGGAAGCCTCAATGTAATAATAAGCAATCTTCTGAGAGCATACTTTCAAAATATTGTAATGTTATTATAGTAATCTTTTGAGAGTATACTCTCACATTCTCAACAAAATTGTAACAATTCATTGACATACAGTCCTTTTTGAGAGTATGCTCTCAAGCATCTAGTGCTCGTGCTACTCCTTTCAGTCGCAGCACACCCACCCGCCGCCCTTCGTCTACCGCACAACATTTATACGCGTATTGACTACCGACTATGCGCGCGGCAATATCACGTGACATACTCTTATGGAGAGGATACCCTCAAAAGATGGAATGTGGAATAGATTATAATCCTACGTATTTCTTGCATCTAATCACATAAGGAGGACTCCCTTACCTTCCAAAGTTGGTTATGGCGGAGATGGCGGAGAAGATGTAGCATTCGCCCCAACGGTCCAGTATTCGACGGCTGCAACGAGCATACGGTGCTGGCACTCAGCTCAAGGATGATCGGTAGCGCGAAGTAAACATCGAAAACTCAAATCACCTCGGGAATAACAACGATATCATGGCCCATGCGAACGAGGAAAGGATACCTCTGGCGGTTCCGGAGTCATTCAGCTTCCCCTATGAAATGCCATACGAAATCCAGACCATTCTCATGCGTGTAAGGCCAGGATCAGGTTGCTCATGCAATACAGCGGTGTCCTCGCTGACACACACAGTTACTGCGCCTGAACCTCACACAGCACGTCTATTCTGCCATAGAAGGACGCCATGCAGCTGTTGTGGAATCACCTACTGGAACTGTAAGCAAATTCTGGCTTCGACGCGCGTTTATGGTAACTGCACGTGACTTACATGGTCCGGCTGGACATCTATAGGGCAAGTCGCTTACTCTGCTCTGCTCCTCCCTGACCTGGCTTGAAGATGACGCTGCAAGATCAAAGAGAGCTGCAGTGGATATGCTGCGTGAAGAGCTCGAGCGGACTCATGCTGGCGGTACGTAACCGCCTGATACGCTACGAAGGGTAGCAGGAGCATGCATTAATCAGATACTTTGCTCGGCGCAACAGAGCCCCGATGGATAGTAGATCAAGAAGTAAAGAGACGTATAGATGAGTATGAGGCCAATGAACGGGAAATACAAGAACGGCTGGAAGCTGTCAGAAAAGAGAAGCAGAAAAGGCTTGACGATATGAAGCGTCGTGCTAATTTCGCTCGAAAACGGCCAGTAAGCGTCAAATCAACTCTAGGATGAACGTAAAAACTGTAGCGGCTTTTATTGTAGAAAAAGGACCATGACGTCGTAAACATCAAGAGTTCGGATGCAGATGATGACCGCTTCGCACCCGATGATTACGAGGATCGCTTTGACGATGACGGCCTCAGCGCCGAAACACGGGCTATGATGGAAGCGTGAGTTGGCCATAAAAGAGAATCGGGCAAGTACATCTGACGCTTGTTCATAGCTTTCAGGGGAGGCCGTTCCGCGCCAAGTGGCGCTCTCCCGCAGAGGATGAGGAGCCAGATGTTCGCAAAGTACGCTAAAACAGTGATGCAATTCCTGGCTATGGACCGCTTACTATTCTATCAGGTATATTTCGCATCTCGAACACACTCGCAATTGTCGCAATTCCTGAACGAGCTGCGTAAGACGAGATTTGCGGAAACGATACGAGTGATACCCCTCGGAAGTCGACAAAACCTCTGCATAAATGACAAAGTGAGATCCGGATGCAGCTCCGTAGATGTCCTGAACGATCGCTGTCTTGATCTACAGAAAGCAGGTACGCTGAAGACAGCATTGCCAAGTTTTCGATTCGGGTACTGACAGAGCTTGCAGACAAGGGCAAAAGATGTGAATTTCTGCCATCCGTCGACGAGGCTGAACGACTCGAAGATTTTCGGGATCAGGCGCTGTCGCAAGTACATAACATTGACGACCTGGAAGATCTAGGTCGAGATATGAAGGTTTGCCCGTATTATGGCTCTCGCAAAGCCATCAAGTCGGCGCAGTTAGTCACTCTTCCATATAATCTACTCCTGCAGAAGCAAGCCAGGGATTCGCTTGGTATCAATCTCGAAGGGTGAGTTAGCGGCCCGGGCTATATGGCATATAGCTGATGACCTCTTAGCAATGTGGTCATCGTGGACGAGGCACATAATCTCATCGAGTAGGCATGTAGTATCTCTAGCATAACCTGCGCTAATTTAAACCACCAGCACGATATTATCGATACATTCGGTAGAGATCAGTTCTGTCCAACTCACATTTGCTCGGGGAGCCCTTATGACTTACCTGAAGCGCTTCAAGTCAAGGCTGAAAGGAACGAATGCGGTCTATCTCAAACAGCTTGTTGCAGTCATGTCGACACTCGCTCAGTTCTGCGGGCAATGGATCGAGAAGAAGCTACCGGATCGCATGCTGACAACTGCTGAACTTGTGCAACAATGTGGTGCTGATCAGGTTAACCTGCGTGATCTCGACAAGTAAGGGTATTGCCCCGTACGTTGCTACCTGGCTAATGCTTAAGCAACAGCTACCTTACGACTTCCAAAATCGCTCAGAAGATCTCGGGTTATATTGAAAATCTTGAAGGAAAGGCTGAGCGGTCGAGTAAGAATTTAGTTAGACAACATAGATTGATCTGCTAAAGTTCCACCCCGCTACAGACAAGCAATCCAGATCTGCCAAGATCTCTGCCATTCACAAGATACAGTCCTTCGTCCTCACCCTGGCGAATGCTAGCAAAGACGGCCGCGTTCTGATCAGTAGTAGCCAGGACATGCTCACACTGCGGTATCAGCTTCTGAACCCTTCAGATGCGTTTGCACCATTTGCTCGGGCACGATCAGTCATTATTGCTGGCGGTACCATGGCGCCTCTCTCAGACTTCGCCCAACAACTGCTTACTTTCCTCAATGATCAAGATATCAAGACGCTATCCTGTGCGCATGTTGTGCCATCATCACACATCCTGGCCAGAGCCCTTGCATCTGGACCAAGCGGCTATCGGCTTGAGTTCAAATATGAGCAGCGGAATGACCTAAAAATGCTAGATGAATATGGTGCCGCCATGTTAAACTGCGCGAATCTCGTCTCCAAGGGACTCGTTGTGTTCGTGCCCAGCTATGCTTCACTCGATCTGTTCTTACAAAGATGGGAGAAGACTGGACTCCTCAACAAAGTCAAAGCCCGGAAGACGGTAGGTTGCTCGCGTCTGAAACGGGAGACCGCAACTGATCAATGGCGAAACAGATTTTTCTTGAGCCCAAAGACGGCGCAGACACCGAGCAGGTCTTGCGGGACTATGCTCTCGCCGTTGCAGAACAGAAGGTATGAGAATTTGCTTCAGTTCAGATAGCCATGATGACTGAAAGCCCTAATTAGCATGGCGCTATGCTGATGGCTGTTGTCGGAGCTAAGCTCTCCGAGGTAAGAGGGCACGGTTCCTCAGAAGATATCTATACTGATGTTTTCAGCAGGGAATCAATTTTCAGGATGATCTGTGCCGGTATGCAAACCATTACCTATCTCGTAAAAGGACAGTTCGCCTGACATTTCAAGTCTGTGAAGCTGCGTCGTGGTTGTAGGAATCCCTTACCCCAGTAGCCAATCTGTGGAATTGCGAGAAAGGTGCGCACGTGGAGCCAGTCTCCTTGAAGTGCTGACCAATTCAATCTGCGTCTATAGGATGAAGTACGTAAGCGGCCTCCCGCCATTGAACGGTCTTGCCGGTGGAGAGGCAGCTGGCAAGCGGCTATGTAAGTCTGAGAATCTTCTCGCCCATCTGTTGTGGTATGACTGACCTGCAAATGGCCTTACAGATTCAAACCTTGCATTCGTATGTCTGATCACCAATGATTGTGCTCACATATCTGATGAGCGATACCATAGCGTGCTGTCAATCAGTCAATTGGCCGATCCATGTAAGTACCCGTAGAACCATAACATAGGCACAAGCTGATTTTGAAGTATCACCCTCTTTACAGACGGCATATCAAGGACTGGAGCGCCATTATTCTTATGGATGCGCGATATGCTCAGTCTGCAACGCAGAGCAGGCTTCCTAATTGGTAAGTCCTGATTGAAGAGGATCGCGTGATCAATGTGTTCTGACCGTCTGACAGGATATCGGAGAACATAGCGACTCCTTGCTCATTTGGCGCGCTTGTAAAAGACGTAGCCGGCTTCATGAAAGCCAGGAGGGCATCTTAATTAGCTTTAGGGAGTTTGGCAGTATGTGCTGGGTAATGACAACCGAACGGACACGTCTGACACGTCTGCGCAGGCGGCACTGATCGAGGATAATCCTTTGGCTACAGTGGCTCTGACTGCTAAGATGTGCTATCAATACATGGACGGCTAATCTATCGTGAGCTCCGGATGTTTAGATATTCAAGAGACATCGCATGTTTTTGTATTACAACGGGTATAGCAGCTCCCCAGCTCATAAATTCCTTCTCGAGCACGTTAGCAAATGACGCACTCTTGTTCAGCTTTGACTTTGCCTGTCTTCAGACCCATAGCTTCGAAAGTCTGGGGCCCTGAAGATGGTTTGTTGACCATCTGCACGCCGCTGGAATGAGTAGAAGACGAGGCCGCAGATGGTGATGAAAGCGGTAGGGCTGCCTTGGGACCATCGTCAACTAATGAGTACCTTCTGATCTGGCTTACATCCTGTAGTGGGGGGGCCAAAGCAGGATTTTCGCGTCTTGGTGGCTGACCACCAACAGTTTGTTGGGATAGTCGGCCCTGACTGTTTCTATTGTTCTGGGCCGCTTGTTCTACTTGACGCATGGTATCACGCCTTCGCAAAGACATGTTGGAATCCGTCGTTGGCATAATCGGGGCTTGTGGCATATGAGGAGGCATATAGGATGGACCTGGCATATTCTGTTGAGGTGATCTACCATATTGTTCGCGCCCTGGATTGACGGGGGAGACTCTCGGAGATGGCCGTGCCGATGGCCCGGTCGACTGCGACAGGTGCGAGGGCATTGAAGGCATAGGAGGCATGTCCGGCGGTGAAAGGGCCGCATTGTCTTTGCGCCGTCGATTATCTGTATCCAATTTAGCTTGGGTCCGTCTACGAACGATCTTATCGTTCATCTGAGCTTCGTGTTCCGTGCGGGAAAGGACGTTGTTCGTACTAGACTGTAATGATGCCAGCCTATCGGCAGCATCGGTATTGCCATGTGCAGCGGCCTGTGCAAGTAGCGGTCAGATCAGATAGATATCATGTTCCCTATTGAAGGACAGTCATACCTTTGTATACCAGCTTTTGCTCAGCTCGATATCGTTGCGACCGCCAATACCGATCTCGAAGTAGTACCCAAGAGCGAATTCCGCGCTCGGCAAGCCTCTCTTGGCAGCCTTTTCGGCGAACGTGAAAGCCAGATTCTCTTGTAGGTCGAAAGCTTCGGAGCCACACAGAAACCATTTGGACAAGCTACAGGCATGGCCAACAATCAGCTTATTGTCGTGGGAAAGTCGTTGCAATAGGTAACTCACGCCATGTCTGCTTCTATGTCGCCTTGCTGACTTGCAAGCGAATAATACTGTACACTAAGCAAGGGATCGTAACCACAGCCCATCGTGGCATATTCATAGTTGAAGCCCATCTTGAACTGAGCAGCTGCGTAGCCTAAATAGGCAGCTCGTTCGATCCATGGTCTTGCTTCTTGAATTTGCCCTCGCTCGTCAAGCAGAAGATCCGGAGTTATACTCGATGTTACACTTCCGCCAAGATCAAGCTCCCCTGCTAGCAGCATACCGTAAATATATGCTGGCAAAGGATCATCAACTGTCGACAAGGACGCGGCCGCATGGAGGAGCGGTAGTGCTATGGATGGGTTGGGTCTACAACCCAGCTGGCCCAAGAGATGAGCCATGGCCATACGCTACGTGGAGCAAGAAGAGCAGTCTGACATCTCAGTACAACCCCGCTTTATGACAATTCTCAGATGATTACTTACATATGTACACGTAACCTCGTTCCTTTGTACACCCTCTTCATATGCTCGCTTAGCTCTGTCGAAATCGGCTTGCGATTGGTTTTGTTCACCATAGGTTTCATACGCTAGAGCTATTTTGGCCCAAGCAGCATGATAACCAAAGTTAGCAGCAGTTTCAAAATCCCTGAAAGCGGAAGACAAGTCCTTTGACCTATAAGAAGGGAATTTTCCTGAGCTTGACAGTTCTCCTCTTAGGTATAATGCTTCTGCGACTGGATTGGAGATGTTGTCTGCATACGATAGGATAAGACGTATCGATTCGTCTGTCCATCTTACTAATGTTGGATCTGTAATTTTACTGAATTCACCTCCAGCTGAGGAAGCTTGGTGTCGTTCGACAAACTTTAGTACTGATTTCGCCCAGCTTACTCTGGCGGCTGATGGATTAGAAGCATAGTGTGCTGCTTCTCTTTGTTGAGATAATTCAGCCTGCGAGGGTAGAGCTATGCAAAGAGCAGAGTTTGAACTCGTGGAAATAGATGCCAGACTCATTGACTGAGCGAGAGATGCATCAGGGTCGGACATGGGCCGGGTATGCCCATTGCTGGATGAAGACAAGGGCCGAGACGTAGAAGCGTGGAGTGGTTGGGACTGAACTGCTCCAAGCGATGGTGGCGGTCCGGAGACCATCGACGTTGTTCGGTGCCGAGTATCACCAGGGTTCAATCGGGATGTCGAAGCACTAAAGGTTGGGTTGTAAATAGATGGTCCATGACCGTTCCTGCTGCGGCCGCCGCTAGCATTCAGGTTGACCTCGGAATAGGAGTGGTGCAATCCGCGTCTATCGAATTGTGGGTCATAGGCTGGATAGTTGCCACCATCCGAGCTATGAGGTGATGGCCCAACCATGGACGATGCACGCGGTGGATGCATTGATGGGTGACCTGGAGAGGGGGGATGGCGCGGGGGAGTCTGCTGCCGCTGTTCGTATGCCGAGTTGATGTGCACCTGAGGAGGTGGGGCTGCATTGCTTGCCTGGGCCCGCCTGCTTGATGGCGGTGTGCCCCGAGCATCCGGCATAGGCTGGACTGCATAGTTGGACATGGGATGGCCTTCTTGCCTGTTTGAGGATGGCGATGGGAGCGGCTGCTGCATGTGCATGGGCATGGGCATCATGCCAGGCTGCTGCTTTGGTGATCCCCCAGCGGGACCCAAGTACGGCGCACTGGCTCTGTTCGGCGGAGCTTGGCCTGCAGGCGTGGATGCAACCCAGTTTGCAATCCTGGCGTCGGCCATACCCGGATCACCGCTCTGTCCAGCCTGCAGCTGATGCTGCTTAGCGGCCACAGATGCCTGGTATTCCAGCGACCTCGTCGTGCGGTTCGACTCGGCTGGCGGCACGCGGGGGCGAGGACTGATGATGGCCTCGTCCGGACGGCTGCTGCGCTGGCGGTAGCCTTCCTGGAGCAGAGACGGCGGCACTGGCGGCAGACGTGCCCCCATGTACGGGTGTGGTTGTGTCTTGCCTGGATTGTCTGCAGTATTCGGACCTCGCTGTTCCCGGAATGCGGTGCTTCAAAGGGCAGCTCAAGGGAAGGAATCACACGATACAATATCGACTGTCGACGGGCAAGTTTGCGCTGGCCTTGCTGTTGTTGCGCTTCGTCTGCGTTCCTGTCCGCACAGAGTAGAGAACAAGGCGTGACGACGAAAACATGTCGAGCTGCGAAATAACCGCAGGACAAGACGCCGAAACAGCTCATCAGGCACGTGACCTGCACGGAGGAACAACCATGTTTCATAGAGTGGTCAGATGTTCGAGCTAGGTGTATCATGCCAGCCAAGGCACAAGCTATCCTTGTTCTCTGGTCTCCTTCGAAAGCATTCAGCTCGTGATCTGTGGTGATAGCATGCAACCTTGTGCCAAGCCGCAAAGAGCACAGCTACGCAAACAAGTCCTCCAATCCGACATCTATATTATTGACATAGCCTCCATACTGGTAATCTACTGCAGGGTGTCTAGATACTTTTGATGTATTATCTAGCTATTCTATTGCCGAGCAAAACTCTCTTCTGTAAGTGCCTTCAAATCGCCCAGGCTATTCACGTAGAAATCTGGCTTGATAGGCGCATCTTCGGTAGCGAAGTCTTCCAACTTGTTGACACCTGATATCATACGACTCTGATCAGTCTGTCCATCACGTGTCGCTGGTCTACCTTTGCTTACCCGTCAGCACCATCATCGAGGCGGTTCCTCCATTTATCCCAAAGAGGATCTGGGCAACGCTACAAGTCAGTCGCGCACTGATTGTTCCAATGAAAATGGACCCACATCCGTATCTAAACGATCTCCAATCATGATTGTCCTCTTCTTGTCAAGATCATGCACTTTTGTAATGCAATCCATGAAGGGCTTATTCGGTTTTCCCACTACTATAGGCTCCTTATCCGGACAGCAGTATCTTAGAGGGGCTGAGAGCGCTCCAGAACCTACAGTACGCCCAGGAAAAGTGAGCTGGTTAGCTTGTTTGTCCTGGATACGCCAACACAACCGGGCATAAGATTAACCTGGATGCTGGGCGCCAGATGCTGTTGGGAATGTTCTATCGTCGTTCGTGAGCATGAATATACAGTCTTTGTTCTCTCTCAAATATCTATTCGCCTTTGCGAGTTTATTGTAGTTGATCTTGCTATCGAAGCCGCACATGACCGCCCCGATCGTTGGATCCGCCGTAATGTTAGTCTGCAAGATGGCCAGCGATTATGTTAGAACGAAGGTGAGTCATACCCTGAATACGAGGGCTCACAAAGTCGAACGTTCCAAAAAATTGATTGTCTGCCGGATCCTGCAATCAGAGTGTTAGGTGTCTTCCTATTGTGGACCGAGGAAAGCCTATCAGCTATGCCTACTGTTCCACCAGCATATTTGATTCCTTCCGACTCTAGTTCCTTCTCCATGCCTTCTTCACCTATAATGTATACCCTCTTATCCATTGGGAACTTCATGTTATATTTAAGATACGCCACGGAAGCGTAAGCTGAGCCGAATATTTCGTCCTGCACACATGAAGATTGGAGAAGGTTATCATGAATCAGCTTTCGTTGTAGTAGAGGTCTTAACAATATACTTGTTAGCCTCACGATATGCACTTCAACGCCCAACTTGTCGAACTTGGCCTTGAAGGCTTCTCTACTCTTCGTAGCGTTGTTTCTGGAGAAGCAGGCTGTCAGCTTCTCGTAGGGGTTCACTTCAATCAGTCAAGAGTAGGCTCACGTAACAAAGATTAGCTTCTTGCCTAAACTGCGCAAGTACTTAAGGACTTCAGATACTCCGGCTATCAGCTCCATGTCATGCCAGATAACGCCTGTATAAGTAGAGGAGGTTTCATGTCACGGACAGCATACATTTCAAACAGGAGCACAGTGTGTAATTCCCAATGTGAACAAGTGAGTCAGGTACTTTGCGTGCTGCGGAAAGCCAATCGAGCATACCGTCGCAATCAAACAGCCAGTTATCATAGCTTTCGACTAGCTTTTGATAGTCCTGTTTGGTTTTGAGCTCTTCTGACGCACGCCCTTGCGACGATGAGGAAGCCATACTCATAGCAATTCTGTCACAATCGAAAGAATCGAGCTTGTAAAGAAAGGTGCATCGCGTATTATCGTTTCCTGGTTCGCTTGCCGATGTGATTGATCGAGGCCGAAATCCTGTGCTACAGCTATGGATAGCCCGACTTGCGATGGGCTACGCGGCAGCACTCACATGTGGAAACACGATACACTAGCTAAACGAACAGGCAGGAAAGCCAGAGAGACTGCGCTGTATTGTTCGATGGCTTTTCCCGGCCAGCTTCGGTGATCGAGACGGCCAGCGGCTATGCTATGCTACACAAGATGTGCAGCAACACTCTCTTGAGCAGCCGCCAGCTATCCGTCCGCGCTCGATGGAGTCAAGTAACGTCAACTTGGCAACAGGTTACAAGCGTCTCGAGACAGTTGACGGTATGCATGCAAAAATGACGATGTGTTCAACAAACACTCGGACTGACCTGAGCGATCCCTTCCAACCTCGCATTGTAGATTTCAAGCAGCTCATTGATGGCATAGATCATGTTCTGCTCGACTGCGACGTGTGTACTATGGCTTGTTATCAACAGGTTGCTGCAGTCGTTCCCTAGCTGACTGTGTATTCCGTAATACGCACGTGCCTGCACATGCCTCATCACGATACATCAACAGGGCGTTATATGGCTGGAAGACGAACTCATCGGGCATGCAAGACTTGCGATTGAATACTTCAGAAAACATAAGATAGGCGTAGCTTTCGTCTCGAACAACGCCACAGCGTGAGAAAGAATAGAACATCTTAGGCAAATCTTGCAAGGACCTCAGGCGAAGCTCACTTTAGCACTTTTATGTTCGGCAGGACGCGCAAAGCATATCAGGAAAAGTTTCGGAAATTGGGCATTGACGTTCATGTGGTCAGTTGCTCCACTTATTTGAAACCGAGGTGGAACCAGCGGCGCAAGCTGATTCCATGTATGTCCAAAAACGCAGGATCACGTATATACTTCAGGTAGTGCCTCAGCTTTTTACTTGAAAGAGACACTTCTGTACGTGCCAGCCTGTCTTCTGGCGCTAAGCCAAATAGCTTCAGGATAGCTAATGCATACCGTTCTAGACCTTCGCTGCCCGAACATCAGAGGCATGTCTACGTCATCGGTCAAAGAGCTTTGGAGGAAGAAATGGCAGCCTTGGACCTGATTTGGCACGGTGGCACAGTGAGCTGCGTACCCTCATTTGGCCTGTCGAGGAGCCCTTAAGCTGAGGTCTCGGTTGAATGTCCTTCGCGTGGAATAGGATCCGGCAGAGAATATACCAATGCCACCTCAAGATTTTTCTGATATTAAACCAAAACCCGAAATAGGAGTGGTACTAGCTTCTTTCGATATGCATTTCAATTACAAGAAAATGAGCAAAGCTTTCAACTATCTAAGCCACAATGAAGGATGTGTGCTTCTTTTATCAAATGATGATGTACAAGTCCCGCTTCATGGTGGAGGTACTGCTGCCGGTATGGATTGCGCGATAAATGCATAGCCGCACATGGATAGATACTGATTCACCAAGCTATTCACTACACAGGAGAAGGAGCGATAGCCGCTTCTCTAAAGCTAGCCGCCAAAGGTCAAATAGTAGTAGCAGGCAAACCGAATCAACCGTTGCTCGATACCGTCCTTAGCAGAATGGCGTTCGACCGGTCACGTACCTTGATGATTGGTGACCGTTTAGAGACGGACGTCACATTCGGCAACAACGGAAATATAAAGACTTTGCTCGTATTATCTGGATCATCGAAAGAAGAAGATATACATCGTACAGGAGTCAAACCTCATTTTGTCTGTCAATCACTCGGTCAGATTGCCGATATGTTAGAGCAGGCCCATAGAGACATGTATACAGATCAAACTGTAGAAGGCGTGCCTTTCCAGAAGAGAGCATGATCAAGAGAACGGAGATAGAAATCTTGAACCCACCGTCGGTAAAGTAGTATCACAAGGCCAGTTTCCTGCATGTACAACCAAGTACAGGACCACGTAGAAGCATTGGTTGTCACCCATCACTTCTTGCAATGCATACCCCCGTGAAGAGCAGAGAGTTTGGCTGACTTGTCACAGGCGTCTACTGCCAGTCGAAAGCATGTAGCGACTATCGGTTGCACCGTTGTGCTTTGTTGGATTGCAATCGCATTGCAGCTCACATCTCAATCAGGGCATTGTGTGGCAGGCGAAGAAAGCCGGAGGCGGTCCGACGAGCGAAGCTCGACGTTCGTTGCCATGTTGTGCAGTATGGACACGGTCTCTGGTTGTCGGTCAACCAAGTTCAGCATCCTCATTTGGCCGTTGAGCACTCGCCGCAGCGAACCTGCTATTAAGAGATTATCTACTACTACCTCGTACTAAGAAGATGCCGTCTACCTACCAAGGCACGGGCAACGAACCCACGCAACCCACCCATCCCTCAGTGAGTACGAATATGTGGAAGTAATTCGACGAAGCACCAATGGTAGCTACTGCGATGCTCCCGTGAACTACTTCGTTATCCTGCTTTAATCTGACGATTTGCTCCCGCGTACTTGCATCGCCATGTTCGTCTCCTTGGCTTGCAGGTCACCACCGGAGAAGCGCATACCTCTCGTGCATCAGATCCCAGCCCGGACTCCGGAACCTCTATCGCCTCTGTCTTCGCCATCGATAAAGCTGCTGCAGTCGTCATCAACAGCGAACATCTCCCCACCCTGCCTTCAATCCCCCTCCGCTACGCAAACCTCATGACAAGGGCTCTAAGAATCCGGATGCAGGGTCAACGGCGAACCGCAGAGGAAGAGCAAATCCTCAACTGCTGCAAGAATCTTCGGCGATGTGGCATGGCCAACCTCACGGCGGCGCTTATTGACATGCTGCTGACACGGCTGTTTTTACGAGCCCAGACCGTACGGGTGAGCTGGCGGATGTTCGCGGGTCATCCTGTCCCGTTGCGCACAGGCGTGTATGCTGACCTGCTCATCCTCTTGCCTTCAAGGCTGTAACACAGATGCTGACGAGTCCCGTCTACCTGGCACGATTGGCAGAGCTGTACCGGATGGAAGAGAAGCTACTCGACCATCCGTGTGGACCTCTGAGCCAGAATCTGCCCATCCCGGCACACACTCGCGCTGATACCTTCCTGGTATATCTTGGTATCCTGCGCATGGCCATAAAGGAAGGCTCTATGTCGCATCAAGATTGGGAGAGCCTGCTGGAAAGCATGTTCAGTCCTGTAGTCATTCCAGGGCTGAGCTCCGACGTTCTTAAGCTTGGATAGACGGAAAGATGAACGCGTCAACATGCGGCGATTCGATGGCCGAATATCGCAAGGATGCCGATTTTCTAGGCGGATTTTCATATACTACGTCTTCGGGCTCTCAGTCGGTACTCTAGGGAACTTCAGCAAGTGATGCGAATACAAGCGATCGTCCGGGGTTTCCCAGCGAAGGCACCACGATTCAGCAAGCGATCTTACGCCACAAATAATTTAAGTGTGACTCCCGACTTCTCCCACTACATTCTAGCGAGTCAGTTGCTGTCAGAGTTTGTTCACCGCGTTTTTTTTTGTTTTTTTTTGGTGCTGTGTGTATGCTAGGAAGCAGGTCGGGGGGCGTGAAAAGATTGGCAATGAACGTGCGTTGAGCATCGGCTCGTTTTTGAAAGCTGGCTGCCTCTTGTCAGATCATGTTGTTTGGCTGTTAAGCCAATTATGCAGCCTGTCGAAAACCAAAAATGGCAACTATGGGAGTAATTTTGGCACAATGACATGAAATTGCTGTCTACAATTGCCTCTGCATTCGACTATATTGAACCAAGATCCAGTTGCTGCTCCATCGTGATATGCTGACGCTGCCCAACCACATCACCATGATGGCCGGCGGAGACTGAGGCGAGGTGTTATATTTTGTTCCTGGATTTGGCATTCTGTATTGCAGTGCTAACAGAAGCGAGTCGCAGGCATCGCTTTCAATGATGAGCTAGTCTCCAGAACCTTATGACAACGGTGATCAGGCTAATTTCCGTTGTATACTAAAGATGCGTTGTGTATATGTTTATAGTGATATTCAAGCTTCTCAAGAGCTAATCATAAGCCTCCTGCTGTCGTGTTACCCTATTGGCTTCTCCCGCCACACGTCTTGCTTGTAAGCATAGAGGCACATGATCAACCACTTCTGGCTCAATGTTACTGAATCGACGCTCTGCGTAGCAGTTTGTAGAGACAATGGATGTATCATGCCGAACAGGGCAGGGGTCGTCAATGCTAAGGTGCTGTGGTGGATCGTGAGGGAGAGCTTGAGGTGATGAGGAGTATTGCCATAAAGCCCACCGGGAAACGGAGGAAGACATGCTTCCAGGTTACGTCAAGGTCCTGAGAGTATAGGATGCAAGATCTTGTGGTGTTAAAAGGGCATCTAGCAATGGGTCTGCCAGTATCCGCCGTGAAGTCGACTTTGCCAGAACCAAAACCACCAGGTTGCTTGCCTCCTTAAAGGAAGATGACGCTCACACCTACTAATGGCTAACTCCCAACGTTCAATACCATGTTGTGCAAGGATCGGATGTAGGGAAGAAGGTGATGGCTTGGTCATAAGCCTGTGAAACTAGCTATTATAGTTGGGTTCGTAGGTCTGGACGTTCTGCGATGTGTCGGCCAAGTTCGAACCAAGAAGGTCCAAGTTGGTTGCATCCAGATCCACTTAAGGACTATAGGTGGGTGTATAGATTGGAAAGGTTGCGCAGTATCAAGAGAACTAATACTACCTATCATAGATCTGGATACTAGTATAAAATCTAAACGACCGGTCGGCGCAACTAGTGCCTTGCTTATATAAAGAGTTTTTGTAGGATCTAAATACGGAAAGAATCGAGCGAGCTACAGGAAGTCTGGTGTCAAGTAGTTGTTTTCACCGACGTTGGAACCCCGAGCACTAAATGAATCGGCGATGGAATCTTGGATAACGTTCCAGTCGCCTCTAACAATTGTTTCAAGGTGTTCAGTTGTGGGGATAGATGGTAACTGAGGGTTTCAAGGGAGTGAGAGCGATTCGAGGATGAACCGGTACCTAACCAGACATAGATAAATGAATGTACCGCAGATACCAAAAATTCCGTCAACTGATATCGCGCCATGTTCGACTATCGACGAGACTCGGTTAATGTCAGAACGAGGGACGGTATTGAGAAAGGGGGAGTGTTCATTGACGAGCTTCGACGATTGTCGGAGTCCCATTTTCGGACAGGAGAAGAGGTCAGCGCGTGGGATTCTAGCATATCGGGTAAACAGTGCGGGTCTTTTCTGGATTATGAAGTCGCTGATTATTGGCAGCGCACATACTGATTGATTTGCGATGTTCTTATTTCATGACGGGGCTTTTTAGATTGCCTGGTGCTCGTAGCAGCAGCCGCCAGGTGCTGTTCGACCAGCCGCTCTGCGACTCGATTTGCGAGCGTTGCGACATCCATCTCTTCGTAGGTTGCGGACTCTGAGTATTAGGTAAGCTCTCTGACACGCTTCCCGCCTCAGCTGGAGCCACGGACATTCGTGTGGGAAAAGACTAAGATCGTTGCATAGCAGGAGCAACCGAGCTAGAAATTCGTCTTCAGATCCGCCAAGGCCAGGAGTACCTGCAATCTGGATTCCTTGAGATTGTGTCGGCTTTGCAGGGCTGCGTGACCGTGGCGATTGGGCTGTGGGCTTCGAGGCTGCAGCCGCAGGTGGGGTAATAGGGCTCATGGGAGGGATTGCAGTTCCTTGATTGACCATATTCTTGTTTCAAACAGGGAGTCTGAGAGTCCCATGTTGCGTGCGTCCACACTTAGGGGAAGCAGGAGCATTGGGGCAGGCAGCCCGAAGGTGAGAAGCATGTCGGCAAAAGTAACAGAACTTGCGGCGGGACACATTCGAGCCAGGTACCATGGTCAAGTTTATAGTAAGTCTTGGGAGCTATTGCGTGCTTGCTGATGTCAAGCACGAAGGCGGCTTTGCCGGTAGGAACGCTCTTTTGTGTGTGGCAGATTGTCGAGCCGGAACGCCAGCGGATCAGACGGACCCAGGCGTAAAGGTCCTCCTTGATAAAGGCGAACGCCCTCATTATATGCCATCAGGCCCACGGCTTTACCTCAGGAATTCCTGTTGGCTGCGAGATTCTCCAGCGGAGATACTGTACTGTGGCCTTGATCGACTGAACTTCAGGACCTTCTGGAGGAAATCGAGCTTTACTGGCTTCAAATTTGCTACTGTCGCTCAATACCTGGGGTACGACATGCCCATTGTGCATCATGTGCTGTCATTACGTTCTATCGGGACTTTCCTGCTTAATAGCGACTGCTATTTCGATTAACGTGATCTGGCTTCGAGGGGCCAGAGCGACCAGAAGACGTTCTTCTCTGTCAATTCCAATGGGATAGCAGTCGAGGTTGCTATGAAAGCAGGTCTAGAAACATCCGCATTTGTATACGTGCCCCTCCAATGCGCCCCAGGGCCGTTTGTAGTTCTTTGTGCTTTATTCATTTCTGTTACCGGAATTATAATTGATGTTTCTTGTATTTTTTTTCCTCACCTGCAGTTGCAGTGTATATTGATAATACACGGTATACTTTCATCCGAGAATCTGAGGCGTGGCTTATGGACGGCACTCGCGGCGAGGCCGGGTTTAGTACAACGGTGCTGAAACCGGTCCCGAAACTGTTACGGAATAAGCCCACGCCTTGCAAGCCTTATAGTAGAACTGGTTTCTGCCATAAGCTTGCTTGCTAGGGTCTTTAAGCTGGACTTCTAGATGTATTAGCAATGACTTCTCCGTAGTCTTATCCCGCTGTAGTTGGCTGCCTACAACGGTGATTAAGGCGCTTCCTTTTTGCCAACAGAGCAAATGGGTCTGTGTTCAATTCCTGAAGCGTTCAGTTTTTTTCTGCGTGAACAGCGTTGTTCCGTGCTCCTTTTTGTGCATGAGCCCCTTTGATAGGCACTGTCTGAGAGGACTGCCTGCATAAGCTACTTGTGCCCTATCTGCCTGCGGTAGGACGCTAGAGTGATATCACTAGATGCACGCAGGCTCATCGTTCATCAGATGCCCACAGCTGTCTTTTATGCGGAGCCAGTTCTTGCAGAACTGCCCTTGCCACGATCAAGACGCCGACGTCAACTGGCAGTGTGAAAGCCAAAGCACCAAACCGCTAGATCGGGTTGGGATGTGACCGTCCAATAGTCTTCGTTCATTCAGACGAAGAGGTTGTTCGTTTAGGTAGTGGAAATCATGCTTGAAAAGCCGGAGGAGAAAGCCAGTATGGCGAGGCGGAGTGAGGACGAAACGGGCCGGAAATACAACGAGTGACGAGGTTTCTTCATGGCGAGGCCAACATTTGCCTTCGTGATTCGAATCGAGCCGGCTGGCAATCTGACTATGTCACACATCGCCAGGTCTTCCAACAAGCTGTCTCTGCGTATAACAAAAAACTGCGGGAACGTGCCGGTCCAGCCTGGATACGTTTCAACTGGCCACGCATCCTACCTTCTTGTCGCAACGGAACAGAGCGCCCAGAGTGGCCCTTACAAGAGCTTCTACTGCTGCTCGGTTGCGTACAACCGGTTCCGAACAGTCTGTTCAGTGCGCTGTATCCTTTCAGTCTTGTCAAAGGTTTTGTAAGCTGCTAATTCAGCTTGGTGTCCAGTCGCACCCCTGGTGTATACCATTGTCGCAGATCTCTCAAACGTCCATCCCAAACCCTCTGCAGTGGTCATGAGTCTGGCTCGATGAAGTAGCTTCTGTCTTACACGAGCCTGCTTTGACGACGCAGGAATCAGATCGCTGCCTGCTTTCTGGTCGATGCGGCTTAGCGTGACGATGCCGATACCAGCACTCTCTGTCTGAATGGATCGCACATATGAATCCCCTGATACCATGAGAAGGATGGTTCTGCAACGCGCAGGATACGGTTCCAGAAGTACGACGGGATTGCCTGCTCCCGACAGCGGTGGCGAAAACAGCGAATCATAGGCGGGATCTTGTCAGCCCAGGGATACAGTGCACTAGCACGTTAACTTGTGCTCTTTGTTGTGACCCAGGATTGCAAGTCTTGGACATCCTCTCCGCACTGGATCATCTAGTGACTTCTTCTGGACTACAGATAGCTTCCGGTATCTGGGCACGATCAGCTTTCCAAGCTAGGTGTAGGGCTATCGGGAGGTACTGATAGCGTCGGATCGTCTGTTAAGAATAAAGATTGCATAGCCGACATTCTTACCGTCAAGCTTGAAGAAAAGCAGGGGGTGATGTCCGTCCGGCCCGTCTTTGATGGACGCACAGAAACCGCAGAAGCTTTCGTAAATCCGGCAAGATGTAGCTTCTTCAACACGCCTCAGTGCAAGCAGGTTTCGGATCATGACTTGCCCGCTACTCAGCCTGTTTCAACATATGCGAACTTCCTTCTGAGGCCAAAACTTCCGCAGCAGAACCACCTTTGGGCAGGCGGTTAGGCAACCAAAGGTGTCCTCCGTAAACACTACATGCAACGTGAAGTTGACATGTCGATTTGGCAGCACCATCAAAATTGTTGTGGGAGTGAAAAGCAGATGACCGTCTATGTATTCGCTGGCCTGGAAGCGCGAAAAAGACAGTAACTTCGCTCGCCAGCGAAGCTCAGGTTATTTCGGTTACCTGTATGGGAAGTTCAGGATTGAAAGAGGAAGGAATATTGAACCTGCAAGGCGGAGTAAGCTTACCACTTTCCTGCCAGGATGTCTACTGTTTGCGCTATGTTTGGCAGGAAGAATGTCAGTCTGCTTCATCCGGCCGAAACTTGACTGTTCGATCCGGATCCGAGTGCCGGTTTCCTGAGCGCTTCAGCCGAGCACGAGCTTGCGCTACCAATGGGCAGCAGGGCAACGAGACAGCCCCAGTAAAGCCGATGACATGCTTCTGCCTGTAGTGAGTAGTATCTCTCGCCTTCGTGACATTTCTTAATGATCCAGCTCTCGCATGTCCGAAAATCGGTGATCGAGAAGTGATTGTCTATTCACTTTCTCAAAGCCAATAGCATACTACAGCCTGAGCTTTCATTACTTCACTTCATACAACTGAATTTCACTCTACTGTACATAGTCTATCTTGTGTAGATCTCACCTTCCTCGAGGCCCCATCATGCGGACTCCGGACTCTGCCTTGTGCGAACTTGCGCACTCGGATCGGAAGCACTCCAACTCCAACTATAACTATATACCGAATCGATGAATGCGCATACCTGCTGACGAGCCGATCTGCTCAAGTCTATCTCTGGCACCAGTTAATCAGTTGCAGACCGCTTGGTGATAGGATGCTGCAGACCGCCATCTTGCAAATCAGTAGTATACTCAGACTGATTGGCCGCCCTCAATTACGTCTGACTAGGCGCGTATGCAATCAAAAGTTCCATGTGCATAGCAGCCTGCCCTCTGGAGCTTGGCGTGTGCTGGGAGCGGTCGTGACCGAGCGCAGACTTCGAATGCAGAGATGTAAGGTGATTTCAGCAAGTGAGCGTTCAGACGCCTCGTGCGGTATCATGGTTGCGGCTGTCACCGACACTTTGATTTGTGAAGTTGGATTGATATCCTGCTTCCAATGTGTGGCGCATAGGCTTGCTCCTGTCGCTAATCAGATTGGATGATGCGATTCATATCTCGGCGGACCGTTAAGATCAGACTGACTGACAACAGGATAGCCCAAGGACTAGGCAAGGCCTAAGTGAAACCCGTCGCGGCGGTCCAGGCGTACAGATGCCCTTTGGGTCTCGTCAGGGATCCCGCACCCTTCTGACCTTTCTACTTGAGTGTTGTCCAGTGTGTTGAGACGTCTTGTTTAGAGCCAGGCAGATCATTGTCGAACAGCCTAAGCCGCTGCGCTTTTACTTGCGGGTCGTTAGCCAGCTATAGCCTGTACAGAAACTCCCCTCCAGACAGCAAGGCCTACTACGCCAGAATGGGCACCCATTCTAGACTTACTTACTTCCCCGTGATACAAAGACAAGGTGTTTGACGGTGTTCAAATCGGAGGCTGCAATTCCCGACACGCTCAGCACGTTTCTTGAGCCCGCACGAGTCCGGTTCTTTGGTCTCGGCCTTGTTCCCAGGTTTAACGGGAACCGACTGGCTGCCTTGCTAAATGTCTGTCTCGCTTACATCCGCATTGCAATGACGAAAGAATGACAACATACGAGCCTTCATCTCGCGCGAGACGTCATGCAGAATCATCTACTGGACGATGATATGCAGGTATTCAAGAATGTCGCCGCTTCCGGCGCGAGTTACCTCCAACGAATCTGCAAGACCCAAAGTCAGATGGTGAACCACTATCGAGTAGAGCAGTACAAATTAGCGGCTATTGTCCTGTTGCCTCCGCCCTTGAGCCTTCAGTTAATTCAGAAGCACTCAGCTATATTCCGGAGTTCGTAAATCCGATAATTTCCTTTCATGTCTTGATCTAACGGGAACAAGTAAAGGATACAGCACAACAAGAAATCATAATGGAACGTGTCAGGACCGTAACCTGCATGATCCATGACACGGATACTTGGCGACTGGTCACTGAAAGTAAATGTCGTTTTGGTTTGCCAAGTTGACGTCAGAGGCTTGTATTATGCTCGCACTGTATCCGTCGGTGGACTAACAACCCGAATTTGGTTCAAAAGAGGTGCCGTGACAGGGCTATGGTGACATTTTCGTGAGAAAGGAGAGGAGCGGCCATCCAGCAAATCTTGCGACAGAAGCGTCGCTGCAATCTGTGCCCTTCCTGCAACGCAGGGGCGCGCGTTGATTGACTAAGACTTCGACTAATGATTCGCGTGTTGTAATACTAAATACGCAATGACAAATAGCGCTTGAGAGTGTCTACTCTGTCTTTCCGTCTTCGCCAGGTATCTCGGATCCAGGTGGATGCTAAAGACAGATTACCCGATGGGGTCAGCGGAATTCCGAGTGATGATATTCACCGGTCGAGACTTTGACGTTGCAAGAAGACGGAGATATAACCTGCCACGAAGAGGCAAAGACGGGAAAAAGGGACTTACAGGAATACCCTGAGCATTTCTAACATTCTCGAATACCTTTAGCAATTTCCTCCTTGCACCCAAAGCCGCGACACCTTTATTCTCTAGGTCATTGTTTGTCATGAGGATTATTTTCTCCCAGTGGTCTTTTTCGAAATTGGGTGTATATTTATGTAATCTTAAACTCTTCAACCATGCTGGTATATCCGATAATAGATTGAAATCAATTGGTTCATCCGGATTGGTACCTGATCCTGTCGAGGGATCTTTGTTTGCCATTCCGGATGTCTTTCCACTTAATGCATTGTGGAGGGTACCTCCCATCGTAGCTCTATCCGACGGCCTCGGGCTACGTCGAACATTGTGGGAAGAAGTAGAAGTGGCAGATTGCGGCATCATGCCCAAACCCATTCCACCAAGAACAGGTGACAGCATTTGTTGCTGCTGTTGCTGCTGTTGTAAATTACTCATCATACCCATGGGACCCATACCTGCCATAAACTGTTGGAGCTGCATCTGCTGTTGAATCTGTTGTTGGGCTGCAAGTAGATTTGCCATAGCCATCTGGGGCGAATTCAAGCTGTTCGCAGCTCCAGCAGCCGCATTGATCTGTTGCATAGCAGCTTGTAGATTAGCCAAGTTTGTCAAGTCAGATGATCCAGTGTTGTTGCCAGCGGAGGGAACATTGGTAACATTCATGTTACGCCAGTTCTGCTGTGCTGCCATTGCAGCCTGCTGACTTGCAGCATTCCCATTGCCATTACCACCCGCAGCGCCCAGGTTCATATTGTTCATAGCGTTGTTCAGGCTGTTACTGTTGGTCAAGCCTTGATCGCTTGATCTGCCAGTTCTCCTAAACTTCTTGGCATCGTCGAGAACAATACCATTAGCTGCCATCGAAGCGGTCGACTGATTTGCCCAGGTTGATGAGTTGCTATTATTGTTGGTGCTCATGTCTAATCTTGGGAAGGCGCCGTCTTGACCGCTCATGGGATTGGCTCCGAAAGTGGACATGAGGGGAGTATTCATCATGGTAGCCCAAGACTGGTTCTGAAGAAGAGGAGAAAGAGCACCGTTCTCCAGCTGAGTCATGTGAATCTGGTTGCCTCCGGTATTGTTGCCATTCTCAGAAGAGCCTAGGCTAGGTGACAAGTTGTTCGCCATATTGCCAGCATTGGAAGAAGCCAAACCGTGGTCTGAAATCATGCTTGCGGGTCTAGATCTGTTGTTACTATTGCTCGCTCTGCCATCAGGAGATGGGGATCGGCCGTCTCTGCTGCTTGCTCGTTCAGCAACTTGCTCTGTGTTAGCCTGTGACCACAAAGGCGACCTGAGAGAGTTGCTTGCGTCATAAGCTGACAATAGAGACCCAGGCGCTGAGATCCGGTTCGTAGCGTGCGCATTCAGACGTGCTCTTTGAGCGGCCAGTAAAGTAGCAGCATCGGCGGAGTCGTGAGCTGATGAACTTTGCGGAGAATCATTCGAATTCAACGTGGAAGTGCTGCTGCTTCTGGGGGGAGGGGGGAGCATTGCTGAACTAGGGGAGAGGAAACCAGCTGCGTCTCCCATTGGCATGGCTCCGAGTGATTGGCGCGCCAGTTGTCGCACAGCAGGGGAAGCTGATGTCTTGAGTCCCAGACTCGCGAGCTTTGCATCCATCTGCGCTTCCATAGAGGCTGGTAAAGGAGAAGGCACGTACAAGCCTGAACATCAGCAGGAATATGGAGCACGACAGGTTGGCTTTTCCGACCTACCCTGCTGCGGATTAGCTGGGGAAAGTAAAGCGTTCATAGGGTCACATCTAGCCATCTGCTGCAAGACCGTGATGAAGAACCTGATCTGAACTTGGGAGGATGTCTGCAGAAGAGAATACAGTGCAGCAGTTCTCTCAGCTTCAGAGAGCACCTTGAACCATTGTTCTATTGCTCCTAGTTCTTCCTTGAAGGATTGGTCTAACGACGCTGCTGCCATTTCTTCTAGTGTGGCCTCGTAATGGTGTAGATCTTCGAACCATTTGTCGAGTGCATCGCCTGTGATTCCATACAGCGGGGGGACGACAGATGAAGGCCGGCGGTGGATGACGATGATAGTGATGACAACGAGGGACAACGAATGGGAGCGTGCAGAGATTAATACCGAAAAGGTCAGGGATTGGTGCTTGTGACGCGAACCAAACAAGGTTGGCAAACCGGAGGATGCAGCCACTCACTCTCAGCATTCATATTGCCAGCAGCGAATGAAGCGAGCATTTCTGACGAGGGTCTCTTAGACGTCGAGCCTGGTCGGGGAGAAGTCCCGGCACCGCCGGTATTGTTGCTCGTGTTCAAGCCAGCCATACCGCCAGGCTGGAGCGATTGGTGACCGCCGGAGTATAGAGATCTTGCAGCGTCGACAGAAGCTCTGTATCGCGTTGCATTGGGGTTACCGGTGTTGCTATTGTTGGAGAGGTTCGGACTCAGGCCTCCCTGGGCGCTCTGGGTCGCAGCACCAGTGCTGTTCCTGTATGGATGGTCCATTCCGGAGGGCTGTATGGCCTGTAGCAACGGACCAGTAGGATACTGATGAGCGTCGTGGAAAGGTGTTGTGCGCTGCGAGGGGTTCGTCGCTGATGCCTGACTGTGATGGTGTGCTTGCACTGATAGAGTTGGGCTTGAATGGGTTTTAACCGGCGATGCAGGCGGACGCGCGAGTGACTAGAGAGATATAGACGGATCAGCAGCCTGCCTAGGGATAGAAAGGCAGGTCAAGTACCAGATCGTAAGGGGCGCCTCAACAAGCAGTGTGTGTGGTGCACTGGTCCAAGCTGCGCTCGATGCTCCGGTCGTCTGTCTATCTCTCTATCAACTGCAGGCAGGCCAGCCAGGACCTGTAGAGGGAGAATGCACGCACGACCGCGAGTATGTATCCTGTATATACTCCCACAGCGCTGCTGCCGGTGACTCCGCCCTGTGCTGATATGAGCAGTGCGGGCAAGATGCAGAAGAACGACGCAACTGCAGGTGTGCTGCCGCGCGCGTTTCTTCGAGGCGTAAATGGCAGCCACCGGCAGCAACGGCAGACCAGCTGTGGACCGCTAAGTCTCGCTGGACCTCGACAACGCTGCCTGGGTCCGTACTTTTGCGTCTGCAGGCCAATCCTGGCCAATGTCCCACTTCGGCATCGTGCGCTGTATGTGGTATGATATCGCCTACAAGACGGTGGCAAAGTATACCAAGACGATATCCAGGGACACTTGCCTGACCACGAAGCAGCTACTGCGGATCTATGCGACTATCCTTGCGAGTACTTGGCATAATAAACAACTTGGTACCGTGGATTAGCCACATTACCTTTCCATGATTGCATGGCATTGGTGAACCCAGGGGCCATCCTCCTCCGTGCACCCACTCGATTCCGAAACATGCGCTTTCAGTATAGCCGTCCTGCTAAGACTATTACACTACAATGGTCACCTGGCACTGCGTTGGGCTGGAACGTATGCTCGTTTCGTGTGACCGAGTATTACTAATGATCCAACCATCATGAAACCAAATCGTTTCACCACAAAAGGGCTCCCTTGCCAGGCACAAGCAGCGTACATCTCTAGCTTACATGTTCTGCAAACTTCCTCCGATTTGGCAGGTCATTTGGATCTAACATCCCCTCGCAATTTGTCGAGTTGCAGTGCTCGCTCCCTGGAACGACACCGACGGAGTACAGACGCAGGATACTCACCGGCATAGCAGACACAACACCACCGCCCAGAGATAGCGTCTGCAAGTCATACATGAGGCCCTCCACATACTCATAATGCCGTGGCAGCTGAACGCCAGTCGTGCATATTCTACGCCTTCAGCATCACTTAGACTGGCCGAGGGGTTTTCCGAGACACACGTTTGAGATGCATGCTGTCTGAATAACCGTATCATCTAATCGAATCCCACGATGTCGCTAGGCCGGGCTTGCGTACACAGCCTGGTCTGCAAGGCTTCCGATAGTCAGTTCGACGATGAAACGAACTGGCACTGCATGTTGCAAGCACAGCACCTGCGCGGCAACGATCGAACTCACAGAAGGAGGGCCTGTGCTATTTAAAGTCGCTCGAGCAATTGCCCTTCTTTCTCTTTCTCTCTTCCTGTTCTAACGATCATCCATCTGCCCCCCATCCCTCCACCAAACCACGTGATCTCATACAACAGTTTCATACTCAAAGCATGGCGACCCAATCTCCCTCAGTTCAAAGAGACTGTAAGTTATCTCGGCAGAGTGAAGCATAGCTATATGTCGGTACGATTCGATCGATAGAAGCTAACGCTTTCTTCTCTTAGTTGAATTGGTATACGTAAAAGTAATAGGGCAGAGAGGGAATACGGAAGCCGCCGGATTGAACTGGGTCCCTCTCGAACCAGAAAACCCCAACAAACCGGCCTGGCTCAAAACCCCCGGCGATGCAGTGTCAGTTATCCGCGGAATCGGCCGGTTCCCCGAGCCTGCCAAATCTGCCATTGTCCTGGCACTACCGCAGACTGCTTACATTACGGTGGCATTGAAAGGGAAGAAACCAGGCGATCGCTTCCTGGTCGGAGTACCGACGCCAACAGCAGAAGAGCAGGCCGGGCTCCGGGCGGAGCTTGCAGTTCCTGAGGGCCGTCGCACGATCTTCTGGAGATGCACGATGGTGGCACCCGACGGGCGTTTAGCAGAAAGAGCACTTTTGTCCATGAGTCTGGGAGAACTGACCTTTTCCAGCCTCGATTATCATTCGGCAAAGATGTCCTCAACACAGAAAGCTTCGGCATCCCATACGCACTCTTCAGCCGGCGGTGAGCGTCGAAACCTTGTTAACTCGAGCTTTTACCCTTGATGCTGATTGTCAGAGCTTTCCTAACTAGAAGATGGCATGTATACCGAGGCGGAAATTATGGTTCCGCCTGACCATATGCGATACTCGAAAGCGGTGAAACCTACAGTTGTTGCGGCTTGGCTCAACGAAATGTATGACGGCTTGAACGTTAACCGCCAACTCAAGGGGCGTCTTGGATTCAAAATCTCTGGCGAGCATTATGAAGCTCACAAAGCTCACGCAACCACTTCAAAGATTCCCGTTTGGATTTCAACCCCTAGTCCAGCCACGAAAATCCAAATCGAGAAAGAGTTAAAGTCAAAGAGTGTCGTAAAATGGTACATTGTCGACATCGCTTGTCGTGATTGTGGCCGCATTGACAAGGGACGTAAACCTTCAAGCGCACATCCCGCTACTATCCCCACAAGACCTGCTTCGCAGGCAAGGCCTTCACACAGACGCGGCAGACGCCCCGGCAGACTTGGCGACAAACGCCCCGGCAGATCTGACGACGGACGCCGTGACAGACTTGGCGACCGACGCCCCGGCAGATCTGACGAGGGACGCCCCGACAGACTTGGCGACAGACGCCGCGGCAGACCTGACGCCAGATAGCCTAGAGGACTGCGAAGATTTACCCTTTTACTGCTCCGGGTCTCGATAACAATCAAATACCAGCATTTTGTAACTTTCGTCCCTTGTCTTTTATCGTGTATACAGTTCTCTCTCCCCCTCCACGTCTCTTTCTTTCCCCTTGTCTCGCCGGTGTCAGTTCCCCTGTCCTCGGCAATGAATCCTTCCTTAAAACGTGTATAAACCCGATTGTCTGTCAAGCTACATGGGGCTCATGCCGTTTGGGCGGAATGGACCATGCTGACAACTGACAACACAAGTTTGCAGCTGGATCATCCTTGCCTTGGGTAGAAGAAATTAATCTGTCTCTCTCCTGTGCAAGTGGCTGCGATGTCCGGCAATACCGTGGGATGTACGCTGGAACGGCATACCGTTGCAATATACCGGCACGGCCAGAGAAGACAGGATTACGGAAAAATTCAATTTGTGGTGCCAATGTCGTTATATGCAGGTTTCCCTCATCAACTAGAATGGGTGAAAAAAGACGTCTTCCGGTTTTCGTTCATCGGCTGCAAAGATGGCGGAGATCGCACAGATCCTTGCACAAAACGGCGCACCGGTACTACACAGGGAATACCAGTATAATTGCTTTTTGGTCAAGATATATGATAACCTTTGGGCCACATACTAGACGACATCCTCGAAGGTATGCTGAATGAAGAGACTTCACTTTGTTCTAAGCGGGATTTTCTCAGATCATGGTACGCTAGTTGTAGATCATAAGCATGGTCACCTTGCTCCACATTCTGTTTCGCCTATCGACTGTTTTATGATGCCTTGTCGAGCTATTTCATCCTTTTCGTTCATTGCTTCGAAACGCGCCGTGTCTCGCGCTTACTCGAGCTGATTTTCCGTCGCTTTTATGTATCTCACGTACGTGTGTAAGCCGCGGGATCAGCAAGCTTTTTCCCTCTTCGTTTTCGCATTGATGTGTAAGGTTCCGTTCGATGCACATCATCGGTACTCTTTTTAGCTCCGCCCTAGCTCGCTAGTCTAATCAAGGAGCAATCGGCCCTTTCCTGCCCTGTGCGCAAACCTGGGATCTTTTTACCCAATACAGACCATTTATTGGAGATGCGCTCTCGTCGGGCCGAAAGCTGTTCCCTCTGGTGCCGCGGGACTGTTTGCCTCTAGCGACATTTGACGATTTGGCATACAATTGCTACAAAGACGTCTTGTTCGCGAGATGCCCTCAGACCCGGGTAAAAGCGACAGCAGGTTTCGCACTCTTTTGTTTCGGACTATCCACCTATTGTTGAAATTAACCCTATTACGCAGAGACAGCTCGGTTATCGAGGCTAACATCGCGAGCATGGACGTTGTTCAGATGACCGTGCAGCTAGCCAGGTTCCCGTCTTGGTGACAAATATCTTAACGAGGTCAGTGGTGGACGAGTGCAAGAGTCTGTCAGAAGACTACATTTTAGAGTCCCCCAAGCAACCAGCAGTATTTTGGGAGAAGGAGATTTCCAAAAGATGACTTGCGATGAAATGCATCCCGGTGTTTGTCCGTGGCTCGAATTCATCAACAGTGTTTCGTCTCAAGCGCGACCTCGCCACTCCCGGTAATTTTGGTATGGATGCATGCTCGACCAGAAGACAGTCTCAAAGCTATTCTTGTTGCCAGGATCGTACAGAATACCCAACATAACCCAGACGAGCTTAAACTGAGGGTCTCATGGAGGTCATTAGTCTCGACACGTTGGGAACACGCGGAAGTGTCTGCTCTTTGTGCCTGCCTATATTTAGCCTGATATTCTACATGTATCTTTCGTTCATGTGACTTATCCTCTGACCGTGCCATTTCTGGTTGATGCCCATGGGAATTATGTCTTTTCCGCACGACTGTTCCGCTGTACTTGAGCCCATGTAACTGTTCATTTTTTGTGGGATACGAGCCGGTCCGGTTGCATGCATACTAGGTACAGCATGTATTTAGGAGGCCTTCGCGAGCCATATCTGTAAGGCTTTGGCTTCGGCATGCCCGGCCACTCTGTCACCGGGATCCATCCAACCTACGATCGCCATGGGAATCGACAAGCAACACCATCAGCATGTCGCTCTCTGGCCCACACCAATAGTTAGTCTATTCCCCATACCTCTCGAATACGCAACGAGCAATTCCTGCGTTATAAGCGCGTCTATATCCTTCGCTTTCGTAGGTAGACTGACACTGTTTGGCAGCAGATTTGAGGTTATTGCAGCGGTTTCTTTGCCCTTCTTGCTTCTGAGGCTTGTAGCAGTTGAGGTATTGGCAATTGCATTTCTACTGCCTTCAGACGCATCGAGCGCGTTTAGTCGTTTCAGTGCTAGTTTAGCACCTAGTCCAGCTCGCCGTCCTAAGCCTCCGTCAACCATAGATCCGGCCATTTCGAACGCTCGTAGGAAACCTCGATAAGCTAGAGCATAGTCCCCTATCGTGTATGCCGTTTCTGCATGCCGTATCACATGGAAAGTATTGGTGGGGTCTAGCAGTATCAAGTCGCCCAGACAGCTTAGTGATTGCGCATACCTGAATGGGCAATGGACAACCGCAATTGTTAGGTACCTCACGTATGTTATTGAGTAGGGGTGGAATACGTACAAGCCCAGCCTTTCATATGCTGATACCAACTCTGACCATCCTTCCGTATCATTGTAAACGGTGTCCAAATGATCAACCAGCATAGCGATTCCCGCTTGCACGCTTAGTCCCGCAGCATTCGAATCTTTCGTCCCAAGTGAGGTAGCATGAAGATGTAATGCTATCAGTCGTTTCCTGACCAGCTGGAGGACGATAGCTAGTCAACAGACAGTATTCAACCAGGAAACGTGGAAGACCCAAACGCACGACATTATTCTCATCCGCCTTCAAACGACTTTCGTAGAAGGTTTTAGCTTTCGATATTGATTCTTTCTCCAGTAATAAACCTTGCAAGGCATCCACGCGAGGTGACTTGGGGAATTTATCTTCCAGTCTTTGTATGCAGATCTGACACGTGAGGGGGTCATCGATTGATTGCGGCAGTAACAATAGCGCACATGCATCCATGGTTGGAATTAGAGGAAGTAAGAGCAATAGGGTGATGAAAGTACCGATAAGCTATCACTCGCGTTGCTTTGGCTGTCTGAGATATTCTGCTAACCTGGGCTAGATCATTCTTGCCTGTATCAAGTGCAGCAAAGCCTAGCTGTTCCAGGAAAGGCCAGACTGTTACATGAGATTTCCAATTCAGCATTCAATACTCCATGATGCGCATGTAATTCTCGCCTGGCCCACCTTCGTCTCCCATACGCTTAAGTGCTCCCTTGAGACGCAACACCCTCTCTCCACGCTGCACGATCTCTTCGCTTGCCCTGACATTCTTCGACCTGTAGTCTGACAGGACAGCCAAATTCTGCTCGTGCGAATCGTCTTCAGGTATATTGTCCGTTGACATGACTTTCGCCTTGCAATGCCGTCGATACGGTTGTGAGCATCAGCATATAATGGGTACCGTTTTATCAAGGCGATCGAGGAAGCAGGACGTGCATAGGCTATATTGCACTCATGGGAACGCGATAAATAGCTACGAACACTATTACTATGCTAAATACATCAGTAACTATGCTCTGAAGACGGTCTGTTGATCTACAGCTTTATCGTCTGGTTTGCCCTGTCTCTTCCTGGCCTGGCGATACGCCACAATCTCCTTGCCGATACGCTGTCAATATCATGAGTGAGCATACACATCAGCATCCAGGACTGGGTCCAACAAGTATGGCTCACGTTCTGCAGTCTCTTGTGCAATTGAGGCTTGTAACCTGCCATAAAGAGCACCTCCATGAAGACGAAGAAGACAGCAAGAACCAGAGACTGAAATAGGGAGTCCAGAAGAGCCGGCGCTCTGCCTTCGAATTTACCATGTCCCACGAACTGTGCGATCCATGCCGCTGTGAAGAAGAAGCCGGCCGTCGACATGGCATTAGGAGACTAAGTACGTGAGTACACGCAAGGGGGAAAACATGACAGTCAGCTTGCGATAAGTGACACAGCCACGAAGGACGAAAGAAAGCGTACGCGAGCATAGTATTCGTTAGCAGACCAGCCCAGGAAGAGCAGGAATGGAGCATAGGCGGTTCTGCGAGGATAGGGATTAAAAATGAGGCACGTGACGATTGCAAATAAGCATTCGTTCGAGCTCACCCGGCAACGGGCTATATACCGTAAGACGTGAATCTCAGCAAAGTGTGGCCGACCTGTTAGGCTAATATTTCTTACCTCAAGGCCCATGAAATAGAGGGCATAGCCTAGGGCTGTCAAGAAGCTGACGTTCACGATGACATCCACCTTCAGCGGCCCAAGGAGCAGAGGCATGGTTGTATGCCATGGGAATAGCTTGTTCGACAGGACGAGCGTGGTCCAGAAAATAGCAGGGACGCACTGCGGAACGGCAAGACCAGTCAGTTTGTCGGAACCTTTTGTACGATAGCCCGGGTACCGGGGACTTCGTGGCGTACGATAATATGGATGGCAACGTTAACCTGGCGAGAAGGGACAACGCCTTCAGCAAGCATGTGTTTTCACGCGAACGTCTAGAGCTTGCCCACCTTGTTAGCATGATATTGTCCATAAAAAGCAAACTGCAGGTTCCCATTCGGCAATTCGGATACTTATCAGCCCGACCGACTTCTCAGGTAGACCGAATATGCATTAGCAGGATGCACGCACTTGCTCCTCAAGATCCCAGAAGCTGCTCCTGTCTTCCTTGCCTGACTTGTTGACTGCCTTGGTGCTGGCCATATTGCTTGTCGGCTGCTGTGGGATAATGTGGCAGTTGCACAGAATCAAAGAGTGGCGAACCTGACAATCCCGAAGAGTCACGTTTTATCGGGCAAACCTTTACTAACGAGGGGCAGCCGGAGGACAATGATGATTGCAGGCAACTGACTAATACTACTATATAGTCGGGATGACAGGACCCTCCTGCAGTCTCGTCAAGTCAAGGTTTTGCGGCGGTTCAACCGGATAGTATATTGCACAACATCAAGGACTCCAAAAACCGTGTACAAAGAGCTGCATTGATCAAGCTGAGCGTCTGCTTCCGGTGTTCTCAGAACTAAAGTCACCGAGTCTAAACGATTTGTGCGGCTCCTCGTCGACGGTCGTGAGCTGCATATACACAGAGTAAGAAGATTGTCAGGGAGATCAGGTGGCGTTTGAACCGTAAGGAGAGCGGCAGACTTACGGTTGTAGCGAAGCACTGATACGAGAAACAAGAGAACATTAGTGAGACATCGAGCGAGGAGCGTTGCCAACCCACGTTTCTCAATGAGGTCGACGTGTGTGAGAACCATTCGTCTGTCAAAGTGGAAAAAGGTGTTAGTTAGACTCTACTGAAAAACCGAGATCAAAGCGCGACGCAGAGGATGCTGACCTGCAGCAGTATCTGTAGGGAACGAGAGAGTTAGCCGGTGAACAAACGCACTCTGTCATTCCTCCCATCTCACCTCTTTAATCCAAGCAGGTCGAGAGCTTCCCCCTCAGTATTGCCTTGCTCAAGCAAAGCAAGGTAAGGATTCCACTTGTTGCCGGTCTGTAGAACGATTGGAATCATTGAAATGAGAACGCGACCACTTCAGCAAGCCGCCCTGCGCTTTTGGATGCCCGGGTCTATCCTGTTTCAAACGCACCACGCTGCCGCACGAAAAGCATCGCACTGGGACTAGGCGAGGATAGCACACAGGTGAGTCGGAGTATCCAGCGGTGTACGATAAGCATCAACATACTAATCATGGTATATGCTCTGCGTGCTCGCGCCGTATGCAAATCAAGCAGAGTTCAACAGCAAGAGCCCTGCTTATACATATATTTCAGTCGATCATCCGCCGCCTCTGTACATCTTCTTCGCAAATTTGCGACTCTTGCTCCTCGACTCCAACTCAAGTATAACGGCATTGTCAGACTGCTGGCATCGCAAGATAGTCCACGGGACATAACAACACTTGGCTTTACCTGGACCCATAGCGAAAGTCTTTCATCATGGAAGGCGTAGCATACACGCCGTCAGCAGCAAGTCAGCAGCAAGCGTACATCCTCTGCGCAGACTGCGGAACGGCCATCCCACCCAATTCGGCAAATAGATGCGTGAACTGTCTCCGGAACAGCGTAGACATCTCCGAAAACATCCCCAAGCAGGCTGCGATCTCATTCTGCAGGAATTGCGACAGATGGTTGTCGCCGCCACAAGCCTGGTTGATAGCGGAGCTGGAAAGCAGAGAGCTGTTGGCTATCTGTTTGAGGAAGCTGAAGGGCCTCAAGGAAGTTAGGTTGGTCGACGCAGGGTTCATTTGGACCGAGCCCCACTCGAAACGACTACGGGTCAAGCTTACAGTGCAAAAAGAGGTGGGTTACAGCATTGTGGCGAGTTTCCCGACAGTGTCCTTCATCCGATACTGAAGCGCCGGTTGCGTCTACCTTTTCATTCAGGTCTTCTCGTCTACCGTCCTTCAGCAAGTCTTCGAAGTCGAATATGTTATCCAGTACACCCAATGTCCAGACTGTACGCGCTTAGCAGCCAAGAACACCTGGCGAGCGTCAGTACAAGTTCGCCAAAAAGTCGACCATAAACGCACATTCTTGTACCTTGAGCAGCTTATCCTCAAGCATGGAGCGGATAAAGACACATTGAGCGTCGCCGAGAAGAAAGACGGTCTGGATTTCTTCTACTCCAATAGGCAACATGCTCAGAAAATGTGTGATTTCCTAACTTCTGTCGCGCCCGTCAGGTACGTGTAGTATGCTTCCTGCAGAGTTACAGAGAGTGTGATACTAAATCCTCATATCCTCTCCACAGAATGAAGACTTCAGAACAGCTCATTTCCTTAGATGTGCAGAACGCGTCGACCAATTACAAATCTACCTATTCCGTCGAAATCATCCCCATCTGCAAGGATGATCTTGTCTGTCTTCCCAGGAAGCTCGCCAACAGCCTCTCCAATATCTCTCAGCTTTGCGTCTGCACTCGAGTCGGAAATGCCATTCATCTCACAGACCCTGTTACATTAGGGTCTGCCGATCTTTCGTCATCCTTATACTGGCGGCAACCCTTCATGCCGTTAGCAGCTATCCAAAACACGGTAGAATTTGTAGTGCTAGACATTGAACCCACTCAACATCCACCTATTACCTCGAACCGAGGTAAATTCCTCCTAGCCGATGCGCAAGTGACGCCGTCAAGCGGTGGGACCAACGAAACCTTCCATGTACGCACACATCTGGGAGCGGTACTGAAGCCTGGCGATACGGTTATAGGATATTATCTCGGCACATCCAATTTCAATGATCCACACTGGGAGGCATTAGATGCAAGCCGTATTCCAGAAGTCATCCTCGTGCGGAAGACCTTCCCACAACGCAGAAAGAAAGGAGGCAAGAGCGCAAAGAAACGCAAATGGAAGCTCAAGTCCATTGCAAAAGAAGTTGGAGACGAAAACATCGGATTGGGACGTGAGAAGACTGAAAAGGAAAAGAAGAATGGCAGAGGTAACTTTGAACAGGCTCGTGCTGAAGCGGATTACGAAATGTTCTTGCGCGATCTGGAAGAAGACCCTGAACTCAGAGCCAACGTTCAACTTTGGAAACAAGAAAAGAAGAAACGTGGTGGTGCAGATGGAGATGGAGATGACGATGGTATGGAAACCGAGAGCGTGGCTGAAACTGAAGCGACAACGGATATGAGCGATGATGACGAAGATTTCCCTAAGATCAGGGACGACGAGCTACTCATTGAGGGAATGACCAACATGAAGATGGATGACATCGCAGAAGATGCAGAAGAGCCCGAAGCACAACAGTAGGAACCGTCCCAGACGATCTAGTTCCCTCCCCATGCTCCCGGTTGATCTCCTTTGCGAGCGATTTTTACTTCTCTAGCAGCAGTCACTGTGTTGCTTGTTGTACGTTTTCGACAATAAATCAAATTCAGCTGAACAGACCAGTAGTGTACGACCAGATTCTCTGGTGGAGGTGTATTTCAATCCAACTGGAAGATAGCTAGTACAGACGTGACATCACTAACGCGAACACGGGTATGCGATAAACAACGAGCAGCACTGTAGATTACTACGAACATGCACTGAACTGATTGCTTAACTACCTCATGGAGCCTCACTAAAGTAAACTGGTCCGAAAACACTTTATAAACCATCCATCAGATAATTCACTAGCATCTGGTTCGCATGATTATGATTATACACATTCGAGAGAGCGATTACTAAAAGGGAATATAGAGGCATTGCTGCTAATTATGCGCGAGTTGTATTAAAATGGTATGGATGAAAGAATTGATGTACAAGTAAAATAAAATCGACAATGTTTGATCAGTGAGTTGGCCCGGACCATGGTCGGTTTGTCGCCAATGCAGGGTCCCTTGGCGTTGGTGGTACAGAATCATCGCTATTCGAAGTGGTAGGTATAGCTTTGATGTTCATGGCTTGTTCGGGGCTTGGCGGTCTACCATACGGAGGAGGCGCTACTTCCTCTATGGGAGAGAAAGGTGTTGTACCAAGTCTCGACGTGGAGTGTGAGAGCGCATGTGGAGGATAGAGCCATCCAGCTCCCGCATGTAAACTCGGTGCCGCGTCAAGATGTACGGAAGATGACGATCTATGCGAGTGCAGGTTGCCGGGCCTGATACTGTTGTTCGATACGCTCGCTGATGCAGTGTCGAGATGAAGTTGGGGTAAAGCCATACTTGTACCCAGGTTTGCGGATCTCAATTCCCTCCTGAAACGTCTCGACCTGGAAAGATTGCTAGAATGCGACGGGTAGGCGTTCGTAGGACCGGCAAAGCTGTTGCGAAATTGTGACCTAGCAGGGAGTGGTACACTGGCGTTATTTATCGACCGTGTCAAGGAAGCTTCGGTGTCTAGGGATGATGTAGATGAAAGAGAGAGGGTTGATCGTGGTCGGCTTCCTACGGTCGACAGTGATCTGGTTGTAGGGTCAGCCACCGGCGGAGGTTCTGAAACTTCGGTCGTACGCCGGTCGGACGCCCCCCGATCCGATTGCGTTAGACTGAGTGCGATAGCTGCTGGCTCCGATCTTCGCCTGGTCCTGTTCGCTGTGGGTACACTTCCTGCACGAGCTGCACTAGCTGCGAGCTTCTCAGCGATTTGCTCCGCTACAGAGCGGCCACCCTCAGCGGAGTCGACAAGAGAAGCTGGGCACAGTATCTGTTAACTCCTCATCGGTGTTAAAAGCGTAATGTAACTCGCACTTACTGGAGGAAGCCATGCTCGACAAGCGCTTTCTACCCCATTCCATCCACCCTATATCGGAGCTTGAACGCTCCAGATCGAAGCTACTACGAGCACTGCCGTGCCTGTCCATGCTTTTAATGGCGGGGCTAGCTGGTGAATCCGCACGACTAGAAAGCGTTCCCTCGCTGCCTACGGGCGGCGACGCCGGACCGGATGCGATAGCATATCGTAGTGGACCCCACCAGTCTAGCGAGCCTCTTCTCGACCCATCGCTACCAGTCCGGCTCAATTCGACCGAGACACGCTGATTTGGGAACGATGGTGGACGGATCGTGTTATTCAAAGGGGTGGTCTGGCTGCGCGCCAGGGGTATCCTTGTATGTTGACTCACGCCCCGTAACTGATCGTGCGAGACATGGAAGGGACGTCTGGGCGGCCTGACGGCCATAGGTCGATGGATGGGCGGACTCGTACTTCTTTCTCTACCTCCAGTAAAGGCACCACCTGACAAGGATTCGTGACCATCGGTGCTGCCGTACATTGAATCCTTGCGGGGCGGTGCTGGCGGGCCCATTTCCGCATTGTCTTCATTTTCTTCTGTAGTCACAGCTGATACTGTTGAAGATGGTCTTCCGGCCGCCTGGTACAGTGCCATTCTTGTAGACGGAAGACCACTCAATGTACGCTTGTGAATACTTGCGAGGTGAGTCTGTTGATGGGGGGACCTAGACATCGCACGGGCAGGTTCGGCAGGTAAGGATTGTATCGAGCTTCGGCGTGATCTTCTCGGCAGATCGAGGCTATCTTCGCTAACTGTTCTTAGAAAAAGGGGCTGGACCGGTGACATAGAGTGCGAGTGATTTGCCGGAGATATTGGCGCGTTGCTGTGCAGAAGGCGGAGTGGATCGGTTGATAAATAGGCCATAGCCGCTTCGAACTGCACAATAATCCAACTGTAAAGTAAATGAGGCAGGGAATTAGCTACATGACGGAATCAGGGGACTGTATACTGAATGCTCACTCCGAATCGGCCTGACTATGAGTGCTGAGGCGAAATGATTTGGCATAGAAGGCGAGTGAAGGTAGATTCTTTGCGTTAGCTTTCACGAGGGCCCAAGACAAAAGCGGTATGAGATCGTCGGTGGCCAATCGGCTGTAGGGTTCTTCGTGGCCCGATTCACTCGACGAAGTAGCCTTGACGAGTTCATCGATCGCCTTGCGCAGGTGCGCAGTCGTATCCAGCGGTGTTTTCGCCTCGAGCAAAGCAATGACTGTGGAGGCTGAATCTGTTGTCTCGCTGATAAGCTGTACGAGTCTCTTGTACGACTGAGGCGGCATCTTTTCCCATAATTCCTGTCCACGAGCACAGGACCCACACAGCTCACCGAGGATATCGATGACTGGCGTCAGAGCCGTCTCCGAAAAACTTCCTGATGAAACACCAAAGTCTGCTATCTGCAAATTTTGCATGCGATAAGCATTGATGACATTTCCAAAGTCTTTCTGTTCGTGGGTGAAGGAGGGACTGATGGTCTTCGTATACACGTAGTCATGTGCAAATGCCATGATCACACTGCAAATAATTTATTCAGCTTATAGACCGACCACACAACAGTATTGCTCAGAGTAGCTTACTTTTCGAATACATCCAGCAGATGATGCCTAAGGCCTTGGACAGCTTCTTCAGCTGCGAAATACTGCCACACCTGGTCAAGCACTTCCGTGCGCAATCGCGACACAGCTTCTTGCTCTCGAGCTCGTATGTAATGGAAGCGGTTCGCAAATTTTCTCGAAGATCGAATGACCAGCTTCAAAGACTGTTCGAAAAGTCCCGAGAAATGCTCCAAGTATTTGGGCGGATCGAGCAGGTACGCGATGTCGCTGTGAAATAGTTACATCAGCAACAAGCCACTGATCATTGACTTGGGTATGCTTACTTGGAAAAATCACGAGCGGCGCCTGTTCTTGAGCTGCACTGACTTGAACGTTTCATTGCTAGTGCGCTCGAGGATCGCCTTGAAATGCGAGAACTGTTTGAAGCGTTGCTGTTGTGTCTTGAACTCATGCGAGCTGACGTAATACTCGTAGAATCGATGGGTTCCTGGGCAAGCGTTGCCGGGAAGGTCGAATGCTGGAACGACCTTCTCTGCCTTATGGTGACGTCTTGCAGCGATGCCTGAGACGCGTACGACAGCGGCTGCGATGATTTTCTGTGCATTCTGGCGGTTAGGTTCTGTTGAGACCGTCGAGCTGAAAGAGGCAAGGACCTTCGAAAGTCTCGTGTCGGGGAAACTATGCTTTCCTCCCCTGGCCATTGAACAACGTATGAATCGACTTGTATGACTCGTACCTTCTCGATGACAAGCTGGACATCTTCCTGAGTTGGAGCTTGACGTGATTCTTGATTCGGTACTATAGGCGTACTTGGCGCAGATTCCGTTATTTTCATACCGGATATCGAGTCTCTACTCCTGCCTCCGAGCCATTTTGGAACCCGCAGGCGAACCTTGCTATCCTTTTTCTTGACACTCTTGCCGTTATTCGTAGAAACCGAAGCTAAGCTATTGATACTTTGCATTGACGGGGTTTGAAGCTTGGAGAGCCTATCCGTGGCTTGCTGTATGCTGTTAACTTGGGCAGCTGCTGCAGTAGCGGGATTTGCAATTAAACTGTCATTTCTTGACATAGGTGGGGGCGAAGCTAGACCCGAGGGAGCTGACGTAGAAGCAGCAGCCCGTATCCGTCTCTTTCTGTAAATGACCTTCTCATGTAATATGTTCAATCGTCTCGTAGGTGAAAGTGGCGTCTTACTATAGGACTGTGTTTGCTCGACGGAGGGGAATGCTAGAACTTCAGGCATACAGAGAACAGATGCAGGCCCGCTTGAAACCTTGGAAGTCATCGACAACGGCACATCGCTCGAGGTGGGAGGCGTGTTGGGGAAATTAAACGACTCCACAGAGGTAGCCGGCGATGAGACGAGTAGATGAGGAGGTATAGCGGAAGATTGATTCGAGGCGGTGTTTGACGAGAGTGTATGCCTTGATAAAGCGTGCGAAGCAGGCGGATGTACAGTCATGCCGAACTCGTCAAATGGACTTCCAGCAACGATAGCAGAGTCCAGCTCTTGCTTTAACGATATCTGTACTTGTCTGTTCTCAGAATCCAGCCTTGCATGCACAAGCATCCCATCACCTGTCTTGCCATAGCCTATGTACTGATCAGGCGACCCGGTTTCTTCCCTCAGCGCATGCACAGCTGTAAACCTCTCCCACATTTCAGGTTGTTCAAGGGAAGTTTTAGCGTTGTACTGCTTCGAATTGTCAAGAAAGGCATTTGGAAGCAAATGTTTCGAAGGCACTAAGACGACTCTACTACCCTCCCAGGCTTGCCGCACATAGGGCGAATCAGAGGTAGATAGGGTATTGTACAGAGGATGAGAGCTGTAGCTCTCCTCGTCACAATCTTCATCCGATAGAGAGGCGGATTCCTCGTTGCCAAACTGTTCACCAAAGCTAGTTGTGGAGTAGTTGTTCGCAAGATACATCGAATTGCTATGCGGTTCTCCGTAACGAGCATATTGGTGATACATATCAGGTAGAGCGGATTCCGTATCCGACTCAAAGTCGATGAGGTCACGTTCGCGATTTGGCGTATCGGCACGATTGTCGAGTCCGGTGGCTGACACCGGACTAGCGTTCTCGCGATACAGGGGCAGAGGGGGCGAAAAGGGGGGGACCGGCCGCGCCTGGGATGCCGAGGCTTCTCCGGCCAAGTACATCAGATCTGGTCGTCGTAATGAGGGTATGAGAGGTGGATCTGACGGATGCTTTGTTGTAGGCATAGGAAGACCCCTCTCGACGGGCACCGATGTGGGCAGAGGGTGAAGAGGTGGAGCATTGGCTTCGTGTAAGAAAGCGTTTCCCGTATAGAACAGTGGTGATACTGTGTCCGCCGCTTGAGAAGCATCCGATACAGATGTATCGTGGCCTGTATTATTGAGCACTGAAGATATCGAATCAACCGAATCGCTGCGGATTGCTTGTGACAACATAGCTGACGAGATTGTGATATCCTCGTCTTCGTATTGACCCGGCAGGGGTAGTTTGCGTTGAATGTCCAGGAGAGAATGGATCCTTGAATCGTCGGGAACGGTACTTGCTAGTTCAGGCTGTCGGAGTGAGCTCGCTGAACGGAGATAGCTTCCAGCGGGAGTAGTGGGAAGGGAACTGCGAGGTGACATTATTGGTGTAGTAAGAGTACCCAACTTTGGCGCGGTGGGCGCAACTGCATCCAACGGCAGGGGTGATAAGGGAGAAGGCCATCCTTGTGATGTAGGGGTGGTTACGACTTGCAGCTTGAGCACGCTCGGCAATACCGATAGTTTAGAAGCGGGCGGACCAACTAGAGGCGACACAGAGAGCGGACTCGTGGCTGACGCATAGAGAGGGGTTGTCGATGAGTTTGCTGTGGGTGAGAAATTGGCGAGCGCGGCGGCGACCCAGAGTTTTCGAAAGAGGCGTGTCGGAGAACAAAAGTCACGTGCATGGATCAGCCTGCGTCAGTTGCATGCATGTTCCAAGATAGGGCTAGACTGACCTGCAGAGCTAGTGAGCGAGTACGTCTTCTGGTCATTACTGCGGAACGGGTCATTGTCCTGAGCAAATGCGATGCCTGTCCTGGGCGTTTCCAGGCTCTTGCTATTCTCGCGATCCCAGTCAGCAAAGAATGGCGAGTCGGCAGGTTCACGCTCGCGTGAGCCGTCCAGAGCTGATGCGACATGGTCCTCGATATCGAACCGCTTGACTGAGCGCGGCGTCATTGCATCCAGCGAGGGTGATCTCGTCAGAGTCCCATTCGGACTTGGGTGCGCCGAGCTGAACGCGCTCGGGGGGTTGCTGCTGCGCGACGGCGTGCCAGCGGTTGGCGCGAGACTGGACTTGGTGCTGCTGCCATGGCCGCTGCCGGGCGTGTTGCTGCTGGTGGTGCTGCTTGCCGTCACTGCTGCGGCACTCGGGGTCGACAGGCTCATCTGCTGTCCGTGTGTGCATCTATCGACTGGTGGTCGTGTATTTCACGGTCGATCTGGCTCTGCACTCTGGGCGCGCGGGACAGGCAGCAATGCGGCTTGGAAGGGTTTCTACACTGCGAACCAGCGCGTGTATGGTATGGCTGCAGGTCAGGTCGAGTTGTCCGACACCGTGTTGACACTCCGACTGTCGGTGGACACGCACACAGGCGCTGGGCGGACAGCTTTGCGCAGCCTGAGCAGGATGGCTACCGGCGGGGACGGCGATGGAGGGCTGACATGGCGGCAGGCCGGATGCTCGAGGTGTGTGCCTTCGCTGGGTTGGCGGGCGATGGATGTTCAACAGGTGCAAGAGAGTTGTGCATGCATGAATGCGATCACCTCTGCGCGTATAGGCGGTGGCAAACGCCGGCTTTTGTCTGTGCCAGGCAGGTTTCGAAGGACGGGAGATTGAAGAGCACCTTGATCCGTCGCATTACTACCTGCGTGGACTGCTGTTGCCTCCTCATCGGATCAGGCAGCTTTGTTGTTGCGTGTCTCACGTCTGATGTGGCGACATGAAAGCGCCAGCTCCACGCAGAATGACACGACTCTGGCAGCCGACAACATCTCCGCAAAGATGGCCTACTCGCAGCTGCAGGAGCATCTCCAACACGTTGCACTGGATCCTCCCCGCGGCTCTCATCCAGTGGAAGCGCCGCTGTGAAGCTGGCAGACCTAGCTGACTTGTTCTATGCTGACTCTGGGTGTCGTTCAAGCAAACGCAATGCCGTCAACGACGCAATCACCGGCACCTATACTGTCCAGATTGCGACAGTGAAGCCGGCTCCAGATGTGGATATACACAACATCAACGGCCTCATCCATCTGGTCCTCTACTTCCTCGGTGGTCTCCCACGCCGCATCGGCGTCCTGGTCCAGTCGACGAATGGAGAGATCCGACTCGCCCTGCCTGAACAGCAACACGCCCAGGCCCTTGACATACGCGTGCAAAACGTGAATGGTGGGTATTGTCTTCTGTAGAGGGACATAGTCCCGATTCCACCGCTTGGATGAGGGGTGACCCGGCGATTCCACAGGTGCTACCTACCTGACCCTGCCAGAGACGTACCAAGGCTATCTCCGCCTGTCTACTACGCATGGAAACCTAAGCCTGGGTGACTCTCTCGAGCGCAGCAGCAAGCTAATCTCGGGTGGAGGGAGCAAGGATTTGGTCTACTACGTCTCGCCTTCGTCTGATAGCATGGCTGAGCGAGGGGAAAAGGACGACCTTGCAGAACTCGAGAGTGTTTGTCACTGCCACTCTATCGCCGGAGCAATCCGAGTGGGCTATTATGGAGGTTCAGACGACCTGGTAGATGGAGATGTGGATCCCGCTGACTTTGCCTGGTCGAGTCGCACCCAGGGGGGATGCTGTATTCTCGCCTGAAGCATGGTAACCCCAGCATTCGTTCTCACCCTTGCAAACTATAGCCCTTGTCAGTGTATCAACTTCCTGTGACGGTGTCACCCATCTTCCGTGTAGACTTTCCGTGTATCATGTAGCTTAACGTGCTGGCTGGTATATCTTCCTGATGATTCGGCAATCGACTGTATGCCAGTCTCCTTCCGCTTACTAGCCATTTCCACATCAAACCGACAGGAGGACAGACGGATGATGTTGCAAGTGCACAGGTACACCATCGCATCGCAGATCGACAATGATGCGGCAGAAGGAAGCTCTGCCAGTCCGGCACCACCTCGCCTGCGGGCCGGATCCTTCGCCCATGTTTGGACCATGCACCCTCTTTTTTGCAACTGCCTCCGCTCCCATCTCCGTCCACACGGACAAGAGACATCTCTTCGCCATGGCCTGGTCACACTTGCTCTGACTGCTTTCACTCCAGTCTGCATCCTCCAGCTGCTCTCCACTGCCTGTTGTTTCTACAGCGCATGCTGGGCTCTCCGCTTCCAGCAGTACTGGTAGCTGCATACGGCACCCTGTTTGAGGAGACCAGTCAGTTGACAGGACCATCTTGTTCTGAGCAGCGACAACGCAACACCCGCAGTCGACGTTGCTGCGCCTGCAAACCAAACGGTCAATTCCCGCCATTTCAAACTCCGTCTGCCGCAGCTGTCTCTCTCTCTCGTCTCCCTCTCCATAAGCATAGGATCGCCTGAAAACCCTCGCAACAGCAGCATCGACAAACTCCACAGCTCATGATTACAATCTCGTGTGTAACTCCCAATAAAGCCTGTTGCTGTGCCGTCCGCTACTCAAAGGTCAAGCGGCCAGCTATCAGATACAATCCCCGGTCAAAGTAGTTCAAGTCCGCCACCGATACGTCGAGTCAACCGAGACCCCTCCGCTCAGGCGAGCTTCCCGTCCGCCGCCATCAATAACTGTAGTGAATATCAAGCTGCGGAACCAGATCGCTCCCTTTCATAGTAGTGATACCGTCTCGATCAAAGCAAGAGCTGGCTATTCGGTCGGACACTTAACTTCCCGAACGTCTCGCTCCTCCAGCAGCTTGATACTGCAACAACCGCTTACCGTATAGATATCACACGATGGCACCCAAGCTGGAGACTGCTCGAGCATCTCCTAAGCTGAAGGAGAAGTCGAAGCAGTATGTTTAGCTTAACGACGTGTGTCTAACCAGTGTCCCACCACTGACGTCTGGTCTCACACCGCAGAGTAGCGGCCTTGGAAGCAGAGGTGAACGCAATGAGGGCAAAGGAAGGGTAGGTAGTCACGCTGCTGGGCAATACCGTCTGGCTAATTGACCGCTGTCCAATTCTGCTGATAGTGCGCTCGCGGCCCCTACGCGAGCCTACCCGCCGACAGACCATTATCAAGGCAAGTCTGACCGCTTTCGTGGAGATGGTGGTACAGGGTATGCTGGCCACGGTATGCAAGTGGACCTGCGCACACGCTATGCTCAGCAGAAAGCTATTGTCGAGGCTGAGCTTGTAAAAGAGCGAGAGGCGATTTTTCAGAAAATGCACGCGGATTACGAAACGCAGCTTCGCCATATCTACTTTCAGCTGGAGGAAATGAAGCTGAAACGAATGGAGGAAATGCAACTCAAACGTGAAATAAGGCTTAGAGACGAAATGGACTATAGAGCGAAAGTTGGCAAGTACGTCTCGTTTCATTTGCTCTAGAGGATAGACCGCGGTCCACATCGGACTATCAGAAGATTACGTGAAGTTGACAATCATGTATGCTTTAACAGGAAGGAAGATATCATGATCGTGACCACACCAAAAGGTAAGGATTGAATATTTCGCTTTATGGCTCGTTTTCTGATCGACTCGTATATGTAGTGCCGGGTTACAGTATCAAGGATGTTTGCGGTGCTGTCATGGGCTTCGGTCTCATCGAGTAGGTTCTCAATTGCCTGTGCCTCCACTATGTGTTTGCTATTCTTACTGACTCCGCCCGCAGCGCCGTCCGCGATGAAGATGACGAAGAAGCAGATAATATGGAGGAGGAGCTTTTATTGTCTCCACATCTCGCCCGTGTTCAGGCGGTCGAGCATATGGTTACTGATGCCCAGCGTTGCCATGCCAATGCGATCGTCAGTTTTCATTGGATAATACGGCCTCTTGATGCCTTTCGCACAAAAGTGCTGGCTCAAGGTACGGCTGTCGTGCTTGAGAGAGTTGGACCGGTGCAATGCGGAGAATGTGGGACGGTCAAAAAGAAGCAGAAAGGAGAGGGTGGTGATAAGAGTAATGAAAAAGGTAATTCTGGTAATTGTGACCATACTCATGACCCCTCCGCCGTCGCCGTCGTTGGTCCCCCTACCGCTAATGCGCTGAAGCAACAGCAGCAGCAGCAGAAGAGCAAAGGCGGTGCAGGAGCCAACAACGGAGGCGGAGGAGCGAAAGGTCAAGCAGTACAACAACAAGGAAAAAAGAATAAAGGCAAGCAGAATGCTCCTTCGAAGCAGACCGATAACGATAATGATGAGCAACAACCTGATGATATTCACAATGATGATTCCGATGATGCCGCTCAGAGTTCTGATGCTGATGGTAATGACAACGCTCCCGCTAAAACGAACAAACAAAAAGGAAAAGTCCAAAATAATCAAAAGCAAGGTGGTAGTGGTGGTGGCGATGGAGGCAAAGGAGGTAAAGGTCAAAATCTGACTCCCGTGAGTCCCCTTTCGTTTGCCGGAATGCAGACTATAGAAGTTCCTGACACTGATTTACGTCGAACGTGCACTTCGTCCCTGCCAGGCGCAACAAATGATCAAGCTACTCGCCGAAGCCAAAATTCGCGAAGATCGCCAAAAAGCTGAAGAGACTGAAAAGGAGAGACTCTACAAGCATATGGAGAGTTATTTCAAAAACCGTAAATCGGATCGTGGCTTTGGCTCGACTTCTCGCGAAATGACAACTCTAGACTGGCTTAAGAAGATCGAACGGGAAATCGACGAGAGAAACAAAAAGAAAGATGGAAAGGGTACCTTGCCGTCTTATACTGGATCCAGTGGTTGGGGGGCCAGCTCCAGCAAGCCTACTGTGGTGGGCTGGGGAGACTTACCTGCTGGAACAGCGAAAAACACCAGTGAATGGGGTTCCACCGATGAAATCGCCGGTAACGCCGAAAATAATCTGAAGAGCTCGCAGAAAGACAAAGGCAAGCAAATTGGCAAGAAGGCGGTTACTCGTGATACAGGAGTTCGCGTACAAGCTAATAATCAAACTGACTGGAACGCCTCCGAGATAAACCCTGAGCCTGCGCCAGATGTACCGCAAGACGGCGGGCAAGGTTGGGGAGAACCGGCTATCGGAATGACTGCACCTGATGGATCGGGCTGGGGCGGGGACACTACTCCCGCTGTAACCGGCGGTGACGGCAGGGGTGCCCCGAACAATGACACGAGCAACCAAGATGGTGGATGGCTCTAAGCACCGATTACCGCAGCTCTTACATCTGGTAAGACGCCGCCAGTTCCCTTTTTTCAAGATCCATATCTGTTGAAAGCGTACTAATGCCACACGTTTTATGATCAAGTTGCAAGAAAACATATGTTGACCAAGTTTAAGACCGCGTCGTACGACGTTGCCAAGCCTTGCCGGTGGTTGCTTCATCATTGTCGCGCGGGATCTCCTCAACTGTACGAAACGCCCTTAGGTCGCCTGGAAGCAAATTCTTTCGCGAAATAGGAATATGACAGGATAGCAAAGATAAAAGCAGTCGACTGTCGATATACTCGCAACCTCGGATGGCCAGCTGAGACGGTAGGCTCGTAAACGTGCAGTCAGCTACTATTATGCACCTTATCGTCTAAACACCGGCGGATAGGCGCAGCCGAAAGCCAAGTCCTTCGGGGAAAAAATTGCAGCTACAGGCTGGCCAAATACTGTGTTGTCCTTATGGGAGGCCTTACAATCTTCAGCAAATAAATAACAGCGCCCTCACTGCTATGCTCCGAAAGAGCATAGGAATAAGGACTGACGCGTCCAAAGCTGATCCTGTCCTGTCCAAAACCGCCGGGACAATTAACTTCTTCTGGTCCCAACATGTACCGGGTCACAGGCTTAATGCGCGCTTGCATGCACCAAGAAAGCTGAGTCTTCTATCGTCGAGCGCTTCCGGTAGTAACTTGATAAGATCATCAGAGTCGTCTTCCATGGCTTTGCCCAAGTCACGGGGTACTATCAGCTGTTCTTTTTGCCGAGAGAAAGGCAGTTCCTTCAACATAGGTGCCTTCTCCTATCGCCGGGCCTTGCCATCTAACTGATCGCACGCGCTCGCCTGGCCCTACACAAGCCACGTGATCCTTCGGAACGGTCCTTCAATTCAAGATAGCTCTTAGACCGGATGGCCATCATCAAGTAGTCAAGGGGCCTGTACGGACCTCCAGGACCTCGAACATGCTAGAAATGGACAACTGCCGAATCAATCGATGCATCCACATGCTCCCAAGCTTTACGCGAATTGCCACTGAGACAGGAAGAGCAGTGATGCCCGCTTTAACGTAGGCTTCAGGATATCTAGCAAGCTGGCTAATCATTCGCTGGGAAACACATTCGGGTCACGTACCTCACTTGCCAGGTGACGGGAAGCATTGCAGCTTTATCAGGCGAATTTGCAGACAGAATGACTGAACTTTATTTTGCACAGTGTGTTCCGCTAAGCGCTTAGGATAAATGTATATATTCGAGTCATGGTCCAGCTTACTTCGTCGGGAAGAAGCACTAAGCGCTAAAACCTTTGAGCATGTGTTCTGTCAAGTGCACGCGGTACATAGCCTATCATAACATGATGCAAGCCAAAAGATCGGACGTTCTGCTCTTCTTCAGAGCTCGCCATTGCTATGGCACAATTATTGCAGTACGGATGGCGTCGCCGCTGTTGGTAATGTTACAATGCATACTCGAGCACCAAGTGATATGAACTTTCGCTCCGAGTGAAAAAGATGTAAGAGTATTAACCCAGATGAATATAAGAAAGAATTCGAAGGATTAGGCGACAGACACTTTCGCAAGCGAGAACAGCTTTGCGATGTGACGTCTACCGCAGTCTATGTGTAAGAGAAAAGGTCGACAGGCTTCGAATATGCCTAGAGGAAGGCACCTCCGACGCGTCGGCGCTCAAAGACTGCTCTCTGCGCGTGGCCCGGAGCCAGTCGTCTTCTTTCAACTGGGGCTTGGGGAAGGGACGAAGGGGCGATAGCAGTGACACAGCCGAAGTTGGTGTTCTGTCTCTCAAAGTCGGTGCAGGTGCATTGGCCGGTAGAGGAGCTAAATTCGTTGGCGAAGAGATTGCATCTGGGTCCTTCGGGGGCGTCGTACCTGTATGACGGGAAGGAAGTTACATTGCAGAAATTAGTTAGGATCCTTTAGATAGCTCAGAACCTTGGGTGCCATCCACGCTTAACCCACCGATAAGAGACAAAATCGTAGCCAAGACTGCCAGCGTTGAGGAAGCCGGCCTCGTCGTAAGCGAAAGAAACACAATAGTCATCCCCTGTGTCTGCGAGATTCAAAAGGATAGCCAAAGCAAGAGAAGTCAGCGACCAAGAAAGAGTGAACGGCAGGAGGGTAAAAGAAAAAGGCAGGACTGACTGCAAGCAACTCCAATGCAATTGTCTATCGTATCGCAGATCGCCTTGACGGCAGTGAGGCCCGCATCAGTCGAGGTCAATCCGACTACAGGTGACGCGAACTGCAAGAGCTGGGATGTGGGGATTTCGAAATCTTGGTAGACGCTCTGGGCAGCAGCGAGGCCAACTGCGCTGGCGAGCATGATGAGAGCAGATGCAGTGCGAACCATTGTGTTTGTAGGATTTAGGAGAGAAGGGGTTTTGTATGCAGGTAGTTGATTAAATGAATGTGGTTGCTGAAGAGCTTGTGGGAGGTGTCAGAAGGTTAGGGGTTTGAGTCTGAGTGAGGAGTCGGTGAGGATTAGGAAGGAAAGGGACGCTGGGAAGAATCAGTCAGGCTCTATGGAGAGCTTTCGGACAGTTGTTCCTGGTCCTGGAATGCTCGGTGCAATTACGAGTGTTGTTTACATCTGCTGGGTCGCTCGAGAAACAGCACGAATCCGCAAGTGTTCCCGCACACAGCCTCTCAAGTTGGTCCTCTTTGCGGGGTTAGCGATTAGTGCACGCCGACCTGCAGGAATGCCGTCAGCATCCGTCGATATTTGTGTGTTCCCGAGAGGCATGCCATCGGCCGAACGAGCAATCGGAGCTGCCGCGAGACGCGTGCAGCAGGAAAATGACCGTCCCGAATGATATGGTGCAGGTCAGCTTGAATCGACCCCCTGTGCCAAATTCCTGACGGAATTTTTTTTTT